>PVHT021183710.1:5174351-5447520 GCA_004024745.2 Catagonus wagneri | reverse complement strand
CTTTCTCTCTCTTTCTCTCTCTCTCTCTCTCTTTTTCTTTTTAGCCCCACCGCCCCACCCCACCCCTCCGCAGCACATGGAGATTCCCAGGCTAGGGGTCGAATTGGAGCTATAGCTGCTGGCTTACTTACACCACAGCCACAGCAACGCAGGATCCCAGCCGTGTCTGCGACCTACACCACAGCTCACTGCAACGCCAGATCCTTAAGCCACTGAGCAAGGCCAGGGATCAGACCTGCGTCCTCATGGATGCTAGTCAGATTCGTTAACAACTGAGCCACGACGGGAACTCCCCTGGTGCTTCTTGAAAATACATTTCCTCTCCTTTGCTTTCCCTCTCAGGAATCCATTGGCATATCATTGCCATCCTCTATTGTTTATAGCAAGTTGATTCTTCTGGCAGAAACTTGAGTTGCACCCCTTGTTCCTGGGACGAATCAGTAAAATATGAAGTTTGATTATTAAGAGAGAATTTCTCCAATACTATTTAACTGCCTGCCAAACCCAGGGCTGAGTTTTCAGCACACCCTGAACACGACGTAAGCCCAGGTGTGATGTGCTAATGGCCACTCACCTGTGGCTTCTCCAAGCAGTGTGCTATTCCCGCCACATCACTCCAAAGTCAAGGGCAGCAGATTTTTGTAGAGAGAATCTGAGCAGGTGACCATTTTCCGTATTTGTGATTAAACGAAGGCAAGAAAATGTTACTGCAGTAAAGTAAGATGAACTGTTGCCTTAACGTGAATGCCCTGCTCTGTTTGTTAATCCTTGAAACGAAAGGCTAAATTGGGAAGAAGCCTCACATGAACTTGGCGTTGGGAGGTGTCCCGGATTAAAGCTCTGAGGGCAAGTAGGCTTCATTGCCCAGTGGGAAGTGGGGTCAGAGCGCCTGGGTTTCACTTTAGGACTTTGCACTTACATCCCCCTCCTCTTTCAGATGCTCCCCTTATGAACAATAAGTTAATTTCTAGTTCATCTTTATAAGTGAGTTATAGCCCTTTGTAGTACCAGCTTTAGATGTAGGAATTGGAAATTAACCTTAGAAAGGGGTAAAATATGAGAACTGGTCACTTTGAGCAGACTTACTTTTGTCTCCCATTCTCTCCAGCCACCACTGAGCGGGGTTCAAGTTCTGCAGAGTCAGAAACTTTCAGTGAAAGTCAGTTTTAGAAGCCAGTTGTTCTCGTTGTGGCTCAGTGGTAACAAACTTGTATCCACGAGGATGTGGGTTCGATCCCTGGCTTTTCTCAGTGGGTTAAGGATTTGGTGTCACCCTGAGCTGTGGTGTAGGTCATGGCTCAAATCCTGCGTTGCTGTGGCTGTGGTGTAGGCTGGCAGCTACAGCTCTGATTCAACGCCTAGCCTGGGAACCTCCATAATGCGGCCAGTGCAGCCCTAAGACAAAAAAAAAAAAAAGAAAAAAAAAAGAAAAAAAAGAAAAGAAAAGAAAAAGAAAAAAGGAAGTCAACTACCTCTCATTGCCACCAGCTGTGATGTAGGTCAGATATGGCTCAGATCCAGCATTGCTGTGGCTGTGGTGTAGTCTGGCATCTGTAGATCTGATTTGACCCCTAGCCTGGGAACTTTCATATATCCCAGGTGTGGCTCTAAAAAGAAAGGAAGAAAGAAAGGAAGATAGGAAGAAAGAAGAAAGAAAGAAAGAAAGAAAGAAAGAAAGAAAGAAAGAAAGAAAGAAAGAAAGAAAGGAAGTTTATTAAAAAAAAGAGAGACAGGGTTTGTCCTCAAAAAGCTAAAAAATACTGTAAAAGCTCTATTTACATTTACCTTTTAGTCAAAGTTTTGCCAATGCATTTCCAACCTTTCAGGATGTTTCTAAATTTGTTGTTTTTGCTCTCCCATAATTGAACCCACCATGGCTTACGTTAAGCCTGTGAGTACATGTTTGAGGCTAAACATTTGCTACTTTACACACAAGTGTAATGATCTCCAGCTCCGTCTCAGTTCCATCAGGTTTATGATATTTACTTTTCTTCCCGAGTATTAAACTTTATTTTTTCAGATTTGTACTTGTTATATGAGATAAGGATTCAATGTTCTACAGTTTTGCCAAGCAACATCATAGTTGATCTTTTTAGTAAACTGCTGACTTTGCTATGGACACTTTGGTAAGTGGGCATAATCTCATGTAATCCTGGGAGAGGAGTTACTTGGCCTCTCTAGACCACATAGTAGAACTGCGTTCTGTTCGATGACTTATCTGAGAGGAAGGGAAGTTGATGGAGTTGAAAAGAGCATCATGGCATAATGAACAGCACACAAAAGAGATGATTCACATTCTTTCAAATCTCAAATAGAAGTGTAGTTATTTCAGTGAATGAATAATCTCGATTACACTCTTCAAGTACAAAAAGTCTAAAAAAGTCAGGTTGTGAGCCAATAACTCTGAGTTCTCATTAATTTGGGGACAATACGTGGGATTCCCTTCTGAGCCAGACACGTGTGAGCTGAGGTTCCCAGACACGTGTGAGCTGAGGTTCCCAGACACGTGTGAGCTGAGGTTCCCAGACACGTGTGAGCTGAGGTTCCCAGACACGTGTGAGCTGAGGTTCCCAGACACGTGTGAGCTGAGGTTCCCAGACACGTGTGAGCTGAGGTTCCCAGACACGTGTGAGCTGAGATTCCCAGACACGTGTGAGTTGAGATTCCCACTTTCCCACCATTTCCAGCCACAACCTGGGACGAACTTCTTAAATTTTTGTACCTCAGTTTATTCGGCTACAAAACGGGAATAATCACAACAACTCTGAAGGGCTGCGAAAAGGATTAAATAAAATAATTTATTGTTTGCCAAGTGCATATAGTGTGAAGCTTGGAAGAGCACGGTTGTTCACAAAGTACATGGGTCCCCGTTTTCTGCAGTCAGGTGTGTTGTAAGTATGGAATGAATATTCGTTGGAGGTGTTGAGTTATGATATTAATAATGAAAGTCAGGGTATAATATTAAAAATAAAATGAGTTACTGAGGTTGGAGAGAGGGCTGAAACCTTTCAAACGTGACTCGTTCTTCCTTTCAAGGTCAGGGAGCTCCTCAAGGCCAGATGTCCTGCAATGGCCTAATTGCTTTGTTTCTGCATCCCCAGCTGCTTGGAAGCCCTCAGTGTCAGGGACATGCTGCCAGGTGGACGAGAGCGCAGAGGAGAGTGGGAGGGAGGGCGCTCTTCCTCCTTCTGCTCCCGGCAGGTGAGGTGCCTGATTCAGGCGATGCTGAGGACACGTTTCCTGGCTCCTTAGGTGTGTCTCAGGATGGAAGGCAAAGGGCAGAGAAGCGAGCTGCCTCCTCCTCTTCTCGACGGTGTAGAGGTTCACACGGGGAACAGGCTTGATGGGAAGGGCACTCGCACATTTCTAACCTGCAAAGTCCTTGAGAAGCCTTGGAAGCGGATAGCACCAGAGCTCACCGGCATCTGGTTTCCTCTGTCACAGAGGAGGGGGTTTCCCGGGTTCCTTGGCCCTTAGTGGGGACGCATGTCTGCTTCTGGCCAAGGGGCTGTGGCAGATACATCATGTGTCACTCTGAGTCAAAGCAAAGAACATGCAGACCCTAAGTTTCCACGCTCTCTCTTCTTCACCTTCTCTCAAGGTGTCAGAGGCCCCAGGTGAGCCCCCTGCATCCCTGAGTTAATGCATTAGTCACAGTTGCCCTGAGAGTTGCCCAGACCCACAGCGAACTTTACAAAAACAAGCAATAAACTATTAAGGCATTAAGGCACTGACATTTATTGGTATTTGTTACTGCGTCATGATCTAGTTCATCCTGACCAGCAGAGACTCTTTAGGAAAGTTTCAAAGAAGATGGAGGGCATTCCATGCTACCAACAAACTGTCTTAAGATTTTGCTAGTTAGGAGTTCCCACCGTGGCCCAGTGGTGACAAACCCAACTAGTATCCATGAGGACATGGGTTTGATCCTTGGCTTTGCTCAGGGGGTTCAGTGGGTTACCACGAGCTGTGGTGTAGGTTGCAGATGTGGCTTGGATCTGGCATTACTGAGGCTGTGGTGTAGGCTGGCAGCTGCAGCTCTGATTGGACCCCTAGCCTGGGAACTTCCATATGCCACAGGTGCGGCCCTTAAGAAAAGGCCAAAAAAAAAGGTTCTGCCAAATAGTCCTGTCCTACCTTATGGGGGATCAAGGCTTGACGTGGGAGGTGAGAACAAGGGAAGCGATGCATCGAGATAAGCGGTGATAGAATTACTCCATAAAATAGTGCCCGATTTTTTTTTTCCCTGAGTTTTGAATTCGTTTATAAACATTTTCCATTCCAGAAGTCTCACATAAATTCTGTACTCTTTGCCTAGCTCCAAAGAATCCCCCCCCACCCCCCGCCCCGGAGACCGCTGTTTTCAAAATGCCTTGAAGATTGCTTGCAGCAGAAACGCGCTGAGTGCTGGTCTGTGGTGGGGCTCCTTTGCAAGCTGGGAATGTAAGTGGGAGACTTCGAGCTACGGTTCCCCCTCCCCTTGAACTGAACAAATTTAGCTCAACATGTACGCACAGGGGGCTCACTGCATCAAGTCGTGAGTCTGGCTCTGGGATGCAAAGATGAACGAGGCGATGCACGGGAGGGAAGTACACAGACATAACTAGCTGCAAAACAAGTTTGCCTGGGGAAGCGCTTCAATGGAAAAAAGCCAAGGTTCTGAGGAGAGAGAGTCATTGGTGGTGGGGGGAGGAGATTGCGGGAAGAGGAGGGATGTTTGAGCCGGTGCTTGAGAGACAAGAAAGACCTTGACGGTTTTCTGTGAGAAATGAAAAACAGCCAGTGTTGTATCTCTAGCCATTCTGGTTTTTATTTCCATGCGGCAGCAACGCTAGTTCAGGAGATGTGTAATTTGGGCATTTTCAAAGCCCATGTAACCAGAGATCTGGGCTAATAGAAAAATAGTCACAACATTGTCACTGAATGCAAGAACATGTTGATATATTTTGCTAAATTGCCCTTATTAATGATTCATCAAATCTTTTTTCTTTCTGCACTAAAAAAAAAAAAAAATCTTGCTATAGAATTTAACCCACACGTATGCACATCCAGTCGCTGGCCCTTGGCAGCGTTCCTGAACAGTGTGCGTTTTCTAGGTGTGGTTGCTGACATGCAAATTTTGGAATTCAACTACAACAAACATGTATAAGGGGGATGGAGGCTCAGAACAGATCTCCCACGATTGAGAAAGATCAGTGTTTCTTAAACCGTGGCTCCCAGAACGTTATTTTGGAAATATAAATAGATGTAATAAAAGAGGTTCATGTGGTGTCTTTTAAGTCAGCGTGTCAGTTATCAATTTACTACCTCTCAGTTCCAAAGGCACCTAGAGCACTGCTAGCTCCACGCTGAGCTTTAAGTAATTCTCCTTTGTAGCGAACGTGATATTCAACTTTGTCAGCAGAGGGCGCTAGAGAAACGTTGCAGGAAGAAAGGGAGGAGCTTCCCGATTTCCAGACAGCTGTTCTTGCTTCTGAGGCCCCCTGGTCAGCAGCCCTCAGCCCCAGCTGCAAGCCCAGAGCACCGGGTTCCTGAGCAATCTCACAGCCCCTGCCCAGCCCGATGACCTCCACACACGGTCCCCCGATGTAGACACTGTGCACTCAGGGTTTGTGTCACCTGCTCCTGGGAAAGCCTTGCAGCCTGTCCCTCTGCGCTTTGGAGGGGCGTTTCCCGTCCCCCACCTCACCCCCAGACTGTGGGCCAGCTCCAGCCTAGGGCCCTTCTTGGCTGTCCCGTGGGCTGCAGCTGCACCTTTTCCTCTGAATCCCAGCTGTGGAAAGGCTCCTCTCTTGCAAGATTTCATCCTTCCTAGGGTCCTAGAGCATTATTTAGAGTTCTCTTTTCATCTTTAGAGTTACTCCATTCTTATGTTGAAAAATTCTTTATAGGAGATCCTGTTGTGGCTCAGCGGGTTAAGAACCCGACATAGGGTCTGTGGGGTTGTGGGTTCGATTCCCAGTCTAGCTCAGTGGGTTAAGGATCCGGCGTTGTGGCAAGCTGGGGTGTAGGTCACAGATGTGGCTTAGATCCAGTGTTGCTGCGGCTGTGGTGTAGGCTGCCAGCTGCAGCTCTGACTCTGCCTCTAGCCTGGGAACTTCCCTATGTCTTGGGTGTGGCTGTAAAAAGTGGGGGAAAAAAAGAAAACAAAATTCTTTGTAGTTGGTAATCTTTGTATTAGCTTTCCCTGTTCAAGATTCCACGTGGTTCTGTCTCCTCATTGGATCCTGTCTGTGACAGTATAACAGTAGTCCTCAAACTTTCATTCTCAGGACTCCTTTATGCTCTTAAAATTATTGAAGACCCCAAAGAGCTTTTTTTCAAGTACATTATATCTATTGATATTTACCACATAAAAGTAAACAAAATTGAGACATATTTATTAATTCCTTTAAAGTAATAAACCTATTACATGTTAAATCGTGTTGAAAACTACCCATATTTTTCAAACCAAAAGTATTAATGAGAAGAATAGTATTGATTTACATTTCTGCAAATAGCTTTCATGTCTGGCTTAATGAGGACAGCTGGATTCTTAAATCTGCTTCCACAATCTCTTGTGATTCGTTGTTTAGTTTGAAATTTATGGAGAAAATCTGGCTTCTCACAGATACATAGTTGGAAAGGGGGGAGTGTTTTTTAAGACTTTTATTGGAATGTAGTTGACTTTCAAAGTTGTGTTAATTTCAGAGGTACAGAAAAGTAATTCAGTTATGCATACACATACACCCATTCCTTAAAGATTCTTTCCCCATATAGGTAAATTTCCCTGTGCTATACAGTAGGTCCTTGTTACCCATCTATTCTATATATAGTAGGGTGTATATATTAATCCCAACCCAAGGGGGTGTATTTTTAAGGTAATTGTAAATATTCTTTGATGTAATGTCAACATTCAACAACCAGTAATTTTCAAGAGGTTAGTTGCAACTTGGAATCTGAAATTAGAATTCATTGATCTCTCTTGTATTTTGAGTGTCTTTTATCCATGCATTTCCAATTTCAAAACTGGTCATTTGGAAAACATTGGCTCACTGAGATATACAGATCTTCCAAATGGTGGCATATTTCATTATATAATATGAGAAAAACACATTCATTAATAGCACTACTGATTTCATCAGTAAAAACATCTTATTAGAAAATGTCATGATCACAGTGACAGATACAAGCTTAACAAAGTTCAAATATTTACTTGAATATTAATATTTTATATTAATTCAGCATTAATATTCTAATGCTAAATTCTAGCATTCACCAAAGTTACTCATTGGCAAGACAGTCTTTGACAATTGACTAAGTCTGAATAACCGTAGTTCGTCAGTCATCCTTTCAAATAAAAAAAATTTGTAAATGAGAGTGTCTAATTCAGCTTGCAACTCCATGCAGTCACAGGTGCCTTTCTTCATATCACAGTGTGGTATTTCGGTGTCAGCAAGAGAGCTTTAGACCCACTTTCCATTTTATCACAAAGAATATTAAGAAGATATGTAATCAAGGGTGAGATTTAATAAAATTAGTCCTTTTCTGTTCCATTAAGTGATGAAGTGAACCTCGAATTTTTTTTTTTTTTTTTTGGTCTTTTCAGGGCTGCACCCAAGGCATATGGAGGTTCCCAGGCTAGGGGTTGAATCTGAGCTGTGGCCCCCAGCCTACGTCACAGCCACAGCAATGCCAGATCTGCACCTCATCTGCAGCCTCCACCACAGCTCACGGCAATGCCAGATCCTTAACCCACTGAGTGAGGCCAGGGATTGAACCTGCATCCTCATGGATGCTAGTCAGATTTGTTTCAGCTGAGCTGTGACGGGAACTCTGAACCTCGCATTTTTAAAAGCTAAAAGGGCCTGGGGGTGAAGGAAACAATGAATATTAGTCCCGCTCAGTGCTACTGCTTTGATTTGTGGTAAGGACCAGCGGTTTTACCCACCACTGCTCTTCCACCACTAAAGTCAATATCAGTGTGGTGGAGAAGGCAAATGGTGTGCTGGCATTATGATGAAACTAGTTTCGACTACAAGGATATCCTGAAAGAGTCTGAGGACTCACGGGAGTTGAGGACCACACTTTGAGAAGCACCAGGCCAGTTGTGCCACGATGACAAGTGACTACAGGACTTCAGAGGCTTAAAGTGCAAGCCCTCACTATTTCCTGCTCATGTAACATCTGTAGGGAATGGTGAAGGGTTTGGTCTGTGTCATCTTTGCCCCAGGACCCAGGAAGCGGAGCAGCCCGCGTCTGGCATATTGATGACTGTCTTGTTAGAGGGAGTCATGAACTGGCTTTTAAAGCTCTGCCCAGAATGACCACAGGCAGGGACACGAGTCATTTCCATCCACAGCTCACTGGCCGAGCTAAGCCACATGGCCACTTGAGCTCATCAGTGTGGAGATGTGTACGCTTGCTTCAGGGAGGGAAACTGGAAAAGTGGCAAATAATTTTGCCATCTATCATACTAATCGTGAGATTAAAAAATATTGTGTAATATACTTCTTTCCTAGAGATTCACAATACATAAAGGCATTTTAATAAGACACGGAGAAATTCTGCACTAAAGAAACACTGCTTTTGCTTTAATTGAGAAGAGGTTACTGAGAGGGAAGTTTTAGAATTATGGCTTGCGTGCTCATTTGCCCCTTTGCTGGTCCTGGGTTAGGAAAATGCCAACCTTGGCCACGTCCCTTCCTCAGGCTCAACAGCAGGTGCAAGGACATGGAGGTCAGTGACTGACCAACCGAGGCTCGGCCCAAGAGCTCCTGATTCTGACCCACTACCGTGCTAGTCAGCAAGAAACCTGGATGGGACTACTTGCAACCCAAAGACTGAAATAGCGGATGAGACTGGCTAGCGCCACAGTTTGGAGGATTTGACAGGTGGGAGTGGATCTGAGCAGAAGGTCAGTAGCAAACCTATGCCAGACAGGGCGTGAGCTGCCAGCTTCTGGAAGGGTTCCCTAGTTGTGTGACCTGCTAGGATCACCGTCTACTGGGACCTGGTAATCATCATTATTGTCCTGCGTCCTCATGGATGCTAGTCAGATTCGTTTCTGCTGAGCCACGATGGGAACTCCTGGATCACCTGTTTTTTAGTTCAGACTCCCTTGATCAGGATAAATCTTTTTTTTTTTTTCTTTTTTTAGTTTAGGGTTGCAGGTTCAGTATATGGAAGTTCCCAGGCGAGGGGTCAAATCGGAGCTGCAGCTGCTGGCCTATGCCACAGCCACAGCATCATGGGATCTGAGCAGCCTACACCACAGCTCATGGCAATGCTGGACTCTTAACCTACTGAACAGGGCCAGGGATGGAACCCACATCCTCATGGATTCTAATTGGGGTCTTAACCTGCTGAGCTGCAATGGGAACTCCATGCTGCACTCTTTACAGAATTGTGCGTATTCATATTTGGATGTGTGAAGTATTACATGCTAGCTGTGGTGTAGGTCACAGGTGGGGCTCAGATTTGGTGTTGCTGTGGCTATGGTGTAGGCCAGGGGCTGCAGCTCCAGTTCAACCCCTAGCCTGGGAGCTTCCATATGCCGCAGGTGTGGCCCTAAAAAGACAAAAGCCAAAACCAAACCAAACCAAAAAAAAAAAAAAAAAAAAAAAACCACCCCCAAAACCAACCAACCAACCAACCAAACAAAAAATACTCAATATATGTCGTATATTTCACTGGCTTCTCCTACTGATGCGCTGGGGGTTCCCCTGACCCCGTTAGTAAGCTGCAGTTGCCAAAGCAGTCACTTCATTATTTATAAAGTAAGGAAAAAAGTGGGTATTGATCTTAAGCAGTTCCATCTACTTGTTCTGTATTAATTGAAAGTTATTCCTCTGATGCCACTTAAAAGAAATCTGAGGCACTCTAGAAAATAATGTTTAAAATATTCATTCAAGGTTAAGTGAGCTGAGTGGAGCTTCTATCATCAAGATATTTAAGATATTTAGAAATCCGAATTGGATCTTATGTCAGCTACAGAATGATTTCTGAGTTCCTTTGAGATCTCATGGTTCAAGAACTTACCCGCGGTGGTCTCGGCGGAGGTCTAGCCAGGGCTAGGGTAACGTGCCGAGCTGCCCCTTACTCAGAAAGCCCGCTTGGGAAAGCAGCTTCCGGTCATTCACTCACTGATTCATTCAATCGCTCTTTACGAGCTCCAGGATCTGGGTAGGGCATCAGTTTAGGTATAAGATTATGCCAGTCTGTGTATAATATGCCAGTCTAGTATAGAAATATACCAGTCTAGTATAGAAATATACCAATCTGGGTATAATAATTCTGGCTAATGCTTAGTTTATGTTGACCGTATACAATAAATTGCTCTGAATGCTTTATGCATATTAACTCATTTAACTTTTACTACAGCTTCTGAGGGATATGATTGTCAGCAAGTTCACTTTACAGAAGAGGAAGCCGGGTGAGAAGATAACCTGCCCCAAGGTCATGTATCTGGTGAGTAGTATGGCCAAGATTTTGACCCAGGCAGCCCAGCTTTAGAGTCTGCGCTCCTCTGATTTTGGTTGCACCCACGGCATGTGGAATATGGAAGTTCCCGGGCCAGGGATCAAACCTGCATCCTGGTTTCGACCTGTACCACAGCTGTGGCAACGCCAGATCCTTAACCTGCTGCGCCCCAAGGAAACTTCTCACAGTCTGTTCTCTTAACTGCTGCTCTATACCATAGCTATACAAGTTGTATTTTCTATCTGTGGGAACATCCAAGATGTTCTTTGGGGACTTTAAAATTACTCAGTTGAGAAGGAGTTCCCCTTGTGCCTCAGTGGATATGACCCTGACTAATATCCATGAGGATGTGGGTTCGATCCCTGGCCTCACTCAGTGGGTTAAGGATCCGGCATGGCCGTAAACTGTGGTGTAGGTCACAGATGAAGACTGGATCCCACATTGCTGTGGCTGTGGTGTAGGCTGGCTGCTGTGGCTCTGATTTGAACCTTAGCCTGGGAAGTTCCATATGCTGCAGGTATGGCTCTAAAAAGACAAAAAAAAATTTTCTTACTTGAGAATAAACTTCCCCATGCTCTCGAACAAGAGCTGAATACAGCCAGTGTCAGCATAATTTTGTACAATAATTATATTACAGTGGACTTTTGATAGTTATTTCCAATTCCTATTTCAAAGAGTTGGTGAAAACCTTTATGCAGAAATGGCTAAATCTCTGTTTAGGTCATTTCTGGACTATGTTATTTTAATTTTTTGTAGTGGAATGCATATAGACTTGGGAGTAAGAAAGACCTAGCTTCCGATCCAAACACCACTCATATCCTTATCAGTAAAATGAATATATTTATGCCAACTTTGCAGGGTTGTTGTGGGAGTTAAAAGAGACTGTCATTTCTTGACTCTGGGGACTTGCTACAATTTATTTTTTGTGGTAGTTCAGTGCCTCATTTAACATCTATTATATCTCAAGAGTATAATAAATATCAATTGAGAGATGAATGAAAGTGCCTGGAACAAACTGTATTTTATTGGCTCTCAGAACACCCTTTCATATTTTAATTTCTCCAAAATTGGGATATATGCTGGAAACGATGGGCTGTTACAATAGGTCTCAGCCAGATGACTATTGCATTGTAGTTGTCACTGCCCATAGAACTATGAACTTGGTTGTTATTCCAGGAGCACTCAAAGAGTGACTATAAGTCTGGTTGCCATTTGAAAATCTTCTATTGATACCTTTTGGTAAAAGATGGTTAAGTAGTATCAAAACTTAGAGAATGAGTGTCAGTGGTCTAGAAGGGTCTGCCCCAGAGACAACAGCACTCTGCTTTTTCAAGACATGCTGTATTATCAATGCATTTGCTGGTGTGGGGAAGGAAAAAATGGACATATCTGCTCTGAGTCAAAAAAGGATTTAGAGGAGTTGAACACTGAGTGTAAGCACCTTAAGTAATACTTTGGGCAACTTGTGTATCTGTTCCATTTTGTGTTGGTACAGGAATGATGCAAGATCAGAGTCCATGTTGAGATGCATCTAAAAAGCACTTTCAAATAAAATTATGAGGGATAAGTGAGCATAGTACTCTTTAGTGGGCAGTGTTTTTATTTTTAGTGTTGCATATGTTAAAAGGTACCTCATATGGTAGGTTTTACCATAATGCCATGTTAGATGCAGGAATGGCTGCTATCAAAAGTATAAGAAACACAAATGTTGGCAAGGATGTGGAGAAAAGGGAATGCTTGTGTGCTCTTGGTGGAAATACAAACTGGTGCAGCCACTATGAAAAACGGTATGTAGGCTTCTCCAAAAGTTAAAGATAGAACTACCATATGATCCAGCAATTCCACTTCTGGGTCAAATCAGAGCTGCAGGTGAGATCTACACCATATTCATGGCAACACTGGATCCGATCTATATCTGCAAACTACACCGCAGCTCATGGCAATGCTGGATCCTTAACCCACTGAGCGAGGCCAGGGATTGAACTCGCAACCTCATGGATACTAGTTGGGCTCATAACCTGAGGAGCCACAATGGGAACTCCCTCACTATTGTTTTAATTTGTGTTTCCCTGATGGCATATTATTCAGAGCATCTTTTCATATGCTTGCTTACTATCTGTATATCTTTGGTGAAGTGTCTGTTGAAGTCTTTGGCCCAATTTTCAGTTTTTATTTTTTATTGTTGAGTTCTTTGTATATTTTGGATAACAGTCCTTTATCAGATATGTCTTTTGAAATATTTTCTCCCACTCTGGCTTTTCTTCTAATCCTCTTAATAAAGACTTGCACAGAGAAGAAGCTTTTAATTTTAACGAAGTCTATCTCTCAGTTATTTCTTTCATGGATTGTGTCTTTGGTGTGGTTTCTCAAAGGCATCATCATACCCGTGGTTATCTGGGTGGCATTTTGGTCTGTGACCCATTCATGCCTGGTAATTTTTGATTGATTGCCAGACATTGTGAATTTTACCCTTTTATGTGCTAGATATTCCTGTAAACATTCTTGAGCTTTGTTCTTGGATGCAGATAATTATGTGGGAACAGCTGGATCTTTTCTTAAACACTTTTTTTTTATAGTTGATTTACAGTGTTCTGTCAATTTCTGCTGTACAGCAAAGTGACCCAGTCATACATCTAGTTTGCGCTTTTCAAAGATGACACATAAACCTTGTTAGGCACATCTAGAAGAGACTTGAGGTTTAGTATTGAGGCAGTGTCTTTCTAACCACTTGAGCTGATGACACAGGAAGGGCGAGACTGTAGAAACAAACAATGCTTGGCACTTTGTGAGTCCTGGTAATGATCCCCCTTTTTTTCTTCCTTCCTTCCTTCCTTCCTTCCTTCCTTCCTTCCTTCCTTCCTTCCTTCCTTCCTTCCTTCCTTTTGTTGCATCTGTGGCGTACGGAAGTTCCCAGGCTAAGGGTGGAATCGGACCTGTAGCTGCTGGCCTACGACACAGCCACAGCAACGTGTAGTCCAAGCCACATCTGTGACCTACACCACAGCTCTCTGCAACGCCAGATCCTTAACCCACTGAGTGACGCCAGGGATCAAAACTGTGTCTCATGGATACTAGTTGGATTAATTTCCACTGAGCCATGATAGGAACTCCTCCCTGCTCCTTTAGAGCATTTAATGTAGTTTCTTCAAAAGCATCAAAACTCAGCTGAAGGAGTTCCCGTTGTGGCTCAGTGGCTAATGAACCTGACTGGTATCCATGAGGACGTGGGTTTGATCCAAGGCCTTGCTCAGTGGGTTAAGGATCCGGTGTTGCTGTGAGCTGTGCAGCTCGGATCTGGCGTTGCTGTGACTGTGGCGTAAGCCGGCAGCTACAGCTCGGATTTGACCCCTAGCCTGGGAACCTCCAGTTGCCATGAGTGCAGCCCTAAAAAAAATAAAAAATAAAATAAAATAAATACATAGAAAAGACAACCCCCTCCCCCAAAACTCAGCTGAAGATTTCACGGGAGCTTGTGCAGATCTTCAGTGCTCTCTCTCTCTCCTGTCTGTCTTCTGTCTCTCTGTCTCGCCCTTTGTGTGTGTGACGCTGTCTTCTTTCCGGCACTCTGTCCTGCAAGCTCTAGCCTCCCTGGCCTCTCTTACCTCCCAGATTTATCAGCTCAAATCGGAGATGCTGCCAGACTTCTATCTTTCCCCTTGCCTGTACTTCCCAGAGTATCTAATTTTTTTGGAACTACATCATGCTGATAAGAAGCACTTATTGGCATTGTGATGAGTAAAAATGTATAAAAAGAAATAATACTTGGAGTTCCCATCATGGCTCAGTGGAAATGAATCTGACTAGTACCCATGAAGATGCAGGTTCAATCCCTGACCTTGCTCAGTGGGTTAAGGATCCAGTGTTGCCGTGAGCTGTGGTGTAGGTCGCAGATGTGGCTCGGATCCTGCGTTGCTATGACTGTGGTGTAGGCCAGCTGCTGCAGCTCCAATTCAGCCCCTAACCTGGGAACTTCCATAAGCCACAGATCCCATCCTAAAAAGACAAAAAAAGAAAGAAAAAAAGAAAGAATATGCAAAGCTTAGAAATTTAGATATTTCAAAACAAGAGATCCACTGGGCGGTGGTTCCACTTCATTTATGCTGTCCCGATCTTAGAATGGGTCTGTGCTATGATAGACTCATGTTGCTACTTCAAGTAAAATTAATTAAAATTAAATTCAGTTCCTCAATGGCACTAGTTGCGTCTCAAGAGCTCAGTAGCCCCACGTGGCTAATGGCCATCACATCACAGAAAGTTCTCTTGGACAGCACTGGTCTAGGTTCTTACAGTTTCTCACTCACATTGTCATCTCCTAAGTGATCTCCTGGTTCAAGGTATGCTGTCCTTGTTCACTCAGTAAATATTTATTGGGCATCTCCAAAGTGCAAGATGTCAGGGGAGGCAACAGTGAACAGTACTAGACACGGGTCACCTCCCAGTTCTTACAGCCTTCCTCCAGCCTTGACCAGCTCCTAGAGGCCTTATTTTACTGCCTTCTCAAAGCATTCATTTTAGAATAAGTCTGAGTGTGTCTCTCTACTCCTTAGAGACTTCTAGAAGAACCTCCTCCTCCCCTCCCCCAAATAACGTCATTGCTGCTTAGCATGCAGCAAGGTCCTCTGAGATCTGGCTTCTGCTTTCTCCAGCCCTCAGCCCTCACTAGGCCTGAGCTTCATGGATTATCTGCTGCTAGGGGCCCTCCTAGGTGCTGTGGCTCATGGTAGCAGCATTTCAGACTAGGTTAAGCTCTGTGGGTACAAAGCCAAGTAAGAACAGTCCCTGCCAAGAGTCCCCTGACCCACCAAATGCTATAAATAATGTGACTTACATGGAAATAGAAGGAACACAAAACAAGAAAGTGGAGAGATGTTGGTTATGTGGGGGCGGTGGCTCATGGAAAGCTTCTGTCTAAATGCAGTGACTATCACATCGTAGACTTGCCATAGATAGTTCTGGAAAAAATAAGTGCCTTGTAATAGTAGCCAACAGGTATCGAACACATATTATGTGCCTAGCCTTGTGGAAGCGACTTCACATACATTTTACCACTTAATTCTGCATAACCACCTGTGAGTTATGTATATTGATACCATTTTACAGATGAGGAGACTGAGGCTTAAGGGCCTTGCCCACAGTCAACCCAGCTAGTAAGTGCTGGAGGAGAATATGAATCTAGGATAATCTGACTCTAAAGCTTGGTCTTCTTATCACCATGCCAAACTCTTGCTCATTATGAATCCGGTAGGGTTTTGTGGAATGAATAGGAGTTTCTTACCTAGCCAACAAAGGTGATGAGCATTCAAGCTGGAGGGAGAAGTAAGGATATACTAAAGGTGAGGCTCAGAGAAGTTAACCACTTTGCCCAAGGTCCCACAGTGGGAATTGAGAGTTTGAACACGCTTCAGAGAACTCATTACATGTCAAGGCTGGAGATGATGAAACGAGAAATGGAAGAAGTTTTTCTTTTTAAAAACTCCTTCTACTCTCCCATGTAAAAATGAAAGGACTATTGATTGGAAGGGCAGACTGTGGACTTAGTAATAAGATTCCTCTGAAAATCCTTTAAAGTCTCCATAATTAATTTATTTGGGAGGTGAAACAAACCGTGCACATGAAATGAGTTAAAATTATTAAGAGGCCTGCACGGGGTCCGTTGCCTGAGGCCTCACAATCCGACGCAGGGCGCCAGAATTCAGTCCGCACACCACATCTCCAACGCCCTCGGAATCCTTCTCTGAATCAATTATTGATGACACCCAGGGTTCAAGCAGCATCTCTTGCTCAGACACAGCAGCCCTGCCTCTCTGCAGCTTCTGCCCCGATTCCTGCCCTGCTGTGTACAGCCAGGAGCAGCAGGTTTGTGTGGGGGGTGGAGGAGGGGGGCTTCAAGTCATGGCGGTAACCCTCAACCCACATTGCTTCTCTGAGTATATCCGGGGAAACCAAAACTGACAGCACTTATGGCTTGAACCTAGCCAGAACCCAGGTTGGGACTTGAATCCGTGTGCCAGGACTTGAACCCAGCCTAAACCCAAATTGGAACTTGAACCCACGGTTTTTAGTTTTATTTTTTATTTTTGCCTTTTTAGGGCCACACCCACGGCATGTGGAGGTCCCCAGCCTTGGTGTCCAACTGGAGCTGCAGTTGCTGGCCTATGCCAGGGCCACAGCAACACAGGAGCCGAGCCACATCTGCCACCTACACCACAGCTCATGGCAATGTCGGATCCTTAACCCACTGAGAAGAGCCAGGAACTGAACCCGCATCCTCATGGACAGTAGTCGGGTTTGTTACTGCTGAGCCACGATGGGAACTCCATGAACCCATGGTTTTTAAATTAGAATCTCTCACCCCGTGTCTGGACTCACTGAGGTTTAGGTTCTTTATGCCTCTGCAC
This sequence comes from Catagonus wagneri, assembly GCA_004024745.2. Taxonomy (NCBI): domain Eukaryota; kingdom Metazoa; phylum Chordata; class Mammalia; order Artiodactyla; family Tayassuidae; genus Catagonus; species Catagonus wagneri. The sequence goes on along the minus strand of PVHT021183710.1, from coordinate 5,430,661 downwards.
AGAAGGAATTCAGCAAGAGACAAAGCGATAGGCAAGAAAAAGATTTAGTAAGATAGGGCATTTGTGAGAGATGCAAGTGGGCAGGCAAGGAGGCTCTGCCCCCAGGACTAGGTGGGCTGCAGTTTTATCCAAGGGGGGTGGAGGTCGGAAAAGACCACCTCTTCCTCTTTCTTGGAGTTGTAGCTCCTCCTTGGTATCTGGTAGGAGAGTATTTGACCCTATGAGGTCAAACTAGGACTGTCATGGTGCTTATTCAAATCAGCAGAAGGGCGGTCCTTAAACGCCTGCCCTTGATCTGAACCTGAACGCTGGCCTCCCTCCATCCCCCACCCAATGACCTGAGGCATATCTCGCACCTCCGCCTGTCAAGCAAGTCTGCCTTGTTCCCATGGCTTTCCTGAGCTGTTATTAACTTACAGTGACCTCCCAACGTCCCCTGTGCTTCCCTCTCTGTCTGTGGTCCCTTGTTGGGATTTCTACAACTGCCTGTGTAACTGTCCGACTCCATCTCTTTCGAAAAAACATGTGATCACAGAAATTCTAGTCTCTGAGAAGCGCCTTAAGGCTCGACAGCATAACCTGGCTTAGAAATGATGCATTAAATTCAAGAAGAGGCAAAACGAATCTGTGCTGATAAAATCAGAATCGTGTTATCTGGGTGGGTGGAGGGTTGGCTGGGAAAAGGACACTGAGGGGGCGGGTACTTTCTAGATGTGTGCTATAAAGATGCCTGCTTTCAAAGAAATGTCTGCTTTGATCTTCATTGTCTCCCAGCGCAGTTAAGATTTGTGCATTGTATTGTATGTAAACCGTACCTTGAAAAGGAAAGAAATGAATTGTTTTATAACTTGACTTGTTTCCTTCCATGACAGAAAGGGTAGTAATAACAAAGATAATGATAATAATAATAATAAATAATGGCTAGTTCTGAATGCATACTCTATATTTTGAGAATTGCTCTAAGAGTTTTTTTTTTTTTGTTTTTTGTTTGCTTGTCTTTTCAGGACTGCACCCATGGCATATGGAAATTCCCAGGCTAGGGGTCGAATCACAGCTGTAGCTGCTGGCCTGAACCACAGCCAAAGCAATGTGCAGATACGAGCTGCGTCTGTGACCTACGCCACAGCTCATGGCAACACTGGGAGAGAGAGGCCAGGCAGGGATCGAACTCTCATCCCCATGGATACTAGTTGGGTTTGTTGCCACTGAGCCATGATGGGAACTCTTGTTCTAAGAGTTTGTTAGTTAAAAAAAATTTATTAAGACTTTTTTATCTTTTTTTTGGCTGTCTGGAGGTGTACGGAGTTCCTGGGCCAGAGATCACATGTCTGAATTGCAGTTGCAACCTAAGCCGTAGCTGCAACACCAGATCTTAACCCACTGTGCCAGGCCGGGTATCGAACCTGCATCCCAGCTCCCAAGACACCGTCAATCCCATTGCACCAGGACGGCAACTGCCCAAGACTACTTTCTAAGAGCAGTTTTCGTTTCACAGCAAAACTGAAGTGAAGGCACAGAGATTTCACTTATCCCCCTGCTCCCCTCCCCGCAAGTTCTTTCCTGTTAGTGACTTCTCCTACAAAAGTGGTCTTTGCTACAAGCTGCATTGACACCTTATAGTTATTTAAAGCCCGTAGTTTACAGTGGGTTCGTGCTTGCTGTTGTACATTCTACCGGTTTGGGCAAATGTATAATGGTAGATATCCATCACCGCGGTATCTTTTTTTTTTTTTAAAGTGCCCTAAAAACTTCTGTCCTCTGCCTGATTCATCCACCTCCCCAATCCAAGCACTTTAAAATCTGTCTAATCTTCATAGCAGTTCTACGAGGTAGGTTTAATATTCAACTCATTTTACCGATATCAAAGCACAAAGAAGTTAAATAATAACTGGCAAAAGATCATACGGTGACAGCCAGGGCAGGGACCTTCCTCTGCTCTTGACCATTATGCTGCCCCGTGGCCCTGGTCCTACCCCAGGATTTTGTGCATTGTTGACGTAACATCCCATTGGAGAGGTCAAAGCACCTCGAGTTCCATCACCAGGTAGTGAAGCTGGGGCTGGTGGGGGAGAGGGTGTGATGTTTAGGGTGTTGGGGGAATGAGGACTCCACCCCAGGGAGAGCTGGAGCTGGGAGATGGAGGGGTGAGGATCCTGCACTCCATCCCCCCAAAACAGCACCTAGCTGCCAGGAACTCTGTAACTGAGCAGGGCCCCGTAGGGCTTCTGGGCACATATGCCTTCCTGTGTCCTCTACTTTCGGGGAATAAGCTTCAGGCTCCATGACCTTCCCTGAGCTCCAAAGGGCAGTTGCTAATCAGGGACCACCAGAGCCCATCCTGGGGGCCACTAAGCACCAGTTCTGAAAGACAATGCAAGTTGCCTCTACCCTGATCCTTCTCTATGGCTCTATTCTCCACTCCCCGAACTATAAAAGCACCTCCTAATCTGTCCCAGTGGGGGCACAGTCTTTAAGGAATTAGCCTGCTCTGGCCCCCTTTACCTGGCAAAGCAATAAAGCTGTCTTTTTCTCCTTCACCCACTCTGTCGTGGTGGCTCAAGAGTAGTGGATCCCCTGCACGAAGCCTGGACCCAGCTGGGGCTAATGTCCAAGAGTTGAGTCCGGCCCTGAGACAATGAGTGCTGTGGGCGGTTGAGCTGTCGACTCTCTTAACATCACAGCTCCAATAGTGAGCACCTCGGGGGACTTCATGACGGACTGAGGACCTGCAGGGCCTCCCTGGGTTTCCTGCTAAAGTCCTGGGACCCCATACATCAAGAGAAGGTAAGCCTGCCACCCAAAGACTGGGATTAGGATTCTCATCAACGCTGAGATATAAAGTAAGGAGCATATTTCATCTGAGTGTCACAGAAAAAGTCATATGGGTTACATGGTTTTGCAAAGTACTTTCACAAATGCCATCATTTAATCTTAACGAGAACCCTGTGAGAGGATTATCATTCTCATTTGACAGATCTGGAGAGAAGGGGAGCTTAAAGAGGTGACTAGTGGCTGAGGCAATGTTGAAATCCGGGAGTCTAGCTCCAAATCCGTTGCTTGCTTTCTTATCCCAGGGTGTCAAGGGTGTCCTTGGAGGAGACAAAAGAATGGCCCAGAGGTGTCCCAGGGGAAATTATCTTGCTACAATGCTAAGGCTAAGGGAGGCAGTCACAAAACTCTTGTAACAGAAAGGCTCGAGGACCAAGTTCAGAGGCTTGAATCACATGGTTTAGTGTGGAAATTTAAAACACACAGTGCAAAGCAGGAGGAACAGGGTGAGTGGCTGGTGCGTTTAGGATATGGAGCGAGTAGGAGAGGAGGATCACAGTGCTTATGTGGAGCCCCCACGTCCCATCCTGTCCATTTCATCGAGCTTCCCTGCTGGTAGAACAGTTACAGGAGCAGAGTTGGGGCCGAAGGGGGAGCTTGACACATGAAAGGTGCCTGGGGCCAACACGGTGTATTGTCTCTGAGAGATGCAGGGCGGTTACGCCTGGGTCATAGCTGTAGCTCATCAGTTACTCTGATGAGCTGTTCTGGCTTTCATTGGGAAGAAGACTCTTGGGGCCAGAATGGGAGCCACCAATGGTGTCTGATTTAAGATCTCATAAATATTGAGTGCCTCATGTGCGCTTGAATGTATTAGGAGCATTTGCAACTCAGCTGCTCCATGTATATTTAGTGAGTCACGAGAATATCCGAGGCCGCTCTCGGTCTTTCACTCTTCTCTATGCTTAGAACACACACGCTCTTCTTACTTTATCTATGCTAACATGTATTCATATGTAACTAACTTATTTATATATACTTAACACAGCTAATGAATTCTGCCTCTGTCTTACAAGCTATTTGCTTCTGTACTTAGCTTTGTTTATTCCCTTTTTTTGTGTTTTTGATTTTTACCTAGCAGAATTGAATATCTTAAATAATATAGCAAAGACATTCCACGTGTGTAGGTAAGTCTGTGCAAGAATCTTTGTGGGGACAGGGAAGTAGGAGCCTTTGGGACTAATGGATACCCAGAGGCGGTCAGATGCAGGAAGTGTGTGTGGGTTTTGGAGTTAGATGTGGGCTTGAGCCCAGCGCCATCACTGCTTGGGGCAGGTTCTTAAACCTGCTGACCCTCTCTTTCGTCATGGAAAAAGGTATAAGTACACCTACCTCCTAGTGTGGTTTGCAGATTTTTTTTTTTTTTTTTGGATGCACCTGCAGCATATGGAAGTTTCCATGCCAGGGATATAATCTGAGCTGCAGTTGTGACCTACACTTTAGCTGCAACAACGCCTGATCCTTAGCCCACTGCACCAAAGTGGGAACTCCTTGAAGATTTAATAAGAGTGTACTAAGCATTAGCACAAGTCCTGACATACAGCAAATACCTCATAAAGGTAGTTTCAGATTCTGAAAAAAGTCCACCTCCTTCCTGTGCCTTTTAAAAAATTGAGGTGTAACTGACATTAACATTAGTTTCCAGTGTGCAATGTAATGGTTCAGTACTTAGGTCCACCACAATAAATCTAGTTAACTTCTCTCATCATATGTAGTTACAATTATTTTTCTTGTGCCGAGAACTTTTAAGATTTACTCTCAGCTTTCAAAGAGGCAATGCAATGTTATTAGTACAGTCACCTTGCTGGACATTACATGCCCATGACTTATTTATTTTATAACTGGAAGTTTGTATCTTTTAACCTCCTTTACCCATTTTGCTCACCTCCTAGCCCCAGGCCTGACAACCATCAGTCTCTTCTCTGTATCTATGCGTTTGGTGGTTTTAATTTTTTTAGACTCCACATGTAAGTGAGATCATATGGTATTTGTCTTTCTCTGTCTGACTCATTCCACTTAGCATAATTCTTCAAGGTCCATCCATGTTGCAAATGGCAAGATTTCCTTTCTGTCTGTCTACCTATCACCTCTCTATCTGTCTGTCTGTCTGTGTATTTATCTATCTGTCTATCTAGGTACCACATTTTCTTTATCCATTCATCCATTGATGGACACTTAGGTTGCTTCCGTGTCTTGGCTATTGAATATAATGCTGCAGTGACCGTGGCAGGGGGCATGTATATCTTTTCTAGTTTTAATTTCCTTCAGATAAATACCCAGGAGTGGAACTGCTTGATCATATGGTAGTTCTATTTTTAACTTTTGGAGAAACCTACATACTGTTTTTCATAGTGGCTGCACCGATTTGTATTTCCACCAATAGCGTACAAGCATTCCCTTTTCTCCACACCCTTACCGACATTTGTGTTTCTTATATTTTTGATGGTAGCCATTCTAACAGCGGTGAGGTGGTACCTCATTGTGGTTTTGATTTGCGTTTCCCTGGTGATAAGTGATGTTGAGCATCTTTTCATGCAGTAGTTGGCAATTTGTATATAGTCTTTGAAAAACTATCTATGCCCATTGTAAAATAGGATTGTTGGAGTTCCTGTAGTGGCTCAGTGCAGATGAATCTGACTAGTATCCATGAGGATGTGGGTTTGATCCCTGGCCTTGCTCAGTGGGTTGGGGATCCAGCATTACCATGAACTCTAGTGTAGGCTGCAGACATGACTTGGATCCCACATTGCTGTAGCCGTGGTGTAGGCCGTCAGCTGCAGCTCTGATTCAGCCCCTAGCCCGGGAACCTCCGTATGACCCTAAAAAGACAAAAAAAAAAAAAAAAGTGATTGTTTTTTGCTGTTGAATTGTATGAAAATTTTAAAATATATTGTGGATATTAGTCCCTTATCAGATATGTGATTTGCAAATATTTTCTCCCATTCAGTAGGTTGCATTGTCATTTCTTTGATGGTTTCCTCTGCTGGGTAGAAGCTTCTTATGCCTTTTTAGCCCAAATTATAACTTTCCTGAAGAGCAAGTTTTCGGTTACCCAAGGCTCCTTTTCCAACCAGAGAATATGACCGAAGAGTATTTAAATTTGCCGAATCCAGAGCAGCCCTTCTCATCACTGTGTGCCACCGGGGACGGAAGCACAGGTGCTGTGGAGACACAATTAACCTCATCAGGAGCAGGAGGGAAGCTCTGAGAGGGCTCCCCAGAGTGGGTGATGTTCGTGCTGAAATTTATAGGAGCAGCAGGCATCAGCTAATTACAGTTGGGAAGGGGAGGCTGGGAAGTCCTGCTTTGGGTGGAAGGACCGGTACTGATAAAGACTGACGTTGAGAGAGAGCCAGCCTAACACATGTCAAGAACCTGCAGGTGCCTCCAGCAAGGGCCGAGCTGACCCGTGACTTCTTGCCTCGCGTGGACATCAGTCCTGAACTCCTAAAGGCTCAAAGACGAAGGTAGAATTGAAATAATTATCTGTGTCTTTATTCAAGTCTAAGGAGTAAGAACTGTATTGAAATTAGGAAAATGCATGAGGAGAAGGAGTGAGAAGTGTCTGTGATTATGGAGATTTTGTTTCTGGATGTGTTGAGATGGTTCTAGCCTCCAATGAACAGTATCCAAGATAATGGTTTAATTTTATGTTAGGAAGGTGGTAAAAATAGAGGATCTGAGATGTCTCTTCCAGGATTCTTAGTTAATATGTATGAGGCTAAGATGACAAGGCACATTTTCAAGCTTGGCAATGGTGGAATTAAGAGGCAGTTTCATTTTTTCTCCCCCGAGGCAAAGTGGAAAGAGAAAGACTCAACATCACTCAAATTCATTCTGATTTCTTCCTGTTGGCAGGTGTCTCCTGCTCTCTGGTCAGCTGCAATAGGAAGTGGCCTTGAGAGTTGGGTGGAGGTTATTTTAATGTAAATAGAACTTTAAAAAATTCTTCCAGGAAGCAGCACTCAGACAAACTCTCTGACAGGTCTGAGATTTTATTGTATTAAGCGGTTCTTCCTGGGAAAAATGTGGGTGAGTCTGGTCACCTCTTACCCAGACACAAGCTTTCTTCAGGAAGGGGCACACAAAACGTCATTAGGGAAAGTAGCAGGCCCATTATGAACCACTTTAATATAGCTTTTATTCCGCTGGCCATTTGCTAATTTAATAAAGATTGCAATATCCCCGGTGACTGATGCTCAGAAGTTTGAGATGTCAGCAGAGTAGCTTAAAAGAGAGCTGGAGGTAACACACCCCAGTTTTTAGAGAGTGAGATGTGCCTGGCTTGTGATCAGAAAGAAGAGTCCACAAGGCCAAGAGAACAGTGGACCCAAAGGCACTGTCTTGGGCTTGGAGTCCTGACTTTGACATATTCAGGCCATGCGACCTCTCTGAGTGGCTGGACCTCTCTGAGTCTTACTGTCATAATCTATAAAATGGATATAATAACATCTGCCTTATAGAACTGTGCACACTGAACGAGATAAGGTATTAGCCTCGATGAGATGAGAGCTCAGCCTTGTGTTGGCAGCACTAAGTCTTTGTCTTCAAGTGAGTTGGCACCAAAAGAGGAAAGGAGGGTGATCTGGGGCCCGGTGCACAGGATGGAGAGAGCCTTGCTCAGTGGATGACGGTGGCCAGATGCCTGCAGCCGTGAGCACCGTGCCTGGTGCAGGAGTGGGTGGAGGGGCTTGCTGCAGAGTGGGAGGGGGCCACCCCTGGCTCTAGCTCGCCCGTCTTACAAGGGGCAGTTTTAGGCAGGAAAGGAAGTCTAAGTAGGCATGCTGGCAAATCTCAGTACCAAGGAGGTTAAGGAAAACGCTCAAGCACTCTCTCTCAGCAGGGAGAGCGATGGAGCCGGGAGTTGACTCCGAAACGATGCTTCGCGGCAGCATCTCCAGGACGGCTGGAGCTTCAGACATGGTGACCAAAGGTCATGGTAACCCTGGATGTAGTCTGTACAATCTTCAGTGGCAGGGATATGATGGGGGGGGCGCCTCTAGGGGTGTAGGCTGGGGATCCAGGCTGCGGGCAGCCCCATGGCGAGTGCAGATGGGGAGAAGCCGGTGTTTGGAGAAGGAAGGTTAGAAGCCAACTCCTGATAAAGATGGCATCACGCCCCCAAACTACAAGTAACTGCGGAGTCTTGCATCCGAGGATGCAAGAAAGGGTAAAATTTATACTTTAGAAAATGTAGATCATAAAACAGTCTAAGAAAGACTTTCAAATAAGTACGTTTATAATCTTCTAAGAGGTAAAGGAAGGCATAGAGACCAGTAGGTAAGCACAGGACGTCATGGCAAAAGAACAGGTGGATTCGAGGAAGAAGCAAATAGAATTTAAAGCCACAAATATGCAGTCATTGACATGAGAAAAAAAGGGCTTATTAAATGGTACTAAAATATTTGAAGAAATAAGTAAAGAAGTGGAAGGTAGAGCCAAGTAAATGAGCAAAATGGAGCACAGGTATGAAAGAGAAATTTAGAAAAGGACGGTAGATCAAATGAACAAGATTATTTCCAGTAAGACTGTCAGAAATTTCTATTGGACATACCAGAAGGGAGGTACCTCTTCGAGGTAAAATGATGGAGAATTTTTCGGTTTTGAAGAAAGTTATAAGGTATTAATGGAATGCTCAGAGTTTTAAAAAGTGTTAAGTAAAACAAATTAATTCACAGCCATACCATAGAAAACTAGAACATCAAAGAGAAAGAAAAATATTAAATTTTGCAAAAGAGAGGAACACATTATTTATTAAAAATGCATGCTCCTGGTAGAAAAGTTGAAATATGAAATATAAAGAAAAGCATCATGCATAATTTAGTTACAGTCAACTACTATATTTCACTTGTACCTTTTTCAAGATTTTTTTTCCCTGTGAATGTCTCTTTTTTAAAGAAAGTTTAACTTTTCAAGTGCACACAATTTTATGTCCTTTTTTCATTTAACATATCATGAATTATCCAAAATTATCTATCTATCTATCTATCTATCTATCTATCTATCTATCTATCTACCTACCTACCTACCTATTTTGGCTGAACCCACGACATATGGAAGTTCCCAGGCCAGGGATCGAATCCAAGCTACAGCTGCAACCTATACCACAGCTGTGGCAATGCTGGATCTTTAACCCACTGTGCTGAGCTGGGGATAGAACTGGCACCTCCACAGAGACAAGATGGATCATTAATCCACTGTGCCACAATAGGGACTCCTATCCAATATTATTATTATTATTATTATTATTATTATTATTATTATTATTTTAGGGCTGCAGCTGCGGCATATGGAGATTCCCAGGCTAGGGGTCTAATCAGAGCTACAGCTGCCGGCCACAGCCGCAGCCACAACCACACCAGATCTGAGCCGCGTCTGTGACCTTCACCACAGCTCACGGCAACGCTGGATCATTAACCCACTGAGGAAGGCCAGGGATCGAACCTGCAACCTCATGGTTCCTAGTCGGATTCGTTAACCACTGTGCCATGATGGGAACTCCTTCAATATTATTTTTAAAAACAATTTTTAACACTGAAAAAATCTCAAACTGACAGAAATGTTGTTGCAAGAACAAGAAAAAGACCATCCCCTCCCCCAGTTCCGTGAGACAGTTGCCACTGATTCTCCAGCGGCCCCAAATACTCGAGTGTTTATTTCCTACCAATAAGGACATCTTCTCCTATAACTGTAATGCAAGAATAAAAGGCAGAAATTAATGCATTACATTTACTCCTCCGACCCCCAAATTTGGCCAATACAAATGGATTCAGCCAGTTCTGAATCATGCATTGCAGGCAGTTGTCAGTTGGGAACAGCTCGTCAGTCTTTTCTTGACTTTCATGGCCTTTACACCTTTAAAGATTATTCTTTTCTTGGTATTTTCAGGGCTGCACCTGTGGCATATGAAAGTTCCCAGGCTAAAGATCAAATTGGAGCTGTAGCTACCGGTCTACACTGCAGCCATAGCAACACCAGATACGAGCCCAGACCTACACTGCAGCTCACAGCAATGCCCGATCTCTAACCCACGGAGCAAGGCCAGGGACTGAACCCGAGTCCTCACAGATACTAGTTGGGTTTGTTACTGATGAGCCACGACGGGAACTCCCACACTTGTAAAGATTAAAGGCCGCTTATTTTACATGATGTCCCTCAGTTTTGGGTTTTGCTCTTTCCTCATAGCTACATTAATGTTATGTTTTTGCAGGAATATCTCAAAACTGACACTATGTTGTCACTGCACACTAGCAAGTGGGATAATTTGAACTGGCCCCAGAGCCAGCGATGCTCACTCACCTTGTCCTCTTTTTTTTTCTTTTTTTGTCTTTTTAGGGTCACACCCACAGCATACGGAAGGTCCCAGGCTAGGGGCTGAATCGGAGCGGTAGCTGCCAGCCTACCCACAGCCACAGCAACTCAGGATCCGAGCTGCATCCGTGACCTACACCACAGCTCACGGCAACACCGGATCCTTAACCCACTGAGTAAGGCCAGGGGTCGAACCCTTGTCCACCTCGACACTAGTCAGGCTCATGTTCGTTACCACTAGCCACAGTGGGAACTCCCTCACCTTGCCCTCCTGGTTAATGTGCTGCCGGCCAGGCTTCTCCACTGTAACACTGCACCTTTTCCTTTTGTAATTACTTAGCATTTGATAGGGAGGTACTTTGAACCGTGTAAATACCGGATTCCTTGCCAAACCCTTCTCTCTCACTCTTTAGTTCTCCTTACTTATTTATATGCGGTGGACTCATGTTTTCTTGTTTCATTTAATGAATATAATCTCTATCGTTTTTAATACTAGATTCCTCAGATTTAGCCAGGGACATGCCTCTAGCTTGGCTCCTGTGAGCTGTGACATGTTCACGCTGTTGGAGCATTTTCTGATTCATCTTGTATTTTTCTTCCTCTTATAAGTGGACTCAGACAATATTTCTCCTTTTATGTCTGGCTTATTTCATTTAGCATAATGTTTTTGAGGTTCATCCATGTTGTAGCATGTATCAAAACTTTATTCATTATTATTGTGACTATTATTATTATTTGCTTTTTAGGGCCACGCAGGTGGCATACGGAAGTTCCCAGGCTAGTGGTTGAATCAGAGCTGGAGCTGCAGCTGCTGGCCTACACCACAGCTACAGCAACGTAGGATCTGAGCCTCATCTTCAACCCACACCACACCTCAAGGCAACACCGGATCCTTAACCCACTGAGCAAGGCCAGGGATCAAACCTGCATCCTCATGGATACTAGTTGTGTTCATAACCTGCTGAGCCACAATGAGAACTTCCAGAACTTTATTAATTTTTAAGGAACGATACTCAAACATATACTAGGTATATGTATATAATATAAATCCACATCTCTCTCCATTTTGTTCATCCAGTCATCTATGGATGGATGTTTGAATTGCTTCATCTTTGGCTATTATGAGTAATGCTGTTATGAACATTGTTGTACAAATATCCATTTGAACCCTTAATCTCAGTTCTACTGGGTATATAGCAAGAAGTAAAGTAGTGGGATCATATCACAATTCTATTTTTAATCTTTTGAGGACCTGTCATATAGTTTTCTGCAGTGGATGCACCATTTTAAATTCCCACGAGCAATGCACATGAGTTGGAATTTTTCCACATCCTCACCAATACTTGTTATTTTCTGTGGGGTTATTTATTTCTTTTTTGATAATAGTCATCCTAAAGATGACTATGTATCCTAAAGGTGAATATTTATCCTAAAGGGTAAAGAAGTATCTAATTTTTATTTTTATTTGTATTTCTCTAATGATTAGTGCTGTTGATCATCTTTTCACATGCTTAGTTGACATTTAAAAAATAGCACAAAGTATTCCATTGTTTATTAAAAATATTTAACTATGCAGTAAATATACTGTAATATCTATGTTTCACAAAAGTGAAATTGTGTATAGTAACATACATGTACTGTATACATATCCAAGTTCTATTTTTTTGGTTTTTTTTGACTACATGTGGTATGTAAAATTTCCTCGGTCCAGGGATTGAACCTGAGCCACAGCAGTAACTGGAATCACAGCAGTGACAAGTCTGAGTCCTTAACTGTTAGGCCACCAGGGAACTCCTATGTATTTTTTAAAGAGAAAAAATTTAAATTAATTCTTCACAAAGATCAGGAAACACGATAAAAAGAAAAACGCTTGAATCTGCACATTCTTTGGACTGTAATTAGTATGTTGGATGGAAAAGCTGTAAAATTCTATTGCAGAAAAGTGTGATGGAAAAGAGGAGTCTGAGGGGAGGCAGGTGGTGATCAGTGTTTTTATCTGAAGGAGACACATTTCCTGGTTTATGCGGCTGGGATTTATCCTTTCATCTGGATACGGTCACCCAGCAAGCACATCAGGAGCACATCCTTGCTTTGCAGCAGAAATATGTGTGCTTATTGGGCAGTTGTATATTGTCTTTTGGGAAAATATGTATTCATGTTCTTTGCCCATTTGATCATTGGGGTTTCTTGTTGAAGTGTAGGAGCTCTTTATATATTCTGGATACTAATCCCTTATCAGATTTATAATTTGCAATATTTTCTTCCATTCCACAGATTACCTATTCACTCTATTAATAGTGTCTTTGACCCACAAACATTTAAAAACTTTTTTAAGTCCTGTTTATCTTTTTTCACTTTTGTTGTCTATGCCTTTTTGTTCATGTCATATCCAAACAATCACTGCCAAATCCAGTGTCATAAAGATCTTACTCTATGTTTTCTTTTATGAGTTTTATAGTTTTAGCTCATTTAGATCTTTGACCCATTTTTTGAGTCAATTTTTGTGTATAATGTAAGGTGCCCTATGTTATTGTAAATTCTTTATAAACATAACTTAAAAGAGGAGCCAATGTTACCTTAAAAATTGCTGTTTTTGGACCTTCAGAATGCATACCTGTTTTCACTTTTATAATTTTCTCACAAAAAAAATCTCAGGCATTGTCTGATTTTTGGTGTTTCCTGATATCAGAGCTGCTGGTAGGTGACAATGTGTCTCAGCTGAAGGCAGCAAAAGGAGCAGAGAACAGGAAAGTCAACAACTTTGGCTAGAGGGAGGGAGGGAGGAGGTCTTGTGGGCTGGCAAAATCTCTTTCTGCATGTTCTCTCCCATCCCCTGGCTTCCTCCTTTAGTCACTGCCTGCCCCTGGTTTAGAGGTGGCCTGCAGGGTTTTATTCTCCCATGATTATTTTGTCAGGACATGGGTCCTCAGGGTGGTGGTCCTCAGGGTTTTGCTGGAGCGCAGAGGAGCAAGGCCACTCACAAACAGCTCCCCCTAAGGATGCTGATCAGAGATCAGCACTGACAGAGAGGTGATTACTTAACCTACTGTCTAGGCTAATGATTTTTCCCTAAGGCATCTCCCAACTAGAGTGCTTAAGGAAGTTCAATCGTAACTGCTTGTCATTCCCTGATTGATCTGGAAAATGGAAAAAAAGATTGCTCATTGCAGACTTCCTGTACAAATGGGGGTCAGCGGAGAAAATCATAGACTCTTGGACAATTAGAGCTGGAAGGACCTTGGAGATAATCATTTAGGGCAGTGTTTTTTAAACTTTTTCAGCCACTGGATTTTTTTTCCTTTAAGTGCAATCAGTCATACGATCAATCCCAATAAATAAATACAAATGAAAAAGTCCATTTGCTTAGACATCTTTCCTCCTGCTGAGAAACCCTCTGTATAGTCCAACACTTTCAAACTGAGTCCCAGAGAAAGGAACCGATGGGTTCAGAGTCACCCAGCTTGGATTGATTGGTGGGTAGGACCAGAACCTATGTTTTCCAGTTCCTCTTTCCTTTTATTTTTTTAAATGACTGCACCTGAGGCATCTGGAAGTTCCCAGGCCAAGGACTGAATCCAAGCCACAGCTGTAACCTACACCACGGCTGTGGCAACACTGGATCCTTAACCCACTGCTCTGGGCTGGGGATTGAATCCATGACTCTTCAGCCACCCAAGTCGCTGCAGTCAGATTTTTAAGCCCTGCGCCACAGCACCAGCAACTCTTGTTTTCCAGTTCTTTTTTTTTTTTTTTTTGCCTTTTGTCATTTTTATAGGGCCACACCCGCGGCATGTGGAGGTTCCCAGGCTAGGGGTCTAATCGGAGCTGTAGCCACTGGCCTATGCCGCAGCCACAGCAATGCAGGATCTGAGCCACGTCTGCGACCTACACCACAGCTCACGGCAATGCCGGATCGTTAACCCACTGAGCAAGGGCAGGGATCAAACCCGCAACCTCATGGTTCCTAGTTGGATTCATTAACTGCTGCGCCACGACGGTAACTCCTTGTTTTCCAGTTCTTAGGTCAGAGTTCCTTAAATCAGACAAGGCATGTCATGCTATTTCGAGGTCTTTTGTTCTTCCAGAGCTCAGATGTAAAGAGAAGGAAAAAGAAGCAGTAGCTTAACCTGGTATCATGAGGCTATCCTCCCAAACTGGGTAGTGTGATTAGCTAAGGCCACACGGAAGGACCTGGCGAGAGGGCCTCCTGGTCGTGGTTGTCTTAGGGTGCCTTGGGGTCAGATATAAGGCATCTCCAAGGACCGGGGATGAGAACCCTAGGAACACGGTACAAACTAGTCTGAGCTGGAGACATGTACAAGCAGATGGAACATTCCATTCACCAGAGAGTCTCCAGAATTTGGAGGAGGGGGTTTCACCGCCTCCCTCCCGTGGGGTGTGAGTTGGGTAGTAAGGAGTCCTCGGTGCTCCCGGCCGCGGGAAGTGAGCCTGCAGCAATGGCTCCCACTCTCTTGGGATCTGCTCTTGGGGGTGGTGGGAGCAGGAGGCAGAGGGAGGGGTGGGGAGGGAGGGAACAGAGGGGAAATTTTCTGGGCCTCTGGGATGATTGCGAAGCTTTGGGCAAAGACAAGCAGAGCCCCTTGGACTTAATTTTAGTAGGGAGAGTGGGGGATGATGAGAGCTGGAAAAGAGAGCTTTCAGGAGTCACTGTCAGAGGGAGAGTTTTTCTGGAGTCCACGCCTGGGAGAGGGAGAGAGATGGCATGAGGGCAGAGGCTGACCGAAAGGACTCTGCTCAAAGGACGTTTAAAATATTTTGCTGTGCATGAGAACACACTGGTCTTCTTCTTTGCCATTTCCTCAAGGGTCTGAGCGAAGATCTGATTTAGAGCACTTTTTTGGATGGCTGGACTCTGATTCTTTGAAACCCAGAAATCGCAACATGCATGGTGCTGATTGTTTTGGTGACTTCTGCATAGTGATCTAAAGAGATAGGAAGGGACCTGGGGCAAAGTGCCTTGGCTGTACTCTGATTTAAGGACTTAGCACATCTGTTGAAGCAATAGATTAACTTAAAGTAGCAGTGATCAGAAGCCTATAAAAATATAGTGGTGGAGTGGCCTGTGACCGCTTGTGCCTTTTGACAGTGGATGGCTGATTGGCTGGTGGATGCATGAGGCACAGCTCAGTATCTCTGCAAGCCCCTCATTGTCAACCTACTGGGGTTCTCTCAATCCCCAATCCTGAGCTTTCCCTAAAGTTCAGAGTCCTAGTTTTTGACGCGCTCTGCTTTGAGACTTACGTTCACATGTAGAGCTGTTGCTAGCCAGCCTCTCCTCTGACTGCCCCATGCCCTTACCGGTCTGGCTGTTAAATATTTAGAATATAATCCCCAGTTTATATTACTTCTCAAGTGTGCCAGGTGCAAAAATCTATCCTCCTGGTGAACATGTGAGATTAACATTCTGTTGCAAAAGATGTTTAAATATGGACAGTTTGGAGTGTTGGGTGTGTATATGGGGTGTGACTGGGAGATGAAGTTAGTGAAATTGACAGACTAGATTCCTAGTAAGACTGCTGACTACGTGTCTGTGTTTAGGCTCTGCACTCTTGCCTAGTAGGTTTTGGCTGCAAGATCTTTTTTTTCCAAATGCAAGTATGAGTATGTCGTCCCTCTAAGTGGTGAATAACAACCATTTTTTTAAATCTTTATCACATCTCTTCTAGTCCGTGTTTGAAATTACACTTGAGCTGTAACCAAATTTGTGAATTGAGCTTTCCTCAAAAGCGTTATTTTTTGGATTAGTCAGGGATTTCTTGATTGAAGTGACAACAATTCTACTGGAACTAGTTTAGGTAAAAAGAGAAATTTATTTTCTTGAGTAGATCAGAATAGAGAGGTATATCTTGGGGCAACTGAAGCCAGGCACCTTCTTTCTTTGGGCTTGACTCCTTTCTGAAGGTCAGCTTTATAGTTCTCAATGCATCCAGCCTTCTGAGGAGGAGAAGGAGCAACGACTAGTAGCTTCCAGCAGGGAATGAGAACAGAGTCGGCTGCGTTAGCATTAAACCTTTCAAAGCAGACTTTTTATATGACCCCAGTGTACCTACTAAGAAAGTAAGGGAGTGTAATTCTTTTGAACCTAGAATAAAAAACCTTGAAGCACACTGGAAATCCACTGTATTTCTTGAGTTAAGATACATGGTTATTTCCTTCCTTCCTTCCTTCCTTCCTTCCTTCCTTCCTTCCTTCCCTCCCTCCCTCCCTCCCTCCCTCCCTCCTTCCTTCCTTCCTTCCTTCCCTCCTTCCTTCCTTCCTTCCCTCCTTCCTTCCTTCCTTCCTTCCTTCCTTCCTTCTTTCTTTCTTTCTGCTTTTTAGGGCCATGCCCGAGGCACATGGAAGTTCCCAGGCTAAGGAGTCAAATCAGAGCTGCGGCTGCTGGGCTATACCACGGCCACAGCAACACGGGATCGGAGCTACATCTGCAAGCTACACTGAAGTTCACGGCAACAATGGATCCTTAACCCACTCAGCAAGCCCAGGGATCAAGCCTGAATCCACATGGATGCTAGTTGGGTTCGCTACTGCTGAGTCACAGCGGGAACTCCAGAATCTTGTATTCTAATGATTTGCTGGCTACCAAATCCAGAAGTTTAAAATTCACTCCACATTTAAAACCTGCCACTGAAAGGAATGTCTTTGTAATTTGAAAACATGTGACTTGATGATTCCTTCCTATCTTCCAGCCTCTGTGTTGTGACACTGAGCTTTCCCCAGACACAGCCCCAACCCTTCCTTCAACATGACAAATGTGGAACGCATTTTGTTAGATACACACGGACACCAGCCTGATCTCCCGGCGAAGTTAAAGCCAGGTTGATGGAGGGGGCTGGCTTAGCAACTTGGAAATTGCCTGAGAAGTGGTTTTCCGAGGTTTATTACCTAAGCTCAGGTTCCAGGGGGACTTGTCTGGGAGGGAGCAGGGACAAGCCACACCCGCAATGGCCAGCTGAAGCAGAGACTGACCAGACACTGCCTTAGGGCTGGTAGTTCACCAGGTAAAATAATGCGGGACTCAGTGCTGCCTGAACAGAAAACAAGCAAAGCAAGCAAAAGTCTGATAATAATTACCTTTTGTGGGGGCAGAATTTACCTGAAATCTGTAGGCAGGAAGAGGAGATTCCCGCTCTCAGAAAGGATGCTGCTGAAATGCAATTTGGAAAGCGAATCCGCGGGCAGGGCTTAATGCACCCGATTTATGCATGCTGTCAGCTTCTGAGCAACATAATTATTGTCATTTTTTCTGCCTTGAGCTACTGCCTCCCAGTTTCTGGGACTAGAGCTCCAATATTTCCCACTTGGTGGCTTTTGTTCCTGCCACCCCTCATGGCAAACTCCCCCTTGGTCTTTCGTCTCCCCCAACCTCCACTGAATCTCATATTTAAAAAGTGCCGCTATTCCTGTTTTCAGTTGTTAACACAAATACGAGTCAAGCGGCAAGGATCCTCTTCTCAGGCAGTTGAGAAATCACTGACAGTTTCAGATTCCTGTAAGCATCTGGGCTAAAATGACATGTGATGCCTGCCTTGTGGTGTAGACAGGTCTGTGAGGGACCCCATAATAGGCGCTTTGATTCATGAATGCATCATGCTGGGGGGCATTGCCTTGAGAAGACTGATTTCCTGGAGATGAAATTCTGATCTGTATTACATGCATGAGCATGTGCCTCAGATCTCCCACTCTCAACTCCTGTCCTGTCGTGACTCTGGCTCAGGACTGGTGGCTGTGTGGCACTTGCTTACTTTTTTACAAATCTCCTGGCTGAGGAGCCTATTCAGTGGGACTGTGCCGATGAGGGCTAGCTGGTCTTGGTCCATTTCTTTCAACATCACCTTCCTCGTCCTCACCTTGCTATCACCTCCATTACCATCATCATCATCCTAGTGGTCCTCTTTGCCATGATTATGACCATCATTCCTAAAATTTATAGAGAGTCTTCTCCGTCCAGTGTGGTGTTAGGCATTTTGGAAGCATAATCTTATTTAACTCTTCAAACAACACTGCAAACTAGATATGATTATTGTCACATAGCCGTGAGGCACTGGCATCTCAGGGTGGGTTAAGCATCTCATACTAAGTCACAAAGTGAGAACGTTGATCGCTTTTACTTTATTTTTCTTTAAATTTTGTTTTTTAATGAGAGTTGCAACATTTATTTCAGGTTACCTCATTTTCCCCCCCTTTTTCTTTTTTGCCACACCTGCAGCATGTGGAAGTTCCTGAGCCAGGGGGATTGAACCTGCACCACAGCAGTGACCGGAGTCACAGCAGTGAAAATGCAGAAGCCTTAACTGGCTAGGCCATCGGAGAACTCCCAAGATCTCTTTGACTTTAAAGCCTATATCCTCATTCTCATACCATGCTGCCTCTCTTAGGGGTCTAGCTAACCATTTTTCTGAATAGAGGTTTTGTCATGCCCCAAATCAGTGGGATTGGTAAAGCCAAATTAAACAAACAAAACTTTCTTAAAGCTGCATGCTGAGATGAAACAATGAGCTCTTTCCCTAAGCTCATTACAGGTATTAAGTGTTTAGCGATTTAATTAGGACACATTTGGATTTCACTATAGTCAGTAGAATACAAATGTCTTTGAACTTGGCAGTCCTATTTGATTTTGTGTGGCTTTGACTCCTTTATGGAGCTACCTGTAAGCCCCTTTAAATGATATGCTTCTTCTTTGTAATGGAGCATTCCCGGGCAGGACTGTTTTATTAATTTTCTTGACTTCAAGGAAGAGAGAGGTTGGGGAGATTTTTCAGCTCATAAGACTTCATAGGAAACAATGACCAGGAATGTAAAAAAAAAACCAACAAACTGAATTATTCAACTCTTCTACTAGATTAATGAGCAACAGAGTGTCCATGGATCCTGGAAGCGTCAGGGGGAGGGTTGGAAGCAAAGGTGATGATGCACAGAGGCTGGCCACAGTGTAGGGTAAAATATAACACTTGTGGCTCATAAAACTTTTCTACGAGCTATTTTCTGCTAAACTGCATCATTGCTTCTTGACATGTTCAGGCATCTGGCCTGTGCCTGGTCATTTACTTTATAACAGAAACACACTGGGTTAAGGTAGGAGGAAAAAGTCGTTCTGGTGATTGGCTGAAAAGGCAAGGGGAGTTTTGCCCAGAAAAATGTGTGGAGGAAACACATAAACTGTCATTTGCTCTACTTTTAGTTATTTAAAAAAAATGCAGGGAAATACAATGCTCTCAAAGAACTGAGAATCATATTTAAGAGAAGAGAGAATTATTTAAAATTGGTACTGAAATATAAGAAAGGATCTAGGTTCTAGAGGAATCCAGGAAATGTGTTTTCTCCCTTCCTTCCTTCCTTCCTTTCTCTCTCTCTTCCTTCTTTTCTTTTTCTTTCTAGGGCCGATATGGAAGTTCCCATGCTAGGGGCTGAATCAGAGCTACAGCGACCAGCCTACACCACAGCCACAGCAACGTGGGATCCTAGCCATGTCTGCGACCTACACCACATCTCACGGCAATGCTGGATCCGTAGCCCACTGAGCGAGGCCAGGGATCAAACCTGAGTCCTCACAGATACTAGTCGGGTTCATGACCTCTGAGTCACAACGGGAACTCCAGGGACATGCATTTTCTAATGCCAAGAGAACTCTTGGGTTCTCCTTACACCCAGCTTCCACTGCTTCGGAGGCCTCCTATTCTGGGTGGGTACCAGGGGGTGGGAGTTTAATCAGGGCAGCAAGCTGGTAACTTGAGCCAATTTTCTTTTCTTTTTTTCCCATTACTTAATGAATTTTATTACAATTATAAGTGTATAAAAATCATCACAACTCAATCTGATAGCATTTCCATCCCAAACCCTCAGTGCATCCCCCCACCCCCCAGATTGTCTCATTTGGAAACCTCAGTTTTTCCAAAGTCTATGAGTCATTGTCTGTTCTGCAAAGAAGTTCATTGTGTCCTTTCTTTAGTTTCCACATGTAAGTGGTAGCACTGGATGTTGGTGTCTAATCATCTGACTGGTTTCACTTTGCATGATAATTTCTAGGTCCATTCGTGTTGCTATAAATGTTGGTAATTTGTTCCTTTTAATGGCTGAGTAATATTCCATTGTGTGTATGTACCATATCTTCCCTATCCACTCTTCTGTCGATGGGCATTTAAGTTGTTTCCATGACTTGGCTATTGTATAGAGTGCTGCAATGAACACTGGAGTACATGTGTCTTTTTGAGTCCTGGTTTCCTCTGGATAGATGCCCAGGAATGGGATTGCTGGATCAAATGGTAGTCCTATTTTGAGTTTTCTGAGGGATCTCCATACTGTTTTCCACAGTGGTTGCACCAATTTGCATTCCCTCCAACAGTGTAATAGGGATCCTTTTCCTCCACACCCTCTCCAGCACTTATTGTTTGTAGACTTTTTGATGATGGCCATTCTGGCTGGTGTAAGGTGGTACCTCATAGTGGTTTTGATTTACATTTCTCTAATAACGAGTGATGTTGAACATCTTTTCATGTGTTTTTTTGGCCATCTGTATGTCTTCTTTGGAGAATTGTATGTTTAGATCTTCTGCCCATTTTTTGATGGGATTATTTGCTTTTTTGGTATTGAGCTGTAGGAGGTGTTTGTAAATTTTGGAGATTAATCCCTTGTCAGTTGATTCATGCGCAAATATTTTCTCCCATTCTGTGGGTTGTCTTTTCATTTTGTTTAGGGTTTCCTTTGCTGTGCAGAAACTCTGAAGTTTAATTAAGTCCCACTTGTTTATTTTTCTTTTTATTGTCCTTATCGAACCAATTTTCAAACACCCAAGGGGGACGAGATCTATCCTGGCTCCAGAATTTTCTTTCTTGCCATGGTGGTGGTGGAATAAATCCAGTGAGGTGTGCTGGTCTCGCAGATTCTTAAATTATTTACACTCACTGCAAACTTGTCAATGTAAGAGGAACCGCAGAGCCCAGGAAATTCTCAGACTTAGATACAATTCTTGTTATTTACCACAAGTTCATCTCTTGTGATCCCATCTTCGCCCCCACACGCCTGCTTCCCAGACTTCTTCCTAGACCCTTTCCTAAGGTGGAACTAATTAAGCCAAATGTGGTCCTTATGTCCGGTTTCCTTCCTGGTCCTGTAGCTTTTAATTTTTTTAACAATAGCATCGTAGGCTGGGGAGGGGCCTGGTTACCAAGGCAACTGCATCTGTTGCCTGTGCTTTTCCGGCATCAACTGGATGCTCTGCTCATTTGACCGGACCTTTGGTGGAGGGCTGTTTCTATGCCATGTGACCTTTGTAAAGCGTTAATGATGCAGAACACTACAAACTTCTCATGATCCCCAGAATACCAGTTCCTGGGAGCCCAAGGATGAAGGGATCTGAAAAGACAGATCTGAGCCAGGCCGAGTTCTATTTGTCCCTCACGCTCTGGGGTCAGCACACCTGGCCTTAGGGATAAAGTACTGCCTGTACTGTTAAGGTCTCTGCCCGCATCGTGCAGCCGGGATCCTACACTGCTGAAATCTTCCCCTCCTCCTAGGTTCCAGCAATTTTATTTTATTTTATTTTTTTGCTTTTTAGTGGCATATGGAAGCTCCCAGGCTAGGGGTCGAAGCAGAGCTGCAGCTGCCAGCCTGCACCATAGTAACACGGGATTCAGGTCGCATCTGTGACCTACACCATAGCTCATAGCAATGCTGGATCAGATCTTTAACCCACTGAGCAAGGCCAGGGATCGAACCTGCATCCTCATGGATGCTAGTTGGATTCACTTCCGCTGCTCCACAAGGGGAACTCTCCCCGGCAATTTTACATTTCTCATTTACATTGCAGGCAACTGCTGTTAGTTCACCAAGGTTGTGGGGCCACATTTTCTTTATTTTTATAATGTTACCCAGTGCTTAGCTCAGGGCCTGGCACATGGCCGTAGTTGGTAGATATTTGTTGAATTGAGAGTGAAATAAGCAATTTTTCCCTTTACCTTCCTGAAATCTAAGTAACCAATATATCAATCAATAACAATTCACCAGGCAGTGTATTAATCTGCCATAACAAAATACCACAGACCGGGTGATTTAAACAACAGAAATTTATTTTCTTACCATTCTGGAGGCTAGAAGTCCAAGGTCAAAGTGTTGGCTGTTGTTCCCTGTCTCTTGCATTTTATGGAGCAGTAATACACCTGAAAAATAAATCGTGGACCTATATAGCATTACCAAATTTTATTTTGTTAAATAAGGACGTTAAAACCTACCTGTCGTCTGTCTACTCCTGTTTCCCAGAACTTTACAACAGGATATTTTAGTGTTTTCCTTAAATTAAGGAAGACATGGATCTCATAATAAGGGATAATTTGAAAATATTAAACACTTCACATATTTAGCTTTATAGAAAACACTGTCTCTGTTTTTATTTCACTGTGGATTGATGAAAATTTCACTATGGCCTGATAATGAAATAAGGACTGGCTTTTGGGAATCATTGGTTTACGACTAATTTTCTTCAGTCTCATTTTTCCCTGCCCCACTTCCCTCTATTTCTTGAATATTTCAAACCCTCTTTCTTCCTTTCTGCCTGCATTTCTTTTTTCCCTTCGTTCCTTTAATTCTTTCTTGCCTCTTTGCCTTTGCATATAATTTTTATCTTTTCCTGAAATGTCTTTCCTCTGCTCTCACACACAGAAGTGATAGTTTAGATGAAGGATAGATTTTGGAAGAATTTACAGAATTCAAAATGAACATAATGAAAGATTAATTTTCTCGCGGATCTGACAAAAGTTATTCTGATCGTGGGTATTTCTGTTTACCAGCTTGAGTGCTAGTGGTGCAAACACTGTCTACAATTCACTTGGCATTATGATGCTGAAAATAAACAGTTCCTGATGAATTAAACAAAGGTTTGAAAATTGCATAATTTTGAATTTTGTGCATAAATTGGGACTTTATTAATATTTTTATATCACATAGTTTCACATTAATTCAATGTTGCATAATATGCAGTTGCCTTTCATTATATGCCTATCTCTGATTTCTCATTAGTGCTTGATTGTATCTGTGATATAATTTCAATAGCTGCAGCAGCAGGAACCTTCTCTCATTCTGCTCTAGAGCAGAGGTGCTATTCTGATTCAGGAGAGCCTGTGCCCAGCATTTTCCTGAGCAAGGGGATTAAGCGTTTCTAGTTTGTCTCTTCTATTAATGTCATGCTTGTGTTTCTTCCCAGTGACACGTGTGTACAGACAGACCTCAGAGATGTTGTGGGTGCTACTACAATAAATGAATATCGCAAAAAAGGGAGTCACATGAATTTTTTTTTTGTTTCTTAGAGCATATGAAACTTATTCTACACTTTACTGTAGTCTATAAAGTATGCATTATGTCTAAAAATAATGTACATATTTTAATTAAGAAGTGCTTTATTGCTGGGAGTTCCCATTGTGGCTCAGTGATAATGAACCCAGCTAGCATCCATGAGGACCTGGGTTCAATCTCTGTCCCCAATCCATGGGTTAAGGATCTGGTGTTGCCGTGAGCTGTGGTGTAGGTCGCAGACACGGGTCATGCATTTCTGTGTCTGTGGTGTAGGACGGCAGCTGCAACTCCGATTAAACCCCTAGCCTGAGGATTCCATATGCTATGGGTCAGCCCTAAAAAGAAAAAAAAAGTACTTTATTGCTAAAACATTCTATCATCTGGGCCTTCAGCAAGTTGTGATCTTTCTGCTGGTGGAAAGTCCTGCCTCAGTGTTGATAGCTGCTGACTGATCAGGACGGTGGCTGCTGAAGGCTGGGGTGGCTGTGGCAATTTCTTAAAATAAGACAGCAATGCAGTTGGCTGCACTGATTGACTCTTCTTTCCAGGAATAACTTCTCTGTAGCATGCAATAGTGTTTGATAGCATTTAACCACAGTAGAACTTTTAAAATTGGAGTCATATGAAGCTTCCCAGGCTAGGGGTTGAATCAGAGCTGTAGCTGCAGGCCTACACCACAGCCACAGCAACGCGGGATCTGAGCCGCGTCTGCCACCTTCACCACAGCTCACAGCAACGCTGGATCCTTAACCCACTGAGCGAGGCCAGGGATCGAACCCAAGTCCTCATGTGTTTGTTAACCACTGAGCCATGACGGGAACTCCTGAACAATTCTATTTTGAAAGGAATATTTTTTTCTAAGCAGTAGTTCTCAAAGGCAGGCCTGAAATATTTAGAAAACCATGTTATAAACAGACATACTGTTAGCCATGCTTTGTTGTTCCATTTTTTTAGAGCACAGGCAGTGTAGATTTGGCATAATTCTTAAGGGCTCTAGGGATTGTGGAATGGTAAACAAGTATTGGCTTTAACGTAAAGTCACCAAATGCATTAGCCCCTAACAAGAGTCATCTGTCCTTTGAAGCCAGGCATGGATTTCTCCTCTTTATTTTAGTTCTTCTTATTATTTTTTGTCTTTTTAGGGCTGCACCTGCGGCATATGGAAGTTCCCAGACTAGGGTCCAGTTGGAGCAGCTCCAGCTCCAATCTGACTCCTAATCCGGGAACTTCCATATGCCACAGGTATGGCCATAAAAAGAAAAAAAAAAGTTCACCATCTTACTCATATGGGCATGGTTCACGGTGCTCAAAACAATTACAATTGCAACAACAAAGATCACAGGTCACCATAACAAGTGTAATCATAATGAAAAATTTTGAAATATTGTGAGAATCACCAAAATGTGACACAGGGCCATGAACTGAGCCAGTACTGTTGGCAGCATGGCACCTCTAGACTTGCTCTGTGCGGGGGGCCACAACGCTTCAATTCATAAAAAACGCAGTTTCTGCAAAGTGCAATAAAGCAAAGCGCATTAAACAAGTTATCCCGTACAGCTCCCTCGGCAGAGCGGGGAGGGAGACGTGAGCATGGAATCATCACAGCCCTTTTCTTCTTCCTCACAAGCTTGTCCCGGGGTTTGGTGGTCAGTTGTAAGGCACTGTGGCCCTCTCCTCGCCCTTCCAGGTGGAAGTCCTGAAGCTCAGCGTCTGTGTCTTCTTTATTTTTGAGGCTCAGTCCCCGCAGGCTCTGATGCTCAACATCTCTCTGATTAAATGAAACCGCTTCCCTGTTAAATCATTACCTCTGAATAGCTAAGTCTTCCTTCTGGCTAAATGAAATATCTTCCTTCCTGTATATTAAGTGTAATTTTCTCCTCTGAGTGCATGGGGACCATCTGGCAGATGCCACTGATTGTGACTCTTCTGGTACCCGAAGGCAGATATTGTTACTCTCAAATTCTGTTCCTCTGGCTTAAAAAGCCACAGTACACGCAAGATTTTCCCTTGTGACAGTTGAACCGTTTTGTTCTTCCTTGGACCTTCTCCAGTTCCTTCTCCTCCCTCTTCAGATGTGGAGTGCAAAAATGCAAAGCCGAGTCTAGAGAAAGGATCACTCACTGGCACTTTTATATCCTTATGTCTCAGCTCAGCCCTGATCATCTTCATTCTAGACACGCTTCTGGCTCATTCCGTTTGCTGCCCCTTGTGGTCCCTGTGGGCTTTTATTCTCTCTCTCTCTTTTATTTATTTATTTATTTTTTGCAGGTCACTGACCTTCTTGTATCTGTGGGTTTTCTTTGTTTTGGTTACAGTCTAATGTCTTATACTTAAAGCCTATTAAACGGCATCCTTTGATTTTGTGGTTTATTGAATTCAAAGTCTACTCGGCAAATTACACTGTGGAATTTTAGCGAGGCTGCCCAAATCTTCATAAACGGCGCTGACAGCTGCTGATAACGGCTTGTCATACATTTGTCTCAGACTTTCTCCTAGGATTGCTCTATCTGATACAGTAGCCACTAGTCACGTGTGACTATTTAAATTATTAAGATTAAATAAAACTTAAAATTCAGTTTCCTAGCCATGTTTCAAGCGCCTAGTTGTCACGTGGGGCTAGGGGCTACCACGGTGAACAGCACAGACACAGGTTTTCCTTATCGCAGAAAGTTTTGTCGCATAGTGCTGGTCCAGAAGGTTTTCCAGTTTGAAGAACAGTTTTAGAGAAAGAAAGTGGCCATGTTGATGGCCACAAATCACAGAATTAGAGATACTCTAGTCTTGTAATTCTTAATACTTTTACTTCTGAGAACTTCCTTTTATTTATTTATTTTTTCCATTAAAAACAAGTCCTGCCCTCCTGGGTTCTTATTAGCTGAAAGATAATATCTTCCCTCACTTGTTAGGTCAACATAAACAAATATAAGACCACAGTTAGGAGGTAGATATGACTACATTGAGCTGATGTAATCCTAACCAAATTTATTTTTTATTTTTTGCCGCACCCATGCCATGTGGACATTCCCAGAACAGGGATTGAACCTCCAGATGAAAATGCAGCCATGACAGCTTGATTGCAGCCTTGTGAGACCCTGAGCAGAAGATGGCTAAGCTGAGCCTGGACTCCTGACCCCTGACCCATGGAAGCTGTCAGATAATAAATGTGGTTTCTTTTCTTTTCTTTTTTTTGGTAATTAGTTTAAAAATTTCACAAATTGCGGTAAAATACACACAATATAAAATTTACCATCTTGGGAGTTCCCACTATGGCTCATCAGTAATGAATCTGACTAGTATCCATGAGGACATGGGTTTGATCCCCGGCCTCACTCAGTGGGTTAAGGATCTGGTGTTGCCATGCAGTGTGGTGTAGGCCGCAGCTCGGATCCTGAGTTGCTGTGGCTGTGGTTTAGGCCAGCAGCTGCAGCTCTGATTCGACCCCTAGCCTGGGAACTTCCATATGCCGCAGGTGTGGCCCTAAAAAAAAAAGAAAAAGAAAAAAATTACCATCTTTACACGTTTAAGTTCAGTAGTGCTAAGTATATGCACACTGTTGTGCAACCAGTATCCAGGGTGTTTTCATCTCGCAAAACTGAAAACTCTCTGCCCATCAAACAGCAACTCCCCTTTTCCCCCTCCCCCAGCTCTGTCAACTGCTATTCTACTTCCTGTTTCCATGAATTTGACTAATCTGCATACTTTACACAAGCAGAATTATATACTATTTGTCTTCTTGTGATTGACTTATTTCACTTTGCATAGGTCTTCACGGTTCATCCATGTTGTAGCATGTGCTACAATTTCCTTCCTTTTTAAGCCTGAATTATATTCCATTATTCCGTTCCAGTATTCCATTATTGGAATAATATTCCAGTCGACGTTTTACTTACTCATTTACCTCTTGCTGGACACTTGGGTGGCTTCTACCTTTTGACAATTGTGAATGAATGTGTTTTTAAGCCTCTTAAGTTTGTGGTAATTTTTTTATCCAGCAAAAGAAAACGAATATAACAATAACAACACTACACGGGGACATGGTAAAGATCAGGAAATAAAATTCATAAACCACAAAGTGTAATAGAATTTCACAGTGAGGTCCTATCATCTGCACACTCAACTGAATAAAATTTAACAAGCCAAAGGCTCAAAAAAAGGGAATCAAAGTATATTTTACAACTGTAAGTAATTCTACCTTCACTCCATGTGGTGAGCTCACACCATGGCGTGGGCTTGAAAAGGGAAAAGCATGAATCGGTTGCTTCCTTAGCTGCACAGCACCTCTAGCTGAATGAGGTTCTCCTGTTTTTGGACATTATTTTTCGTTGCACCTGGAGCACGCGGAAGTTCTCAGGTCAGGGATCGAATCCTCACCACAGCAGTGAAAACACTGACTCCTTAACACCTAGGTCATCAGGGAACTCCTGGACATATATTATTATGCCTTATAATAAATTACTTCAAGCATAGCGGCTTAAAAACCACAAGTAGTTATTATCTCGGTGTCTCTGGATCAGGAGCCCAGGCACAGTTTCAATGTGTTCTCTGTTTTTGGGTCTCATGAGGCTGTGATCAGGCGTTAGGCTCAAGTGGAGAAGAATCTGCTTCCAAATTCACTCGTCTTGTTGGCAGAACTGATTTCTTTGTGGCCGCAGGACTGAGAACTAAATCTTTTTGCGGGTCGTGGGCAGGCGTCTCCCCCAGCTCTGTGCCCTGTGGCCCCTCCACAGGAGGTCCCAGCGAGGCCATTTGCTTCCTCACGGCCCGAGGGAGAGCACATGTCTCTAGAACAAGCCTGTGGTCTTCCACGATGGAACAGAACCATGGGAATGAGATCTCATCCCGTGCGCCATGTTCTTCTGGTCAGAAGCAAGTCACAGGTGCTGCCCACTGCACCCCCCTCCTCCCAACCAGGGGAGGAAGCTATACAAGGCAGGAGGACCAGGAGACAGAGGTCACTGGGGTCGCCTTCACTCTGTCTCCCACACCAGGTAGGCTAGAAATACAGACATGACACTTAGGAGGGACCTACAAGATAAAACCATCCAGTGCCCTCAGCCTTGGCTATGCATAGAAAAGTATGGAGTTAAACAAAATTGAACAAAACACAAAAAGGAAGACCCATAGAGGTCTCTCAAAACCCTCAGCATTATCTTGACAGGTGGAATTCAGTCGTTTTTTTGAAATAATCCACAGTGATTTGAACATGTAGCTATGACTGACAACTATGGATGGAGGTGTCTCAGTCCTGCCTTTTAGACACGAGACACGTAGGCTCAGGGTAGGAAAAATGTCTCATCTGAAATCATGGGATGTCCCAGGCGGAGCCAAGCCTAGCACTCAGGGCTCCAAAAATTTCATTCTGTGCTTTTTCTATTCTATTATGCTGTCTTCTTACCTCGGAAGTCGTGGATGCCATTTTGCTTCTTCACAGGCTATGGGGTAAAAACTTCCCTAACAAGCTTCTGATTTTCAGGGGTGTGCTGGCGCTGCCTCCCTCTGGCTCCTGGCATCTCTTCTTAGCTCCTCATTTCAGTGACTTCATAGTGGCAGCTCAATACCGGCCACAGAGGAAATCTTTACACCACGGAAATTGGCAAACACTACACATCAGGCTTCTTACCACCCACTCCTCCTCCAAGAGCTGGCAGACCTTTACCAGAACACCCTGCTTATTTTAATTTGAACGGCACAGAACGTGTTTTGACAGTAAATATTATACAACTGTGTTTACTCTTGGCCAAAATGCAAATAGAGTTAGGTAAAGCATGAAAAATAATGCAACATATGTCTTCCTTCTAAGCCAGAGACAATGTTAATGTTTAAGGAATATTTGGTGGATGACAGGATCATTGGGAGTTTATTCCCCACTTTTCTTGTCTGGTTGTTTTCCCTCTGAAAGTTGTTAATTTATCCACAGAGCAGTCAGGACGTCCATCCCACTGGCTCTGTAAGGTATGACTTTGCTTGAAATTGAGGTGCCTCTCTGCACTCCAGATTCCTGAAATGGAAGCTTCTGTTGCCTTTACCTGCTTCTCTGGGCAGACACTTTGGTAATGGGGTGGGGGAGGAGGGGGCCAGAAAACTGTTTACAGGAAATATTCTGCTGGACTCAAAGAGTGCAAATTTCCACTTACTTCTGCCCTGAGGAGGCCTTGAGGAAGTGTTTCTATCAGTTCTGTTTCACCGCTAAGAAGTGTCACTGCTTTGAACTTTGATTTTGCGGGAATCTCGGAGATCTGAAGCCCCAGGATGGAGCAGTAAACGGGACTGACTCTGAAAACGGTTCTGAAGAATTTTTCCTTGATGTGAAGGCCTGCCTCATTCTGTGGCTTGCTAGGGCTTCCGACTCCAATCTGTGGACCGTGAACTTGGCACAGATCTTCTCCTTCCCTTCTCCTACTTATTAATCTTCGACTGCTGTGCTCTTCTCTCTTTGTTTTTCAGGGAAGTCACTATGAAGAAAGAGGCAGGTGGTTTAACGGAAGAGCACGCAGGTTTGATGTCCGACAGACCTGCGTGGTTCCGCCACTTACCGACTGTGTGACCGCCCCCCCAGCCCCCCCCCCCGCCCGCCCGAGTCCAGTTGCTCTCGGAGCCCAAGTCTTGGAAGTGGAACCAGTAGTAGCTGTTCTTTAAGATTGTTTCTGTTGGAAGGATAAGTGCAAATTCCTTGTAAAATGCTGAGCCACGTGCCCAGGACACGGCCAAGTACCAATGAATGATATCTCCCTCTAGTGGAGGATCCCTGTAATAGCAATGGTAAGCATTTATAGAATATTTGCAGCTTTTATGAATATTCACCGTTCAGCAATTCACAGGCATGCATTTCATTTCACAATACCCTCTGTAATTTAGAAGGGCAAATCCATCCTCAATGAGCCTTTTATTGATAACTTTATCTAAGGTTATCTCATTTATCCATCATACTATCTCAATACCCTAGCGTATTTTCTTTGCAGCACTTACCATTACCTGGATTTATATATCCATCAGCTGAAGATTTATTGTTTGTCTTTATTTGTTAAAATATAAGCTCAAACGAGGGAAGAAACTTTATTTTGATCTCAGTTGTACCTCCAGTGCCTGGCATGTGTTAAATAAATAATCAATGAGTATTTTTAGAATGGATGAGGTAAGGACCGTTACTATCTTCATTTTGCCCCATAAATAAACACACACTTAGATATGTTGTGAATGGTCCAAGGTTATGGAGCGACGAATAGGTGGAAAAAACCCAGAGTGGAATTTGGATTGTCGAACGCTAGAATCCAACTTAATTACTACCTTGCTTAGGCTTGTGTTCCACGGGTAAAATTATTAGAATCAATGTGTTTCTCAAAGTCTTTGCTAAGCTAGAGCATGAGCCCAGCCTTGCAGCAGGGGATGTGAGATTTAGAAAGGAAGCTTAACTCCAAGATCTTTGTTTTGGAGTCTTATATCTTAACTGGTTCCTGCCAGAGAACTGGCGAGTGTCTGTACTTGGGCCGTCGTCAGGGAGAGAAGAGATGGGTTGGGGATTAAATGCCCGGGGTGGTGGTGGGGGGACTGTCAGGTGTTTGCCTTGTCTGCTGCAGCCACTACCTGAAGTCAATCCATGAGTAGGTCTGGCTTTTTGTGGGGAAGCAGTGAAATGGATTTAAGCAGGCAGGTTTGAGCTATTCATGGGCCACCCAGGCAGAGACATCAAGAAGGCGTCGGGTATGCCAGTCTAAAGCTTAGAGAAACATTACTTTGGAATCATCAGCTTAGAATAGAGTATGAAAGCCAGAAAAGTGAATTACTCATCTGGGGGGAATGCGTAGAACAAAAGCAACAGTGGGCCCGGACTGTTACTCTCAGAAATGCATGCGATAAAATAGCAACTAGAAAGAGCACAACTCTTGAAAGAGACCAAGGGGCAATATTCTGCGAGGTAGGAGGGTTAGGGGATGGGGGTGTCCTGGGAGCTGGGGGAGGAGGGTTGTGTGAGGAAATGAGTATTCAGCAGAGTCTAGTGTCGTGGACACAGTTCCTAAGGGGAGGGCGGTGAACACCCACTGAGTGTGGCAATTCAAGCAGTGCGTGACCTTGGAGGATGCATTCAGTTGGTTTGATGGTGGCAGAAGTCAAGTTTCAGTGGATTGAGGGATGAACGGAAATGATACAAGTGCAGATAAGAGAGAATAGATTTTTCTTTCTGGAAGTTTGGCTGAGAAGGCAATGAGAGAGAAGGATAGAGGGTGTTGTCAACAACTTACCTCAGTTCGGTGATGTCCCACTCCCTGGCTCTTTTTGGTTAATGGCAGCAGCTGCCAAAAGGTTGACATGTATGAGGGTGACCAAAGTTCTCTTGCAGTCTCATCGCCATGTTATAATGAAAGTCAGGGTTAGACCAAATTCTGATGTACGTACAAATATTTATTCACCAAGCATGTGTTCTCTTGCAGGCAAGCTGATGCATTCAAATGCTTGGGAATTCTCACGAACTCCCAACTTTCTGAACTTTTCAGTGCTGTGACTTTCACTTTGATGAAAGGTTCACATACGGCTGACTCAACTGTATGCTAGAGGTACAATTCTTTTGCCACCCAGTTATTATTAGTCAACCAGAAATCCAGGGACCCAATCAGACCCCGATTTTCCCTGTTAGGAATGAGATCTGAAGCACCATTCCTACAATTAGATGCTTGTTAGGGTCTTTTTTTTTCTTCTTTTTATGGTTCCACCTGTAGCATATTAAAGTTCCTGGACCAGGAGTCATATCAGGGTTACAGCTACAGGCCTACATCACAGCCATGGCAACACTGGATCTGAGATGCATCTGCAACCTGAGCCACAGCTTGCTGTAATGCTGGATCCTTAACCCACTGAGCCAGGCCAGGGATCGAACCTGCATCCTCCCGGACACTTTGTCAGGTTCTTAACCCACTGAGCCACAATGGGAACTCCTGGTTAGGGCCTGATACCCTCTTTAGACATGGACATGGGTGGATTTTACAGTATCCCCCCAAATTCATGTCTACCTAGAGCCCCAGCATGAACCTTATTTGGAAATGGGTCTTTACAGATGTGGTTAGCTGAGGTCATAGCAGATTATGGTGAACCCTATGTCCGATGACTGGTGTCTTTAGAATAAGTTCGTGCAAAGAGAGTGAGACACGAAGGACCAGATATGTAAAGATGGAAGCAGAATTTGGAGTGATGCAGTGCAAGCCAAGGAGCACCAAAGATTGCAGAGAAGCAGAAAATGATGTAGCCGGAGTGTCTCTATAATAGTTGTCAACTCACATATCTTCTTGAACACCATGAATTTCGCAATGGGAATCCCTTTGTAATATTCCCCCAGGCTAATTAACAAACCACTAATTTCACCAGTGATTGCTCACTTCTGACCCTCTGATGTTAATTATCAAAGCTTCTGGTGTGAACTGAGGACGGGATAACAGAAGGGCTTGCATAGCACCCTCCTCAGGGGTGTGAGCTCCATTTAGAAGGCTCCTGGAGTGAAACTTAACTGAACACGTGCTTTGTGCCACACTTTCTATGCTGAAGAATTTTAAATTACAGGCACCGTTGGCAAGGGAGATTTTTATTCTAGAAGAGAAAGAAGTGGCCTTAGTGGGGAAATTCAGGAGGGAGGAAGATTTGAAAGTTACAGAAGCAACAGGCAGCAGTAACTGATAGTCACTGATAGACTTTTCCAATCAAGGCAACAGCCAGGAGCCTCTTTGTATGCTTTTCTCTTTTGCAGAAATTCATCTTTTTCATTTTCAGTTCAGTTATGGATTTCTTTCTTTTTTTTCTTGTCTTTTTGCCTTATCTAGGGCCGCACCGGCGGCATATGGAAGTTCCCAGGTTAGGGGTCTAACAGGAGCTGTAGCTGCCGGCCTTCGCCACAGCCACAGCAACGCGGGATCCGAGCCGCGTCTGCGACCTACACCACAGCTCACGGCAATGCTGGATCCTTAACCCACTGAGCAAGGCCAGGGATTGAACCCGCAACCTCATGGTTGCTATTCGGATTCGTTAACCACTGAGCCACGACGGGAACTCCCAGTTATGGATTTCTAACGTTCGTAGCCACAGTTGATATCGTATCGAAGGTGATCAACTTTTCCCAGCTTGACTGGATCTCTCCCAGTTTTAGGCTGGAAGTTCCCGCATCCTGGGAACGCCGCCGGGGCTGGGCAAATCAGGACAGCTGGTCACCATTTCCACATTTGTTTGAAAGGAATTCCTGCCTCTTTTCTGTCCTACCTCTCGCATTTTTAAACTAAAAATACTAAGTAATTAGCAAGCTCTTCTTAGTTCCTCTCTCCTGAACTGGGACAGTTCAGCTGCCCTGAGCCCGGGGAAGGAAGGGGTCCAAAAGAGAGAGTTACTATCTGGGGACATTGTGGCAGCCAGACAGCCATGATTTTGTCCTGTCATTTGCTGCTGTCTGTAAGCAGCTGCTGAGCTTCTGAAAATGTCATAAAGCCCTAATGAGATGGGGCCCTTGACTGGTTGACTCAATTTGCCGTATTCCTCAAACTTAGATCTATGCTGAAGGACATTGATGAGAAACTCTTATCATCCATTATGTAGTTAGATTGATCTGCGAACTGGTGTGTACTAAATGAAGATAAATCAATCGCATGACGGAGTTTTGTGTTCCCTGGACCCGCATTTTTCTATTGTCCCCCGAGCTGTCCAAGGATGGCTTCCTGGAATGTACTTGATGACGAGACAGATGGATAAAAGACTTCTCAGCAGCCAAAGAGGGGACACGGATTGAATATAGTAAATTCATGTAATTTAAGTAATTGCAGAGCCCTCAGTCCCTCACTCTTTGTCTATAGATTGTTTTACACACCATTTAAAGACCAGTGTCATCCCTTTTTAAAGTCTCAGCAATCGAGAGCTGGGCAGTGTGGATGTGCCTGGAAGGCAGCCAACGGAAGGCAGGGGAGCCCACACACCCAAGAATGCCGAGGAGACAGAAAGACGGGAACGTGCAGGCCCAGAATATGCAGTAGTTGGGGGTCATTTCGTTGGAGGCACACAACGCTGAGCCCTCCTGGTAAAATCTGAGAGTGTCATGGTGATGATAGATAATAATGCCGGTACTGATCAGAAATACGGCATGAGGGGGAGGTTCTGGACCCAGAAGCTGATGGCCAGATCCTGTAATTCACCCCGTAAGGTCTCTTGGATCCAGCCAGCTGATCTTCCCCGGTGTGCCTTTTTTTTTTTTCGAACTCCAGTGCCACCTACAAATGAACAGCACCGAGGGTCAGAGAAGATAGGATAGAGACTTCGAGAAAACGAATGGAACTGAATCTCTTAGGCAGTGCCATAGCAGGCTATGATCTGTAGCTACTAAACTGGAGAGAGGTACCCGCCTCCCCACCTCCCAAAAAGAAAGGCAGTGCAATATTAACACTTCCCATTTTGGAAAGCAAAATAATTTTGTGGGTTTTATGGCATTCGGAGGCGGTATCACCAAGCTCGTTTCGGCAGAAGCCTGGGTGACATGATTTGGCCAAGAGCCCTCCACAAACCACAGTGACAGCTTAGAGATGTGGATTCAATCGCAGATCTTACTCTATGCAATCATTTCCCCAAAGCTTGATGTCTGATCTAATGGTATTCAGTGGGGGCTTCAGAAATCCGTGGGCTCCAGGCTTTTGGGAGCTTCTCACCACTTCTGGATCATCGAACCCTTTCATAGCTCCACGGTTTTTCCACTTTTGACTTCTCCTTGGTGATATCCTTCCTCCACTTTCCATCTGGAAAACTCTCTTACTCAACAGTAGGGCCCAGTTCCCATGCCTCTTCTGAGCTTGTAATTTATCTGTTCACATATCTTCCACTAGATCAAGGGCCAGTAATTTATTTATTTTTCTGCAAAGGGCCAGATAGTAATTATTTTAGGCTTTTGGGTGCACTTGGTCTCTGTCACATCTACTCAGCCGTTCCATTGTAGTGCGTAAGTAAGCAGCCCCAAAGAACACATAAATGACAGGGTGTGGGGATTTTCCAATAAAACTTTATTACTGGACACTGAAATTGGTATTTGAGGTAATTTCCACATGTTCCAAGGGATTCTTCTTTGGACTTAATGACTTAAAAATGTAAAAATTGGAGTTCACTTGTGGTGGTGCAGCAGGTCGGGCCTTGTCACTGCAGCAGCTGGGGTCACCGCTATGGCAAGCGTTTGATCCCTGGCCCTGGAATTTCCACATGAGGTGGGTGTGGCCAAAAAAAGGTAAAAATCATCCTTAGCTTCTAGGGCATTCGAAAACAGGCAGCAGAAGAGCTTTGGCTCATAGGCTATAGCTTGCTGTGTTAGTGTTCTAAGGCTACATGACAAATTACCACCAACCGAGCAGCTGAAAACAACACGCAGTTATTATTTCACAGTTGGGTCCTGTACTCGGAGACTTAAAAGACTACAATTAAGGTATCAGCCAGGCTGTGTTTCCATCCGGGGGTTTGACTAGGCAGGAATCTACTTCCGAGCTCATTTCCTGTGGCTGCGTGACGGAGGGCCCTGACTTCCAGCTCGCAGTCAGCTCTAGCTCCTTGCTGTGTGAGCACCCTGGCTGGCGGCCTGCCTCATCCAGCAGCAAGAGCGAGACTTAGAGGATGTAACCCAGTCACCAGCAGTGATGTCCCAGCACATTTGCCCTGTTGGATTGATTAGAAGCAAGTCACAGGCCCTGCCTGCATTCAAGGGCGGGATTCTCCAAGGTCACGAATATCGGGAGGTGGGAATTGGGGGAGGGGTGCCTTCCATCTGGCTGTTCCACCAACCCCTCGCACCAGCTGATGAGCTCTGGAGCCAGGAGCTGTGGAAGTGACTATGAATCATTTTGGTATTTTCGGCATTTAGCCCAGGACCTGGCAGAGTGGGTGCTCAGTAATTGTTGATGGAAAAAAAAAAAAATGGTTGGGTGGTTGCCGACACCCACTCAAAACAGTAGAATAAAGTTCTTCTAATTCTCCAGGAAAATAGTCATACTATTGTAATCCTGATTCAAGGCTGTTGATAACAGTAAGACATGTTTGTGGAGCCCAGGATTTTAAGCAGAAAGCTAAATTTGGCCTGCACTCTTGGATTTTGGTTAATACCTAGACTGAGCGCAGCAGTCTCTCTAGCAAGACAGCTTTCCATGTGGTGAGCAACGTGTTACTCCAACCACACTGCAGTCCGGCAACCTAGAAACAATATTGAAATAGGGGAGTCCATTTCAAAGCTCTAAGCAGGCTGCTGGTATGGTGAAAAAATATCCGGAAGCTTTTCCTAAGACACGCTGAATGTAGCTTTTCCGGTCTTTTGCTCCCTGAATGAATGTAGCTAAGAACAAAGTGAATTTTTATTTAAATAAAGGATACAAACTTTTAAGCAATAGTAGAAAGTAAGAGAAAGCTAGCATGGCTAGAATACGACATCAAAAGCCCCCAAATTAATGCTCCTGAAGTAGGTATCTAGTATCTATGAAGTGAACATGACTGTGGGCAAAAGCTTCTTCCAAATTGCCAGACTTTCCCCAAAGCCTCAGTTACTAGGAGTTTTCTAATTGAAACACATGGAACCACGGTCTTCACCCTGTTTCATCTGCCAACTTTTATCAGACACCTACCTCTAGTGCCGTTTCTGCT
Organism: Catagonus wagneri; assembly: GCA_004024745.2. Lineage (NCBI taxonomy): Eukaryota > Metazoa > Chordata > Mammalia > Artiodactyla > Tayassuidae > Catagonus > Catagonus wagneri. The sequence continues at coordinate 5,393,593 of PVHT021183710.1, read as the reverse complement.
GTGTCATCCATTTAATTACCTATCTATCTCTTCAACTTCTGTTTTATGGTTTACCCTACTATTTCTTCTTACGTGCACAGACGGATTTGGGGTGAGAGTTCCCTTATATGTGGTTTATTTTGCATCCTGAATGGAACAGATGGTTTCTCTAAATGCACATCTGGTTGTGGACCATAAAAGGACTCCAACTGGGCTTGCCAATGGAAGGCAAGACTTGGCTTTCCTTTTCTTTGGGGGAAGTATACCTTTTTATTGAGATTAAGAAAAACCTTCTTTTAATAAACGAAGAATAAAAGTCAGGGCCTGGAAGTTTTAGATTCAAATAGCCCCATGATTTTCTGTTAGCTTTGATGTGAGTTGCTTCGTGTCACTTTCCCCACACAAGGTGGTAGGATGGGTGGTATCTGGGTGGGTCAGAAGTTTGGGGTATAGCTTGGGTTCTGGTCTTAAACCCTCAGTTTCTCTAGGCTTCTTATCATGCCCATTCTTTGAGATGACCGAACTAGGTCATTTTACATCTTCTTCAAACTCAAACTCAAGGGTTATCCCCAGAATTTATTAAAAAATTAGGTGCGTTCAGTTGATGTTTAAATTTGGTTTTGTTCATTTTGAAAAGTTGATTATTTTTGTCTTAATAAAATGTATGTCCCATTAAAATTGTGTCTCTATTCATGAAATGCATACAAGGAAAATACCTTTGTATTATGTATCTCTGACTTACGCTCCTCTAACCCAAAGCAGGTGTGTTTTAATGAGATTTTTAGTTCAGTGATGTTGCTTGGGAATCTTATTATTATTTAATAGTAGATAAGATTGTCCCATGCTAGACATTGGGGGTACAAAGCTGAATAAGACATGGGCCCCACCCACCTTAAATCCTTCTCAATCTTATTGTCATGGACATCGATGATACACGAAAGGTGTTTCACATGACTCTCTTGTTTAAAACTCTTGAGCATTGTTCTTGGTTTTATCTATTTACTCAAAGGATATTCACAGAGTGTTTACCGTGTACTAGACACTGGGCTTGACATTGGGCTAGAGAGTGAGTTAGTCAGACGAGTACCTACCTTCAAGGGGATCCCTTTCCTAACAGGAGAATTCAGGTAACAAATGAGATCTTTTCAGATTGCTATAAGTGCTTGAAAGAAATAGGGTGATACATGAGACAGTTAATCTTGGTCTTAATTCACCCATGTGCTCAGGACACTCTCATAGGAGGTGCCATTTGGACTGATCCTTGAATGACAAGGAGGAGACAGATGATATATTGGGATGGTTAGCTGTAAAAGGCCTGAAGCGAAAAATGTCTAGATATGTTCAGAGGAAAAAAATTTAGAAAGCAACAGAAATCAGTTTCTGAAGCTTGGGAAGCAAGGAGGAGAGTCATATGAGAACAGAGAGGGATCAGATCACATCAGGACTTACAGACGAGGGTACTTTTTCTTCAATGCAACGGGAAACCATAATAAGGTTTTAGATGGGTGAATGGCATGACAGCACGTGTTCAAAAGGATTATTCTGGCAGCTCTGAGAATAATGACTGGGTGTACATGTTGCTGGAGTGGAGAAAAGGGAGGGGGGCAGGAAGAGTGGCAGCGGGAGAGACGCTAGGAGTGGACCGAGGCGGGACAGTCCAGGGCGCTGGTGGCTTGGATTTAAGGTTCTGACAGCGGAGAGGTGTGGGTGAGTTTGAGACAGACTTTGGAAACAGAAATAGTAGGACTCTTGAAAGACTGAATGAGGGAACTGAGGGAACGCAAAAATAATCAGGGATGATTCCAAGTGTTCGGCTTGAGGAATGAGAGGTACTGGTGTCGTTTACTGAGATGGGAAAGGCTGGGGGAAAAGGTTTAGGACAGAAGGTGGAACCAAATAATTCTTTCTTCCTTTCTTTCTTTCTTTCATTCTTCTTCTCTCTCTCTCTCTCTCTCTCTCTCTCTTTCTTCCTTTCTTTTTTGTCTCTTTAGGGCCACACCCGAGGCATACGGAGGCTCAGGCTAGAGGTCAAATCAGAACTGCAGCTGCTGGTCTACACCACAGCCACAGCAACACCAGATCCGAACCCGGTCTGCAACCCACACCATAGCTCACTGAAATGCTGGATCCTTAACCCACTGACTGAGGCCAGGGATCGAACCCATGGACATGGATACTAGTTAGATTCATTACCGCTGAGCCACAATGGGAACTCCCATAATCGAAGAATTCTGATGGATGTGGAATTCTGAAGGATGTGATATGTTGGGAGATATCTTCAGTCAATTCAAGTGAAGATGTGCAGTAGACAGTTGGATATACGAGGGAAGAAGGCAAATTTGGCACTTGAGGGAATATAAGTGGTATTTTTATCCAGAGGCTAGATTATGATTATCTAAGAAGAAAGAGAAGATGACTAAGAGAAGGGGGACTTTGGACAGAAACGTGAGACACGTCCACATTTTGGGTAGCAAGTGACACACACCAAGTCAAACCAGCTTAAGCATAGAAGGAAAAAAGGGAATTTATCAGAAGGATTCTGCGGTATTTCTAGTGACTGGAGGCAAGACCTGGAAAGAAATTTTCACAAACTCTAGACAGCCCTCTCTTTTTTTCTGGCTGCTCCTTTGCCAGGCCTATTTGCTTTATTCTTATCGTGAGAACATCTTTTTGTTTTTTTCACTTTTAAAGTTTTATGAAAGTATAGTTGATATACAATGTTGTGATAATTTTCTACTGTTCAACAAAGTGATTCAGTTATACATGTGCACATATCCATTCTTTCAGGATGGATTTTATTTTTTAAAAATTCTTATTATTATTTTAAAAGTATTATTATTATTATTATTATTTTTTTTAGAGCTGTACTCACGGCATATGGAGGTTCCCAGGCTAGGGACTGAATTGGAGCTACAGCAGCCGGCCTACACCACAGCCGCAGCAACGCCAGATTCAAGCCGCATCTGTGACCTACACCACAGCTTGTGGCAACACCAGATCCTTAACCCACTGAGTGAGGCCAGGGATCGAATGAGCATCCATGTGGATACTAATCAGATTCTTAATCTGCTGAGCCACAACTTGAACTCGTCTTACAGTTCTTGAAGCTGGGAGGCTCAAGATCAGGGTGCCAGCATGGCTGACTTATGGTACGATCTTAAAAAAAAAAGCACACACACACACACACACACACACACACACACACGTGAGCAGAAAATCACCACAACCCTTCCTTGTAGGAAGCATTTTAAGGTGAGAACACTGAGGTCCCAAGAGGGTAAGAAATTTCCCTAAAGTCACAGAACTATGTTGGAACTAAGTTTCAAACCTATTCCATCAGACATTTCCCGTTGTACCATGACAGGCATTTTCTTTATTAAATCCTGACCCGCTTTCATATCTCTCAAGGCTGAAAGGTCATGCAAGGATGAAGACAGAATTTTCTCTCAATTTTTTTTTTTTTTCAAATCCTAGAAGGGAATGTTTGAGCTCTTTTCATTATAATGAGGACAAATAGAAAATAAAGTTGAAGAAAATTCATTACACCAATTAGTGGACATCAAAAGCAATTCTCCCTGCTCCAGGAGGCAACATTCTGCCAAGAAATTCACCTTTTGACTTGACAGTCTTGCGAAGAACAATCGCCAGTGCCTTTCATAAGGCAGCACACCAGTTCTTTCCACAACTCAGTTCATCTTTATCTTTGCTTTGCTTATGATCATGGGAGGGCATAACTGTGTTGAAAATAGGGTAGGCTTTGCTGACAGCTCAGCCGGACAGCTAGCAGTGAGATCCTGAGTAAGGCATTCATTCAATCAACATACGCTTCCTTGGCACCCCCTAAGGAGGTTCTGAACCACGGAAACTATGAGCCGATAAATGTGTGCTGTGGTGGGTATTTGTTACGCAGCAAGAGAAAACTGTTACAAAACACATGAATAGGATGCCATGAGAAAGCCCAGGCTCGAGACTAAGTGGTGAGAACAGGCTTCGCTGAGGAATTACGTTTAAGCAGACGCCTGAGAGCAAAGCAGGATCAGCCAGGAACACTGCATGAAGAGAATTCTCAAATCTCTTCTCCTGAGCCTTAGCCAAGCCCATGGTCTCCAGATAGAAAATGAGAATTTTCTCTAGGCACCCGCAACAGCTGGCTGCCTCGATAGTTGTTCTGAGGACTGAGATGGTCCCGTGAAGTGCTTTAAGTGGTGCAGATAACAACCCACTCACAGCGATGGCTGGCGGAGATGTCGTTACACCAGTAGTTTATGAAAAATGCACCGCGACCAAATGGCTCCCAGTGGCCAAAAAGTATAAGAAGGAGCATTTCCTGTCCCTAGAGTCTACTCTTTTTAACCCTGCTCTGGCTGGCCTGTGCCTTTCCCTGGTCAGGCTTTTTTTTTTTTTTAACTTCATGAATGTTATTACAATTATAAGTGCACAAAAATCATCACAACCAAATTTTATAGCATTTCCGTCCCTGGTCAGTCTTTTCCAGGCCTTCTCATACAGGCAGGGGAAGGGGGAGGGGGAGTCCTGTTCTAATCATTTTGCACATACATTTGTTTTTCGGTGGCAAACAACTATGGCATGACTGGCGGGCTCTCTTATCAACAAATAGCAAATAATTCTACACTTAGCTCTGGCAGCCCTGCTTTAGGATTCAATTCACTCCCATCTACCTAATTAAAATGCACTTCTCAAAGGCAGGGATTGTGACAGAGCTCTCTTTCTGTTTCCAATTCCAGGGAAAGTACAGCAGTGGCTATTGCATCCCCCCCGGGACCCCCTGCCACACACACACACACACACACACACACACACACACCAAAGTCTGATGGACCGGTTCCTAAACGCCTTCCAGACCCCAGCTCAGTGTCACAGCCCCCAAGGAATCCTGCCCCACCCAGGTGGTAGAATCAGTAGTCCTTCCTTCCGCAGAGGCACAGATCAGACTGCATCATGATTTAGTCATTGGTGTTGTCTGCCCAGCTAGCTGTTTCTTTTTCTTTTTGCTTTTTCAGGCCGCACCCAAGGCATATGGAGGTTCCCAGGCTAAGGGTCAAATCCGAGCTACAGCCGCCGGCCTACACCGCAGCCATAGCAACACAGGATATCCGAGCCGCATCTGTGACCTACATCACAGGTCACGGCAATGCCAGATCTTTAATCCACTGAACAAGGCCAGGGATCGAACCCGCAACCTCATGGTTCCCAGTCAGATTTGTTTCCACTGAGCCACGGCGGGAACTCCTCGGCTAGCTGTTTCTTGAGCTCTAACAGCGTTTTGAAAGCCTACTGTGTGCTAGAGTCTAGGGTTATAGTAATGAGTCCAACACAGCCTCTGCCCTGGGGGTGGGGCATCATGTCAACAAGAGGTGTGGACATAATCCAGTAAAGGCTTCTATCCATCTGTGCCCCAGGTGCTTTCACTCTGAAAGCTGAGTCCTTACCTCCCTGGAGAATCTATGAAGTCTTCCTATAGGAAGCAGCAGGGATCTGAGCCCTGCAGGACGGAAAGGGGTCAGGCAGTGCTGTAGACTGGATTGTGTCCCCCTGCAAATGCACAGACTCCATTTGGCGGTATGCGATTTTTTAAAAGATTAGTGTATGAAGCTGCTGATGTCTTTTTAGGTTCTCAAAAAATGGTAGTTACTCTCCTTTCTCACCGTAGACTCTAGAAGAGTAAAATAACCTTAAAATGAGAAAACGAAATGTGAAGAGAAGGCAGGCACTATACTTACCACTTCATTAAGCATTAGTGACTCATTGTTTAAGAAGTTAGAATAAACATTTTAGGAGTTCCCGTCGTGGCCCAGTGGAAACGAATCTGACTAGCAGCCATGAGGACACAGGTTCCATCCCTGGCCTCGCTCAGAGGGTTAAGGATCCGGCATTGCCGCGAGCTGTGATGCAGGTCGCAGATGTGGCTCAGATCCTGCGTTGCTGCGGCTGTGGTGTAGGCCGGCGGCTACAGCTCCAATTAGACCCCTGGCCTAGGAACCTCCATATGCCTTGGGTGTGGCCCTAAAAAGACCAAAAAAAAAAAAAAAGACATATGTTCATTTTATATTTGTATGAAAATCATGATTATAACATTAATCATGACTAATGTTAAAAACATTTGTCCTTAATTAATATGACCAAGATTACATTGTCTCCAACCCAGGGTATCAGGGGCAGATCTGGATTTAAGGAGGCCTCCTACGTTAGGTGACACAGAAGCTTGGTAACACTGGTTGTCACCTTCAGGGAGGAAAATGGGTGACCCGGGACTGAGGTGGAAGGTGAAATTTTTGTCCCTCTTGAACTTTGTCTTTTCCCTTTTTTTTTTTTAGGGCCGCACCTCAGGCAAATGTGAGTTCCCAGGTGAGAGGTCGAATTGGAACTGTAGCTGCCAGCCTACATCACGGCCACAGCAAAGCCAGATCAGACCCGCATCTGTGACCTACGCCACAGCTCATGGCAATGCCAGATCATTAACCCACTAAATGAGACCAGGGATTGAACCGGTGTCCTTATGAATACTAGTTGGGTTCGTTACCGCTGAGCCATAATGGGAACTCCCCTTTTGAATTTTGAATGGTTATTTATTCCGATGAACTTAGGTTATCAAGGAACAGCTGAATAAATTAAAGTAAAATTTAATTAAAATAAATGTAAAAATTAAATTATAAAAATTAAAAATTAATAAGTTTTTTAAAAATTGGTATTTCTAGTGGTCCCGCTGGGTCATGCCTTTGAGGTAGAGAGAGGGTGGGGAAGTTTTCTCATGTTGGCTTTTAAGATTTCTTTTGCGGAAAACTTTTAGAAGTATTACAAGTATGGAGAGATAAATTAATATTCATATTTTGAACCAGGATAATCTTTGTTGTCGTACACAAGCATAGCAGATACGAGTTCTCCACAAATTCCAGTGCGGTGCCCAAAACTGTTTATTTCAGTTTTTCTAAATCATTTCCCACATGTCATAGCTTAAGAAGTTAATTTTTCTAAGAGGTAACATGTTCAAATGGTGCAGAACTCAAAAGGCACAGAAGTTATGACAGGAAAAGGAAGGCATTTGAGTAGATGACAGTTTTTTCTTTCAAAAAATGATGCCATTTTGGTTGCTACCTGGAGCAACAGTGATTGTTTTAGAGTTAATATACGTCTGTCTCCTGCTCAGAATGGGTGCCCTTGGCCGGGAGGGTGGGGCAGGCCACCGTGTCCATCTCCCCCCCCCCCCCCCGCCCCCCGGCACAGAGCCCTCAGTCCAGGAGGCCAGGCTCTTCACTGAGTATTTATTATTTTACCTTTGTAAGAAACTAAATGAATTAGAGAAAAGTCAGGCAGACTTTGTTAGCTAATTGGAAAGGAAAAAAAGGAGTTGTTTTAATTTTACTGGGGTTTAAACAATTAAACAGTACATTTTTTTTTTTTTTGGTCAAGGTTTAATAATTGAATCACTTATTCAGGGGAAGGTTTACTTCCACATTCTGACAATAAAAACAAATCCAATTCGAGGTTCAACTAATTGTTGAATGCTTTAAAAATGTAATGTGCTTATATAAATGCTTAACAACTATAATGTGGTGTTTTTTTTGGTGGGTTTTGTTTTCTTACGAGTAGGGATTCCAATTTTCCCTTTGACTGTCTGGGCATAATGAAGTAATAACACTGATTTTTATTATAGGATGTTCAGTACCTGATGAAATAGCATGGTGCTTAAACTAAAATGGTGTCGATAGGGTGGATTTCCCCCAATTCTTATTGGTGTGTAAAGGCAATTAAAGTGCTTACCAGATTCTGGAATTTGAGTTTTAATCGAGAATACTCATAATTCACCTTCATTTCTATTTTTTTTAAATCCAAATAGCTTTACCTGAAATTGCATAGTTCCCTTTCATTGCATCTTATAGTCCTTTCCTCTAGAGAATGACATCAGTTTTAAGTTTTTTTTGAAAAATAATTTATTCATTGAAACAGCTAAAGTTGTACCTTGAGCTAGAGCTGCATAATTACATGTATATTTATTTGGTTTAAAATTTTGTCTAAGTACACGTAGATTTAGAAATCCTAACAAACTTAAGCATCTGAGTCATTCGTTCATCTAGAAAACTGAGGTATTGGTCACTGCCTCATAGATTTGTTGAACGGATAAAATGACCTATGTATGTAACATGCCTAAAATGTTATCTGGCATAAAATAAGTGCGACATGTATGTCATGATGATACTGATGATAAGTGGTAATAGTATAATATTAATTGCACTGGGGAAGAATCAGGGTGATGGAAGACTTGCAGAAGAAGGTGATGTTTTAAAGCTGGACAAAGGAGAAAGGACAGGTGAAATGAGGGAAAGGCACAGGAGGATCAAAACAACAGAAGGAGCTAGTGGTTAATATGGGGAATTGAAAGGGAAAGGGAGATAAGATCAAGAGTGGGTTCAGCGAATGCATTTGCAACATACCCTAAAAATCAAAGGGTGCTGTTAAAAGACTCAAAGCTAAATGAGACAATCAGACACTTGTTAGAGTTTATCCCAAAGACACGATAGAGCAGGTGCCCAAAGATGTATATTCAAGAATGATCTGGAGTTCTCTTGCGGTGCAGTGAATTAAAGACCCAGCATTATCACTGCAGTGGCTTGGGTCACTGCTGTGGTGTGGGTTCGATCCCTGGCCTGGGAACTTCCATAGGTGGTGGCTGCGGCCAAAAAAGGAGGAAAAAATCTACAAAAGAAGGCTCACAGGTGTTGCCCATAGTCTCCAAAATTTGGCAATCATTTAAATATTCAGTAATAGAGAAGTAAATAGTTTATGCCAAAATCACAGTGATGTTTACTTTATGTGCTTTTATGTATCAACATGAAAAGCTGCGCATGATATTTTGAGTAAAAAATAAGTACATTTTTTTTTTCTTTTTAAGGGCCGCACCTGCAGCATATGGAATTTCCCAGGCTGGGGGTCAAATTGGAGCTGCAGCTGCTGGTCTACACCGCAGCCACAGCAATGCAGGATCCAAGCTGCGTCTTCGACCTACACCACAGTTCATGGCAATGCAGGATCCTTAACCCACCGATTGAGGCCAGGAATCGAACCCACATCCTCCTGGATACTAGTCAGGTTCCTTACCACTGAGCCATGACAGGAACTCCAACAAGCAAGTTTTAAAGCGATCATATTCTGGTACTGTTTTGTAAAGGTATATATATCTATGTGTTTGGTACTACAGAAGTCTGGACATACACCCACATGTTAATAGTAAGTAGTTATGGGGGAGTTCCCCTCGTGGGTTCAGCGGAAATGAATCCAATTAGTATCCACTAAGATGAGGGTTCGATCCCTGGCCTCGTTCAGTGGTTTAAGGATCTGGCGTTGCTATGAGCTGTGGTGAAAATCTCAGATGCCTCTTGGATCCCATGTTGCTGTGGCTATGGAGCAGATCGGCAGCTATAGCTCTGATTTGACCCCCAGCCTGGGAACTTCCATAGGCCTCACATGCGGCCCTAAGAAGCAAAAAAAAAAAAAAAAAAAAAAAAAAAAAAAAAAAAAAGGAAAAGAAAAAAAATAGTAAGTATTTATATCTTGGTTGTGGAATTCTGTGTGATTTAAAACTGTAATAATTTGTATTTTTCTTATCTATCTTTTCCAGTCACTTTACAATGAAGAAGTATTAGTGATTTGATTGAAATGACAATCAAAAGAGAGGACAGTGCTTATGTTTTGTCATACTAATATTATTTACAAGTGAAGGGAAAAAATTCTTTTGTGCCAGAGAGAACAATTTTCCGAGTGATGTTGGGAAGGCAGATTGGAGTGAGTGGAAGGCGAGGAAACGGAGAGTCAGCACTGCTGCCTGGAATCAAGGGATGAAAGGAAACTGCAGCGGCTGCAGGAGCCAGGGGGCGCCGTGGGGCGGGGGGGGGCCTGCTGAGCTTCCATCGCCATGCACTTATTCCTCCCGGAACCCCACTTGCCTCCCCCTCCTCCTCTTGGCAAATCTTTCTACGGAGACGGGTCCTCAGCCGGCCTGCTGCTAGCGTACTGTTGACTCTCTCTCTTGTATTTGGCCCAATATTGGTCAAAGTGTAAAAATGTATTTTTGCTACAACTGCCTATACCACGGCAAGGCCTAGAAGGTGGGGTGTGTGTGTGACAATCTAATCTAAACCAATCTCTGTCACTTCTGAATTTTTTTTTGAAGATTAAAGCAATTCTTTAATAAAGAATATTGCATATTTTTCATTATTATTTAAGTCAAATATATTAACATATTGAAGTCCGTTTTATTTAAATAAATTATATCATGTACATTACTCTTTTATTCATAAAACAGAATTATTCTTTAGGCATAGAGTATTTTTTTTATCAGTGATAAAGAAGAATGTTTTTATTTTTTGTTCCATTGCTTAATGAATTTTATTACAATTATAGGTGTCTGAATTATTTATACTTCTGTAACAGCATTACACATACTAGTCTTGAATCTCGAGATGCAGGTATGGGTTGCGTTTGTGTCATTAATTAGTCTGGTGGTAATTTTGGGCAAATCCTGAAACCAATGAGAACTTCAGCTTCATGAATGCTGAAATGAGACTGTAAATAAAACTACCTATTGTGAAGCATAGTCTGAGGCTTAAAAGCCATATGACGTATGGAAGGTGCTGAGGAAAGCCCAGTGCTAACATATGTTTACGGAACAGCTTATACATGTTAGGTGACTTAGCTAATGTGCCACCCGCTAAAACTGAAGAGACCTGAGACGCAGTGACGCTGTGGATTCTTCTGGGCGCCTGGTACTGCCGATAAGCTGTGTTTCTCCCATCACATTATACAATCGGATTTGCACACATATGGTTTGGGTCTCTTTGTGTTTTGGAGTTTAACTCATTGTCCAAAATCTCTCCCTCTCTCTCTTGCTTTTTTTTTTTTTTAACATTTGAAGTTGCCGTTGAATTGTTGAGGTCACAATTTATGGATTGATCAGACATGGATTCCTAAGTACTGATTCAGTGAATTTGGGGGTGAATTCCATGGTGATTTTTCAGAGGATTTTTATCACTGGCGTATGGTTTTTCATGGCCTAGACTTCTTCATGTCTGCCTCTGAGAGGGAGCAGTAAAGAATGATGAGCCCGTCGTGGCTCAGCGGAAACGAATCTGACTAGCAACCATGAGGACGCAGGTTTGATTCCTGGCCTCACTCAGTGGGTTAAGGATCCAGTGTTGCTATGAGCTGTGGTGTAGTTCGCAGACTCGTCTTGGGTCTGGCTTTGCTGTGGCTGTGGTGTAGGCCAGCGGCTGCAGCTCCTATTCAACCCTTAGCCTGGGAATCTTTATGGGCTGTAGGTGCGGCCCTAAAAAGACAAAAAAAAGAAAAAAGAATGATGATCTGTGAATTGGTGGTGATTATTGAAGGGTTAATGCTCATTCAGTGCTTCACATGCTGGAAAATGCTGTTTGCATGGTTCTGGTCTTCATCACCATCCTCAGGAAGCGGTCATCCTTTCTGATGCTTAGGGTGACAGAAAGCAGAAAGAGGACCTTGACTTGGTGTCTAGGGCCAGGCATATTTTGAAAGTGCTTTAAAAAACAAAAACCCTCTAGGCTCTCGTTAGAAAAGTAACAGAAAGTTTGTGGACAGGGCTCATTCCACAGTGCACCAGTGTCTTTGGATACGAGTTTTGGCTTTTTAAGGACTTTCACCTAATAACTACCACTTCCGGGAGTTCCTGTTGTGGCTTAGTGGGTTAAGGACCTGATGTTGTCTTTGCGAGGATGCAGGTTCGATCCTTGGCCTTGCTCAGTGTGTTAAGGATCCGGAGTTGCTGCACACTGCGTGGTAGATCACAGATGCAGCTTGGATTGGGTGTTGCTGTGACTGTGGCATAGGCCACAGCTGCAGCTCTAATTTGACCCCAGCCTGGAAACTTTCATATGCTGCAGGTGTAGCCATAAGAAGAAAAAAAAAGACATAACTAACACTTCCATCAGCACTAACCATATAGCAAACATCATTCCGAATATTTACATATATTAACCAATTTTATTGTCACAGCAACCTTCTGGAATAGGATTTTTGCTTTTCCCTGTTTCAGATAAGGAATCTGAAACATGGACAAGTTAAATGACTTGCCCATAGTCTTGTAGCTTGTAGATAGCAGAGATGGGGTTTGAACCCAGTCAGTCTGGATCTCGAGTCTGAGCTTTTAACCATAATGCCAAGTTGCCTCCTAAATTTAATCTTCATAATGACCCTTGAAATACTCAAGATGAATGTTATCACTGTCTTGTTTTCGGATAAGAAACAAGTTTCAGTGAACTTAAGTAACTCAACTCAATTAAAGTCAGTGGCCCAGGAGTTCCTGTTGTGGCTCAGCGGTAACGAACCCAACTAGTGTCCATGAGGATGCGGGTTTGATCCCTGGCCTTCTCAGTGGGTTAAGGATCTGGCATTGCCATGTGCTGTGGTGTAGATCGCAAATGTGACTTGGATCCTTTGTTGCTGTGGCTGTGGTGTAGGCCTGCAGCTGCAGCTCTGATTCCACCCCTAGCTTGGGAACTTCCATATGCCTTGATGTAGCCCTAAAAAGACAAAAACAAAACAGACAAGCAAACCAAAAAACACCACCAAAAACTCAGTGGCCCAGAGCCTGCCACATCTTGTGCGAACTTCTCTTCTGCATTGTCTTTTGCTTGCCGGGAGACAGAGGCAATTCAAAGGGCTTTATGCATACAGTGCCAGGCTGTAACATCCAGTTATTGCCTTCTGCTGGGGGTGTGTGTATGTTGATCTTCCAGTGTCAAATATTTCTGAGCCCCGGTGGTGCTCAGTGGGGTGGGGAGGGATTGGGGATAAGAACCTTAGTGGAATCTTGCCTAAAGTCTACAGCCAAAGCCTGGGAGGGACTGGTTCTACAAGGCTAGGCAATATACAGTTCAGCTGCATTTAAAATTTCCCCTAGGATAATAAATTGTGAGCCCATGTTGACATCTGATTGGAACTTTTCCTTTCGGAGGACATACGTAAGCAAGCCAGATTTCTAAACAAAGGGGCTTTTCAGGCAGGAAACTTGCAGATGGTATTTATTTTCCTCTTTCAGTGCAGCTGCGTATCCTATCCTTCAGGAAAGGAGATGGGGATTTTGGCATTCCCCGCTTTCAAGATCAATGGTCCCTATCTAGCAAATGCATACGTGCCTGGGAGAAGGGAACACACAGCCACCTCCTGACCCACTGTGGGTCTTTGGAGGGTTTTCCACAACAGTCACCAAACTAGATGGAACCCAAGGCTTGGGTTCTCTCATCTGTTACTGTTCCATGGGCTGAAAGTGCCTCTTTTGAACCTTTTGAAAATAATTTTAGTGTAACTGTTCAAAGTTCGTCTGTTGCAATAGAGCCAACTCAACTGTGTCTCTAGTCTGTTGCTTTTTGGTATTGGGTTTGCCACTTTTCAATCCCTTTTATCCCAAGTTTCATCTGTAGAATAAAACCCATTTCATGGGAGTGCCTTGAGGGTAAATGAATATCTACATATGAAACACATAGTAAGTGTTCAGTAAACACCAGCCCTCACTATCGTTAGAACGGGGAAAGGACTGGCATCTTTAGGTATCTATTGCTTCTTGCTCTGGGCTGGGCGGTCAGCACTTATTCCATCATTTGACGCCTTTTGAAGTTGCACAATTGCTCTTATTTCATTAGAGCTGAGGAATCAAGTTTAGAGACGCTATGGGTACTTATAAAGGTCACATCATCTGGTGTGTCTCTGAGGTTATGTGGTTTCCACGCCTCTTTCCCTTCCCTCCACGTATAGAGGTGGAAGGTGGTTGTGAAAGGGGCTGGTAGGAATCCAGATTATGATCCAATTCCCCAAATTTTACACTGAAAATATTCATTGAAGATATCAATTCTGAAGATGTGGTAGGTGATAGACACATGGATGGGTTATCCAAAAGGAGATATTGCAGAATTTGGAAATGCTTTTCAAAGGCCAATTTAAGACTGAAGCCTTTTTTAAGAATTCATTTATTTTTCTTTTTAGGACTGCATCTGTGGCATAGGGAAGTTACCAGGATAGAGATCGAATTGCTGGCCTACGCCACAACCACAGCAATGCGGGACCTGAGCTGCATCTACGACCTACTCCACGGCTCACACCAACACTGGATCCTTAACCCACTGAGCGAGGCCGCGGATCAAACCCGCATCCTCATGGATACTAGTCGGGTTCTTAATCTGCTGTACCACAATGGGAACTCCAGAGTGAAAGGGTTTTGAATTATGATGTGTTGAGCTTCAACAACTGAGAAAAGATTTAGTAAGCGTGCCAGGTGTAAAGATGGCATCAAAAAAATTACCAGGTGATGGGATGGTCCGAACTGAGGCAGATATAAACCCCTTACTCTGGCTTCACCGGAGCCCCCGGATGTTCATTTCTGCACCGTCTCTCATTTCAGGGCTGCGAGCATGCTTGTCCGTGAAAGCCCCGTTCTCTGTTCTGCTCTCATGTGGTGGCGTGAACTTGGCTGTGAGAACCACTCTGAGGAGCAACCTGAGGGAAGCAGGGAATCCACAGAGAAGAAAAGACTAAAGTTTGTTTTCTGTGCCTGGCAGTCTGCTTCTGTTTTATGGATAGACTCATTTGTATCATTTTTTAGATGTTGCCCAAGAGGAACGGGCCCCTGCCTCTCTTGGAGGGATAAATTAGAAGTAAGGGATTAACAGGTACATAAAATAGACAAGCAGCAAGGATTTGCTGTATAGCACAGGGAACTATATTCAACATCTTCTAATAATCTATAATGGAACGGATATGAAAAAGAATATACATATAACCGAGTCAATTTTCTGTACATCTGAAACTAACACAATATTGTAAATCAACTATACTTCAAAAGAAAAAAATTCTGGAAGCCAGCAGCTCAGGGGATGTTTAACCAACCAACAAACCACTGGGAATGGACTGGGCTGAAGTCAAGCACATCCCAACAAGTCAGAGAGCAATCCCATAACTGGTGCTCCCGAGGGCCTTTCCTTAGCCCCCAGGGTCAGCATCCAGAGAGCTTGTCTCCACTGCCGTCCTCTGGGATGGTTCTCAACGCAATGTATCAACCAACTCAGTTGCCAGAGCCCATTTCTCTTCGTTATAGACTCAAATCCTCCAGCTCCTTAAACATAAGCTCTTCTGGGTCCAGTTCATTTCTTATTACCTCACTTTTCCAAGTGCCCTAGTGAGTAAAAGAATATAGTTCCGTACAAAATACATGGTATCTTTCCACTCATTTCTTCACGAATTCTTTCTAGGACGGTGTGTTTGAAGCCCTTCTGCGTGCCTGGTCCTAGAAACAGGGAGCCCTCACCCTCCTCCTGGGAAGCCGACAGCAGCCCCAAACGCAGTAATTGTAGGAATGAAGACAATTAACAACAGAACATTATCGTAAAGGAGGGAGTTGGAGTTGGCCTGAGAGAGCGCGGAGGATCCAGGGGAAGGTCAAGGGGACATCTGATCTGGGGCTTCAGAGACTCACCAAGGGAGAAGAAGCAGGTCAAGGACTCGAGAGGCTAACAGATGTAGCAACTTCTCCCAAAGCTCACTTAGGATCCATTGGTCCCATGATGAGTTGACTTCAATTTCAATGGAAAAATTTTCACCCTCTCATATTTGCACTTATTCTTTAGCTGATTAATTTGAGAAAAAGTTATAGACACCCTGTCGTAGCCTAACATTCCAGCAAGGGTCTCCCAGAACGAGGACATTCTACAGAATAACCACGAGACTGTTAGCAAGCACCGCTTCCCCCCCCAACCCCATTTTTTGCTTTTTAGGCCTGCACCTGCAGGTATGGAAGTTGCCAGACTAGGGGTCGAATTGGAGCTGCAGCTGCTGGGCTATGCCACAGCCACAGCAATGTGGGATCCCTAACCCACTGAGTGAACCCAGGGATCGAACCCACGTCTTCATGAATACTAGTTGGGTTCTTAACCTGCTAAGCCACAACGGGAACTCCACACGTATATATATTTTTAATGTTTTTTGCCTAAGCTTGAGGAGGCTTTTTATGTTGTCTTTTCAGGATTTTAAGACCAATAAAAATAAAACAGATGAAAGTAAATAGTTTAGATGATAACCAGATTTGCAGGAAAGGTGATGACTGTTGGCTTCAGAAGTAAATGCAATAGAGTGCTGTACACATAACATACAGCAAGACAATCCCTCAGTGTAGGAAACGCTGTAAATTGGCAATGAGAGAAACGATCCGGAAATTCAAGTGACTTGGATGTGGTCTGAGCCCAGGTGCACCTGCTCCTAGAAGAAGGGCGAGGCTCCGGTGGCTGAGGGTGGGAGGAGCCCCCAGACACCCTGCCAGGCGGTTCAGGTTTCAGTTTTGAAGAGATCGTGACCTGTTCAAATGCGTACTTTGGAAAGAAGCTCCAGTATCTTTAGACTGAGGGATGGAGAGGCGGAGGGGGGGCAGGAGGCTTTAAAAATAGCGGGAGGGAGGATAACAAGGCCTTGAACCAGGCCGGGAGGACCAGCCAGGAAAGATGTTTCTGTTGCGAATCAGAGGAAACTAACCATCTGCTGCCGGCCCTCTGACCTTCTGGAAAATTACTGAGTTGTGTCAAAATTACGAAAATAAACCCTGGAGTTCTCAACAGTGTCCTTCCTGCATCATGGAGAGAATGGCTAATATTGCTTCTGGGTGGAATCTTATTTTCATGTGGACATATTCCTAGTGATGAAAATCTCCTGCTGTGTTCTGGGGACATGGACCCTTCGCTTGGTTTGCCTTCCTTGCGTTTTTGGGGAGGGTGGGAGTGCCGGGTGAATTAAAGAGTAGGAATATTACCTCCCTGCATGCAATTAGCAAACAAATTACGGCGGGATTAGATATTGACTTTTTAAAACTCGTGCAGCACAAAAGATACCATTTGTGGAGTCCAGCATATCTTCATATTTATTCAGACAACCCCCAAGTTTCAGGTGAAGAAGTAAATAAGAAAATGTCTTCAGGACAATGAAGTCCTTAAAGATACCTTGTATGATTTTGAGATTTTGAACCTGAAAATGTGTTGTAGGGACACAAGAAAGGATCCTCCGTTTTTAATTAATGCTGCTCTAAATTAGCAATTACCATAATTATCAGTGTATTGATTGCTCATGGAAAATGTGGAAACTATATGTTTGCTCATTATACACTCAGAGGTTCTGTGTTCTGGAGCCTGTGCTGTGTGGAGCATGTACCTGGGGGAGGGTTGGGATGGGGTGATCTTGGAATTCACCCTGGGAGAGGCATCTGTCCAAGAGGAGGAGACTGTATCACCTGGTACTGGGAGGAGAGCCAGTGGTTGAAGGCTGGGGATGGAGGGAGAACTGTCCAGGGTGCAGGGGCTACACAAGGTCCCAGTATCTGACCCGACGCCACTGTGGGCAGGGGATGGAACAGACTGGGAGGGAGTGGGAGAAGCAGGGAAGTCAGGTCAAGAAAATGAACCTGCTTATTTCTAGGAAGATGCTTGCTTTTCCGTCATGGATGCTTCACGCAGCTAGTGGATTGGGGGTGGGGTGGGGCTGCAGATAGAATGAAGCAGGTTAGATATTTACGGCAATTTCCCAAATTGAATGATATCATAATCAGGCAGGGTTTTTTTTTTTTTTTTTTTTTGCTCAGTATATAGGCATCATAGGTTTGTTCTTATTCCATGTCACCATTATCTCTTGTATTAATTTTCTTTTCTTTCTTCCTTTCTCTCTTCCTTCCTTCCTTCCTTCCTTCTTTCCTTTCTTTCTTTCTCTCTCTCTCTCTCTCTCTTCCTCTCTTTCTTTCTTTCACATTTTAGGGACACACCCACAGCATATGAAAGTTCCCAGTCTAGGGGTTGAATTGGAGCTACAGCTGCTGGCCCACGCCATAGCCACAGCAACATGGGATTCGAGCTGTGTCTGTGGCCTATACCACATCTTACAGCAATGCTGGATCCTTAACCCACCGAGAGAGGCCAGGGATTGAACCTGCATCCTCATGGGTCCTAATTGGATTGGTTTCTGTGAGCCACAGCAGGACTCCATATTTTCCAGAGCTGCTCTAATTAATTGCCACACGTGGTGGCTTAACCAGCAAAAATTTATTCCCTCATGAGAGGCTAGAATTCTGAAAATAAGGTGTTGGCAGGACCGTGATTCTTCTGTAGGCTCTGAGGGAGAATCCTTCCTTGTTTTTCCCTACCCTTTGGTGATTCCCAGCAGTCGTCGGCATTCCTTGGCTTGAGGACAAGCTACTTCAGTTTCTACTCCCTCATCACGTGGCCTGCCCTCTGTGCGTCTCTGTGTGGCTTCTCCTCTTCTCACAAGGACACCCATCGTTTGACTTAGGGCTCCATCCATCTAGGATGAACTCCTCTAGAGAGACTTAATTGACTCTGTAAAGACCCTGTTGCCAAATAAGGCCACTCATGGGTGCAGGGGTTTGACCTTGGACATATTTTGGGGGTCATGATTCAACCCACTCTACTCCTGTTACCAAGAGTTTGAGTAAGATACTTTACTATGACATGTGTGCTAGACTCAGGGCAAGGAAAAAGAGGATGAAAGAAATGCAAGCAGGAAGCAGGCCCTTCTCATTCAGCGTGGGGAGGCCCAGAAAGGGCATGGACAAGTTGCTATGGGGCTCAGAGAAGGGGAGGCCTAACTCAGTCTGGGGTGGGACTGGGATGGACTTGAAAGTGTTGGGAAGGGGGAAGTTCAGGCAGAACAGAGATGAACAAGGTGAAGGAGGTAGGGGAAGGCTTTCCTGGACGAAGGCATAGCACCTGCAGAGGGGCAGACAGAGGTGAGAGAAATCCAGAAGCTTCAGGTCTGATGGGAAAGTAGAGTCTGAGATGGGGGAGGGGAGGGAGGGGGTGGGGAGGGAGTCAGGTGTAAAGAGCCTGGAGTATCATGAGCAGGGGCTGGGACATTGCCTTATTTTATTATTATTATTATTATTATTATTATTATTATTATTATTATTATTATTATTATTGGGGGGCATTGCTTTAAAAGCAAATGGGAAACCATCAAAGTGCCTTGGAAACAGAAAATGTTCTAAAAATGTGGATAATATTTCCACGAGTTTTGGTGCATGCCGGACACTTGCAGTTAATAATGGAAATTACATTGGCTGGAAGTATGTCTTTGGCACTAGAAGGAAAATATGAACGTTCTGGTATCATTAAAGTGACTTTTTCTAATCAGTTTGATATAAAATTTGAGAGGAAAAAACTATTTAAAAGGGAGGACTGGAAATTACTCCCTTTGCTCTGCCTTCTGGTAGGAGAGAACACTCAGGAAGGCAGACAGGCAGACGGGCAGCTGTGGTTCTGCCCAGACAGAGCCGCTGGGACGGGGGCTGATGGGGGTGGGCTTGGCCCCAGGAGACCTCGAAGTCAGAGCAAATGTTCAGGATGGGGCCCCAGCCCGGAGGAGCACCGGGCATTGCTAGGGCAGCTGGGCTCATTATGGAAATTCAAGGTCAAGCCTCTTCCTGGAGCTGGTGGATGTGGCAGCCCGAGGTGACTGATCCTAGGTGATTTTGCAGATATAGCCTGGCTTCTGTTGTGTCCACCCACTCAGCCAAACTGGACAGTGGGAGTCAACCTTTGCTGGAAACTTCTCCCTCTTCCCTCACACCTCACCCCCTGTTGCTTACTAGTTTCACTGATTTTACCTCCGTTTATTGTGTCCATTCCCTGCCGCCATTGTGATGGTTCGGGCACCTGCCCCTCTCCCACGGCTGTGGTTCTCTTTTCCTAACTGGTCCCCTCACATTGTTGGTCTCTCTGGTTCCAATTCACCCAGCATATAGGAGCCAAAATGGTCTTTCTGAACCATGAATCTAACCCTCTCCCTCCTGTTTATTCTCTATTATGGCCTCTTCCGTCTCTCTGCTTCCGGCTCCCACTACTCTTCCCAGCGTGCAGTCTGCGGCCCACGCGCCCTTGACCAAAGAGAGGCCTCCCCCTGGTGGCGCCCGTGTCTACAGCCCATTCCGCTGCCTCTGCCAAGACACTGCATTCCTCTCCAGGTACAGCTCAGTGGCGCCTCCGGCAGGAATCCGCTCTGTCAGTGCCACTGTGCTTGTCCACGCGCCAACCATCCCCAACGATGGCAGTCGCCGCATCTGTGCTGTGCTATTGTGATCCTCTATTTTGGTGCAGATCGGGGGTTTGGATTGGCATATGCACACTGTGCTATACGGAATGATGGGTCAACGGGGACCTGCCGTATAGCACAGGGTACTCTGTGATAACCTATGTGGGAAAAGAGTCTGAGAAAGAATGAATGTGTGTACACGTGTAACTGAATCGCTTCGTCGTACAGCAGAAATGATGACAACACTGTAAATCAACTAAACTTCAATAAAACGTAAAAAAAAAATTCCTTTCCTTCACCTCATCGTCTTCAGCCATCAGCCAAGTGCCTGACCAATGACAGTGACTCAGGTGAGCAAAAGACGAGTAAAGCGTGAATATTTACTTTCTCCGTGGGAGCTTTTGCAGTCCCAACTTTAAAGGATGACTATGTCAAGGTCTAAGGCACACTAGGGAGACCTTGGTTCTTCTGAAATCAGGCTTTCAATGCTGATTCTTCTGTTGCTACTGTACAGAGCTGTGCTGTCCATTTGGGGAGTCACTGGCCACAGGTGGCAGCTGAGACCTTCAAAAGTAGCCAGTGGGAAATACAGCTGGTGTTCTAAGTGTCAAAGACACCGTAGATATTTTTGAAGATTTAGTTCAAAAACAGAGACTATAAAACCTCTCATGAATAATTTCACATTGAGAGCACATCCAAATGATAATATTTTGGTGTACTTGGTTACATAAAATACATTATTAAAATTAATTTTACTTGTTTTTTTCATACTTTTAAAGTGTGAAATTATACATGTATCTTGCATTGTATTCCTGTTGAATGTCACTGGTACATAGCCCGCCCTGGTAAGAGTAAATATTTGAATTGTTACAGTAACATGGTTTTTTAAACCGATTATAAATATTTTTGCTCACTGTGGTGACCGTCCTGAAGATATAATGACTGAAGATAGAAATCGTCAGCAGCGTTATCTCTCTGAGATGGGCAGCTACACACTTTGGGGATATCTTCTCTCATTATCCTTTCATTTTATAAAACAAAACTGATCCCTGGCCTTGCTCAGTGGGTTAAGGATCCGGCGTTGCCGTGAGCTGTGGTGTAGGTTGCAGACGCGGCTTGGATCCCGCGTTGCTGTGGCTGTGGCGAAGGCCGGCGGCTACAGCTCCTGTTAGACCCCTAGCCTGGGAACCTCCATATGCCGTGGGTGTGGCTCTAGATAAAGGCAAAAAGACAAAAAAAAATTAAAAAAATAAAAAACCCCAAAAAAACCAAAACAAAACTGAAACCACACTGCATATCCTCTTGAACGCTAATCTTCCTTTCCCACTTGCAATTATGTTGTAAGTATTTTACCATGTGATTAAATATTGTTAGAAAAGATGACTTTTATGGGTGCAGATTATTCTGAGAGTGGTTCAGGGTTCCTCTTCTCTGAGCGTCTGACCAGTGGAATATACACCCAGGGATCAACAGCCAGTGATGAATGGAGAACGGTTTTATTAGGTGATGTTCGGGCATGCTCCCAAGAATCCATCTTTCATGACCTGGTGAACGATGGATTAGAGACTGTAATTTAGGCTTGAATCTGAATCTGGAGGCCTGCAGGGTGTGTGTGTGTGTGTGTGTGTGTGTGTGTGTGTGTGTGTGTGTGTGTGTGGTGGGGGAGTTGCCTTCCTCACACTTCCCCACAGAAGGGAAGATGAAGTGCCTTCTCTGTGGACTGAATGCAGGTACAGAGGCATAAACATCCGTTTACTCCAACATACGCCAGTAGTATTGGTCCAAGCTGAGCTGTTGCACACCGTCCTGCCAGTTCGGCTGTTTCGAATTATGTTGTTTGGTGGATACTGGTTGCCTCCAAGGATCATTGGTGGGTGAGAGCCATGGTCTCTTCCCCCATGACCTTGCTACCTTGCTTAGGATGTTGCCCCCAAGTTACAATAAATTCTGCTACTGCGCAAACCTTTATTAGCAAGCCAGATCCGTGGCGGTCGTTGCCATGACCTTGTCATCTTGGTGAAGCTTTGCTTCTTTACCCTCCGACATGTTTAAAAGCCCCTTGCAAGAAAGGTTTACTGCAGGCAGATGTTGCAATGTTACAGAGGTAGGATTAGCTACCTTTCCAGTTGGGACAGGGACTAGAATTCTCCACCCAGGGTTGTAACATAAGATGAAAAGGAGACCAAGCTAGGGTGTCCCACTGAAGCCAGCTGTGAGGTTCCTCAGTTCTTAGACCCCACGTATGTTGTAGTAGAGATACCTGTGCGGTGTTTTGAACCAATCTGCATGTTTGGGCACTGTTAATTTCAACAGTGAGAAATTATTTCAAATATTCCTTATGCTAAATGAATGGACCCTATATTTTAGATCAAGAATTTGATATTTGAAGTGATTGTCATGGAGCTTCTGGAACTGGGACTTCTAATTAGACTCTTTCAAATGTTAATTAATACTCTTGGGGTGTGTATTTCTGATAAGGGTTCTTCAAATGTTAACTAACATCCCCTATGGGGTAGATTAAAACTAATTTAGACACATCCACACATGCGCACGCTCACACACACACACACACACTACAGTTCTATACTGATGTACCTTAAACTAAAATATAGCCATTATAATGTGAAAAGCCTGAAAAACTTGGAGAATTGTATAATCTGGAACTCACTTTTCAAAGCCTTTGCAATTGAAAAATTGGTCTAGAAACATTGTAAGAACAGGTTTATTGAGTTTCCTGGTTCAGACTGGGGCTTTGTATCAAAATAAAATAAGCCAAGCGGGAGTAGGTTGATGCATAAACCATTTTCTAGCTTTCTTTCCCCAGCTCATTTTAGTTTTTTTTTTTATATCAGTTATTTGTGGGACAGATGGGGGTAAGCTATTCAAAAATTTATCTTAAAAACACAAAATAAAAATGACCGAAACAAGAACTGAATTAACAATGGAAAAGTGAAAAATCGAGTCCACAGTTTCTCTTCCCGGATGAATTCAGTTGGTTGTTTAGAGCCGCTGCTGTCCCGACTCGATGTCGTTTTGGAGATGAGCAAGGAGAGCTCACTGCTGTTTGTTTCTGCCCACGCAGCTCCATCTGGGATTCCTGGGGTTAGAGTGGGCATATTCTTTTATGAGCTGAGTAATTAGCCCATCTGGTTATAGTCTCAGAAAGGTGCTGGGACTGGAGAATCAACCTCAATACTTATTCCACGGCAGTTATGGGAGTTAAGAGAGAAAGTTTATGAAAGTGCTCTGTTCATTGTAAAGGAGTATTTCTTTGTCGTTATGAGGATCACCAATAGCGCCATAAACCCTTTATCTACACAATCTGGCCTCTTATTGCATTTTATTAACAGGTAATATGTGCCTATAGATCCTCCCCTTTTTGAGATTTGGGTTTCAGTTCATCAACACAGACATACTGAACAACTGCTAGTGGCCAGGGGCTCAATGCAAGGACCAGCTATGGCTTCTGCCTTTGAGGCCCATAAATACACTCGGAGAAACAAAGCATACACTGAACTTTCAGGGAACAAGGCAGCATCTGCTTAAGTGTCAACTTGCTATTTGGTTTAAATAACCAGAGAAAGGAATTTCTGGAGGCCAGATTATAGGCAACATATTCCAAGGGGTGCACTTTCATTTTAAATATTTCTAGGAAAGTGGCAAGATGTTTTATTCCACTTCACCTTCCTGCTTCTTGGGGTTGGAAATGGACATCTGGCATGTATTTGGAGCTAGTTCCATTTTTTTTTTCTTGGGCTTTCTCTAAAAATTTTCCATGGGCCTGAGAGCCAAGGGGTGTGTGCCGTTTCCCTTGATTTATGTCTGTTCCCTCCCTTCTCCCAACACCCACCTTAGGTCACCTGATTTTCTGTTCAAAGGGCAATTCCTCAGGACAGGACCCTTTGCCTGAATCTGTCATGATCAGTTTCAGACCATTTCCCGCTCTGTCGTTTGGTGCTTGATGAGACTTTTGGTGATTTAATGACAGTTTCCTGCCCTGTGGAATGTTTTTGTCCAGAAAGAAGTGTACGGAAGTTAGAGAAAAGTAGGACAGTTTTCTGAATGGATGCTCAGGCGACACTGTAGGTGACCCAGGAAGGGAAGATGAGTGTGAGTGAGTGAGTGTGTGTGTGTGTGTGTTCCAGGGTGGTGACGGGAAAGCGGAGGTGGGTCTGAGGTTTCCCCTCCTTTTCAGTTTAGACTCTCACTGCCCCATCTCAATTTTCCAAAATCTACCGTACATTTGACTGATGCTCCCAGGACCTCAGACTCTAAGGTATTCACAGATGAAGTTTAAGAAAGATCCAGCCATTTTATTTTGTTTTATTTTAGTTTTTTTAGGGCCTCACCCAGGGCATATGGAGTTTCCCAGGCTAGGGCTAGAATTGGAGCTACAGCTGCTGGCCTACACCACAGCCACAGTAATGCCAGATCCGAGCCACATCTGCGACCTATGCCACAGCCACAGCTCACAGCAACGCCAGATCCTTAACCCACTGAGTGAGGCCAGGGATCGAACCTGAGTCTTCATGGGCGCTAGTCTGATTTTTTTTCTGCTGAGCCACAACGGGAACTCCAAGATCAAGCCATGATGACTGCTAGTGATTTTAAGGCTTTTGTCACTCTTTTGGTAAAACCAGCAGTTCACACGGGAAATAAGCAACAGGCAACCTACAGCCCGTTTACAGGAGTCTGCTTTCTTGCAGGACTAGTTAAGAATCAAAAACCCCTTCACAGTCCTCTTCCGGTGTCTCTCTCCTAACCCACGTCACTTGTCACTAGTGGGGGGAGAAGGGGTCCTTATCAGGAAGTGCGGGTCAGCTGGCACCACCCAGTGCACACACGGCCGCCGTTCCCAGCGTCCCGCAGCTTTCTTCTCCAGAGTTCTTGGGCTCTTGTAACATTCACCGTCGGTGCATGAGCGCTGGAGAAAAGACTTCTCCCAGCATCTCGGCATCAGGACATTCCTTGTGTCTGTGCCGTCGCGCCCTGAAGAGCGACCGTCTCAGGCAGCCTAGTCCCTCCTAGCATGGCGTGATCACAGCTGATATTCTCTCTCTTCTCTTTTTTTTTTTTGTCTTTTTAGGGCCACTCCCATGGCATATGGAGGTTCCCAGGCTAGGGGTCTAATCAGAGCTGTAGCCTTGGGCCTACGCCACAGTCACAGCAACGTGGGATCCGAGCCGCGTCTGCAACCTACCTACACCACAGCTCGTGGCAACGCTGGATCCTTAACCCACTGAGCGAGGCCAGGGATCGAAACCGTGATATTCTTTTTACTTGTATGATTATTTATTATTTGCGGCAGCCTCTCTGCCCCCAATGCAAGCACCCTGAGGGTAGGGACCTGTTCTTGTATCCTGCTAGAACAGGGCCCGGACACTCAATAAATAATAGGCGAATGGATTCCAAATTTACAAAGACCCTAGCCTTTCAACCAAGAGAAAAAAGATTCTAAGACGCTCAGTACGTAGGTCTCACTGGGTTGCTCTATTGAATGAATGGTCCGGAGTTGAGATGGGGAAACTTCATTTCGGTAAATGTGAGTCCGAGGGGTCCTTCGAAGGGTCACCTCAGTGCCTGGGTCACGAACGTGACCTCTCAGGTGGACTAGCAGAAAGTCCAGGAGGAAAGTCCAAGCAGGATTGAGCGGGTGGAGGACGAGACATCAGGCTGAGCAAGGCGAGGCTTCAGCCTGGGCAAGGTGTCCTGAGGAAATGCATCAGCTTTGGGGGCCACAGGGTCAATATCTTTAAAAAAGAATGTCTTATTTTCAGATTGTAAATTAAGGCAACCTCATAGTAAAACTAAAACTAAATGACAAGTAGGAAAGAAATCAATGTTAATCTTGCCACTTGGGCGTAACGACTGTGAACATTTTAGCAGGTTTCTTCTCTCTCTTTTTTTTTCCCCTCTACACTTGTGCTTTGCTTATTTTGGTTTAAAATACTTGATCACATAAGGTGTACCCCTTTTGCACCCTGCTTCTTTCACTTAACACCATTTAGAAAAGGCTTTTTTTTCCCATTTAGTGTCATTAAAAATACTTTGAAAACATCTTTTTGATGGTTATGTTCTCTTCCATCTTCTGGTTATGTCATAAGCCCTATTGTTGTATAACCTGCTTTTTAAATTTAAGTAATCTTAGTAAATTAGTGATGGTAATCTTTGTGTGTAAATTACCACCTGCAATTTTGATTATTCCATTCAGGTGCATTGCCAGACGGGGGCTTACTGGGCAAAAGCGTAGGACTCTTTCACAAGCCTTGAAGCATGTGACCGCACCGTTTTTGCAGAAGGGCTGTAACAATTCACTTGGAGGGTTTTTATCTTAAGACTCTTCTGGGAACAGAACAGGATTTGCTAACTCCAGAGAGGACCACTTCTGGAAAAATCTGTATGAGAAGTTCATGCTTTGGAAATCAGACTGATTTTTAGATTTCCCTTACACTCTCTGTGTTCACTGACCTTCTAGTCTTCTGCAGTAATTGTAAGAATGGCATTGCGAAAATTCCAGACTGTGTCCATGGAGCTCAGAGTCGACAGTAAAGGGAGTTCTGTGCATTCTTGGGACAGAAGAGGTGATGTCAGGCCAGGGGTCCAGCCAGCTGTGCAGGAGGAGACCACTTGAGACACTCGAGGGAGAGGTGACACTGTGGGAAAGAGTGGAGATTTGACCTGGAGAAAAACTTTAGAGGTTCCAGATTTTAAGGAGAGTGGGCTGTCCTGGTGTCCATTAAAATGAGACCCACGTTGTCTTTGATGGACTTTGTCATTAATAAACAGTCTTGTTTGTTTTATACTCGAGGGGTCCATTTGGTTGTGCCATGGGTGTGGTCCTAGAAAAAAAGAGGGGGAAACCCTAACCCCCCCAAAAACATGCAGCTTCACCACGGTGATACTTTCGTAATAGCAGTGTTTCTTTTGTAGCTGGGAGGAATAAACCTTGTGTCCCTTCTGTTAAGGAACTAAAATCTGGTCCCACAGAATCTCTTGCAACCTTTCCTTGCTTCCCAACTTGATCCTAACATGCTGTGTGATTTTAGGAATCCCTCTTTACCTCTCTGGACCCCTCCTTCCCGTAAAAAAGGGGCGTTGGCTCAGGTGACATTAATGTCTCTTCCAGCCCTGCAGTTTTTAAATTCTATAAGGATTTGGGAGTAAAAACTTTATTTTCTGCAGAAAAAAAAAATTACCATCATCCGGAGTTGGCCACTTGGGGTCGCTAGCGATCTAAGAGAGTAGCTGGTGAAGGCGCAAGAGCGTGTGGCTCCTCAGCTAAGAGATTCTGGGTGGGTTATGAAATTTTCTTTTTGTCTCTTCCTTCAGCTCCAAGATTCATCCGAAGGCGTGATCACATCATGAATGTTGAGTGGACCATGAGCCGGAGGCCGGAGATGGTGATCCGAGCCAGGCCAGGCCATCCCAGTGCCCACCCCAAAAGGAAGGACAAAGAAAAGAAAGAAACAAAATCCCGAGGCTCTGCTGGCTTTCCTTTTTACTCCAACTGAAGTTGCTGCATATCGTGGCCCTGCAAATCCTCGCCTTGAAAAGTAGGTCTTGCGAAGTGAAACTGCGTGGCACAAAAACATGCCTTTGAGAGTGGAGTAAACCTTTGTCTCAAAGAGTCAGGAGTTAGCAAAGGCAGATGCACAGAAGAATTCCCACCCAGGAGCTGATGGGGGGTCCCTCCTGGCAGTTTTCCTGGTGGGCTTTGCCAGTGGCTGAGGTGGAGGAGGGGCAGCCTGGGAGGTCCCTGTAGAAATCAGGGAGGGATCATTGAACAAGAAAGAAGTAAAATCAGACAAAGATCTAAACAGCTCAGTATCCGCCCACGTGGGGGACAGGGTCCCAGCAGCATGCTTAGCACAGGCCAGACCCCTCTGGAAAGTTGGCTGAACCTTGCCCTCTGGGCACAAGGAAAAGCATCTCTCCTGCCAGGACCGCTGTATAAACATCCTTTTCCTACAGGATCTCGTGCCTTGGGGTTCCAGTGGAGGGCAGGGAAAGTGTCCCCAATGGAGACAGATTTCAAACTCCCGCTGTCCCTTCTCAGATCATAAATTACTGTTAATTCTGTTTACCCCCCCTCCTCTCTTAATAGTTAGAGAAACAGTAATCGACAACAAAATCAAGGCTCCAAGGGGTGCATGGCAGCCCCGCTCCGCTGGCCGAGAAGGAGCCAGCGGTTGCCTCATCCTGCACTTCCCTGCAACAAAAGTTAAATATTTATGTACCGCAGGTGCTTTCCTTGCCTCCTGCGATATCCTTCTGTACTTTTGCTGTCGGGGAGCAGTGCAAGAGCTTCCATTTCTATTTAACTGGAAAGGGAAACTTGGTTCGTTTTTCGATTTCTCTCCCTCCTCCGAATCCAGGAGGCTCCATGAGCCAGGCTGGGAGGCCTGGGGAGGAGGCTGTTGAGAAGTCGACCCAGGATCTATGTGGTTTCTCCTTGTTCAGGCATCCTCTTGTTTTGTAGTAAGCACCCGCCCCCGCCACGGGGCCATTTGCCTAAGCCATCCTTGCCTGAGGGGTATGCCTGAGTCTGAAGTTGGTTGGGTCTGGGTTTAAATTCTAGGTCAACCCACTTATTTAGCTGTTGACTTGATCTCTTAGAGTTTCAGTCCTCATCTTTAAAATGGGGATAATAATAATATTTTCCTAAGAGAGTGGCTGGGAAGATTAAAAATAGTGTATAAAAAGTGACCGAAGCCATGTGAGATTTTTGGTAAATGCCAGGTCTTTAAAAAATTTTTTTATTGAAATATAGTTGATTTACAAAGTTGTGTTTGTGTCAGGTATACAGCAAAGTTATATATGTATATATATGTATGTATGTGTATATATATATATATATACATATACACACACACATATCTATATACACACGTACATAAACTTTTTAAGATACTTTTCCATTATAAGTTATTACAAGATGTTGAGTATAATTCCCTGCGCTATACAGTAGGTCTTTGTTGGTTATCTATTTTATACGTAGTAGTGATATATGTTAATCACAAATTCCTAATTTAGCCCCCCTCCAGCCCCCCCTTTCTTTTGGTAACCGTAAGTTTGTTTTCTATGTTTGTGAGTCTATGTTTTGTAAATAACTTCATTTGTATCCCTTCCTTAGATTGCACATAGAAGTGCTATCATGTGGCATTTGTCTTTCTCTTCCTTGCTTACTTTCACTTAGTATGATAATCTCTAGGTCCACCCATGTTGCTGCAAAATGCACTATTCCATTCCTTGTTATGGCTGAGTAATATTCCACTGTGTGTATGTACCACATTGTCTTTATCCATTCATCTATCAGTGGACATAAGGCTGCTTCCATGTCTTGGCTGTTGTGAACAGTGCTGCTGTTATCCTCGGGGTGTAAATGCCAATTCTTGTTTCTTTCTTGACCTGTGCTTCCAAGATAGTCGTCATCACCCACGTGTGGCTATCGAGCACTTGAAATATGGCTACTTGCAACTGAGAAGAGCTGGAAGTTAAAATACACAAAAGATTTCAAAGACCTAACATAGAAAAAAAATTTTTAAAAATCTCATTAATAATGTTTTACACTCATTACATGTTTAAATGACAATACGTTCTAAGAGTGGGTTAAATAAATACATTTTTAAAGTTAACTTGCTTCTTTTTACTTGTTAAAAGTGTGGCTATGGGAAGATTTTAAACGATGCATGTGGCTTGTATTTGGGGCTCCCATTATTATTTCCATCATACTGCCTTGCTCACTTATTCCTCTTTTCAAAATTGTTCCTTTCTTCAAAGCCTAGCTCAAGCTTTCCTGTTTTCATGAGGCAGTAAGGTCAGTCTCTTCCTTGTCTGAAATCTGCTGGAGGTTTCCTTAAGCTGAATTCCAGCAGGAAAAGCATGTAAAGTGTTTAGCCCAGGCAGGGCCTGACAAATTGTAAACCCACAGATATTATCATCCTGTTTTTCTTGTTATTTTCATTAAAGTCTGGCTACTAAGTTCAGTACTGGTTACATGCTGTCTCCGATTCTTCTTCAGTTCTTTCTTGTGTGTTTAGTTCTGTTGAATATAACATCTCAGTGGACAGAGACCACATCACTTATCTCCTGGGTCTGTCCTTAACTCACGGGGCTGTGATAGGCTCAGTGAATTCCCTCTCATGGTCATTCATGGACAAGAGCAGAGCCCGTTGACTGAATAGCTTGGCATCTTAGAGTCTCTGCCAAGGACCCTTCCTTTACTCCACAATTTGTTCTTCCTGGAAGGCTTTCTTCATTTCCCTTACTTCAATGAGCCAACTCTTTGGCATCCTGAAAAATATTAATAGTGGTCAACACAAGTAGCACTTACTAGGTGCTCCCCTGCTCTAAATGGTTTACGGCTACCCTGCAAGGTATTATCATTCCTCTCATTTTACAGATGAGGAAACTGAGGCATGGAGAGATTAAGTAACTCATCCAGGTCACACAGTTAATAAGTGGTAGGGGTGGTTCAAACTGAGGTGGTTTGGAGTTCCTGCTGGAACTCAGAGGTAATAAATCCAGCTAGTAACCATGAGGATGTGGGTTCGATCCTTGGCCTTACTCACTGGATTAAGGACCCTGTGTTGCCGTGAGCTGTGATTTAGGTCACAGACGCAGCTCAGACCTAGCGTTCCCATGGCTGTGGTGCAGGCCAGCAACTGAAGCTCCCATTCAGCCCCTAGCATGGGAATGTCCATATGCCGCAGGTGCGGCCCTGAAATCAAAAGAGCAAAAAAAAAAAAAACTCAGGTGGTGTGGTCCTAGAACCCTCAGTGCTCTGAATCTCCAGGCCCAATGTTACCTTCACCAGGGGCCTCCTGGAGCACTTCTCCCTAATCTTGAAAGAACTTATTCCTTTTCCCCCTCCATCAGGCCTTTGTCATAACTCTCACATCCAAGATTGGAATCCCTGGTTTACAATCAGTTCCCCTCACTGACCCGAAATCTCCCAGAGAAATTTAGCACCTGATGCCCAGCGAGCCCTTTGTGGATATCCCAGAGAAGAAGGAGCATGGCTTCAGGTGACAAGTTCTGCAAGCCTCCCATGAGGTGGGTCTAACAGAAGATCTTTCTCTTCCATGTCATCATCCTGTTATTTTTTTTTTTTCATTCCGCTTATAACAATCTTTAACCATCTGTTTTTTTTTCTTCACTTGATTAAAAAATACCTTTCCTTCTCCCAAGAATGAAGGTGGGGAACTTATCCATCTTGTTCACTGTTTTACTCCTGTGCCTGGCACAGAATATATGTTCAGTAAATATTTGGTGAGTGTATAAATGAATGAATGAATTCATTGAGTGTCTACTCTATGCGCCAGGCATTGTGTAAGTGCCATGGTTCTTGCCTTCATGGTTTGTAAGTTTATGGTGTGACAGTCATCGTGGGGAAGGGGGACCAGAGGCAACAACAACACAGAGGTAGAGAGAGGACAGGAAAGGACTTAGTGTGCAGGACTGGCGGAGTCCAGAAAGGATTTCTGCAGGAAGTGACAATGGAGAAGAGACCCAGTACATCAGTGGGAGACAGGCAAGCTGAAACAGAAGGTGAGAGATGAGTGATGGGAGAGATGGGAAGTGATTCCAGGTAGCGGAGAGGAGGGTGGGAACAGTATGGCAGAAAGTATGACAAGTCCATTGGGGAAAAGAGTGGAAGGAAGTGTCATGAGAAATGAATCAGGACACCTGGCAATATTGTACTTTCTCTTCACAGATTCCTTTCTCGACCTCTACCCGCCTTGGTTGTCCTTTTCATCTTTGTTTCTTTCTGGCTTGACTAGGTTCAGTGAATGGTTTCAGTAGACAGAATTTGCATCGCTTCACTTGCTCAGGAAGAAGCAGCGCTCCCAGTTGCCTATGTTGTCATAATTCCTTACAGCTATCTCATGGTCTACCCATTTCTATCTATTTTTTGCATGAGTTATCATTTGATCCTCATAATAACTAGCTGAGTTCTCTCAATTCTCAGCCTAGACCTAAAACTTGTCTATTATCAGTCCCTTACCTCCGTCCTATCATGATTCTTATAATTTTATGACTCTTCTTTGCTTTTCCCTGCACAAATGTTTGATCTGCCAATGAATTTACACCTCTCTCTCTCTTTCTCTATGTATTTCATTTAAGAACCTCCCAAGTCAAAAATCCACTATCTGATGAATACCTAGAGGGAAGAATGATACAATATTTATACTCAGACCTGTTCTGGGAGGTCAGGGTATGTGTTCTTAGATTTTAGATTTTGTGTACTTCCATTGTTGTTGGAACTGTCTATTCTGTGTTTGGAAAGATTCTACTCTTTAGAAATTTCTTCTCGTAGAGAGTTTTGATGTGTCTACCTAAGGGGTCCATCCTCTGGTCTTGGTTCTTGTTGGTCCGGAGGGGCAGAGTAACTAAGTGCATCTGTGGCATATATATATTTTTAAAGAAGCTATACCTTTCCATGCGTTATTAAAACAATGTCATAATAGTGTTGATAGTTGTAAGAAATAGGTGGTGGTGGCTGTCTTTTTGCAGGGAGGAGGGGTATAAGCACGGATGGCTTTATGCCCTGGGCATGTCCAGATGTGGTCCAGGCTTCTGGAGAGTGACCCTGATCAGGGACTTGCTTCTCACCTGTGAGCCATTGTCAGCACCCAGCAGTGAGGCCGACAGCACATCCACCGGTATCAAAGGGTTGTTCTTTAGTAAAAAACACAGTGAAGAGGCAGAAGTGAAACCACTGCGATGAAGAGAATTGGGGGTGGAGTGTATCCCAGTCACCTGACTCCCTCCCGCCCCGATCCCCAAGTGCCGCAATTGGGGATCTCCCCCGAAAGTCATAGGCACTGGGGTGTGATAGTCAGATATGGGGAAGGTCTCCTAGAGGGGAAATTTGGGGGAGCTCAGGGGTCTACGAGACATCCAGCTACCCAGACTCCTCAACGCATGAACTGAACACTGTGAAAATTCTACTGGGATCGGAATTCAGCACTCCTGCACCCTAGGTGGTTTTAGAAGGCAAAGATGAGGAAATGAGCGAGGAAGAGAATGGACTTCCTTCCTTTTAGCAGAACAGAGATCTCAAAGCACCTAAATTGAAACAAATGAGTCCACTTCATTTCCTTTAAATTCTATTTACACTCCCTGCCTTCGGAATTTAAGCAATGCAGTCTCCTAAGACCCTTTTGTTATGAAAGGCATCTGAATTCAAGATGACAGCTGATTTGTAGGGCTTTAGCCAGAGGAAGTGAATCTGAGCAAACAACCCTGGATGCTGTCATTCTGTTTGCTAAAAATTATATTTCGATTCCTGTTTCTAGTCGGCTCTTGGGCAAAACAAATGCATAATTAAGAACTTCACCTCTGACAGCTTGGCTCTCCTTTCTTTTTCCTTTTAACGCAAATAGGAAATTTCCATTTTCATATAGTAATATCAAGATACTCTGCTACATTGAATCAACTGGTAGGTTTTGAAAATAAGCATAACAAACCATATAAAAATAAGAAAATCCACTTTTAGGGTTTTAGATTCATGCCGTTTAATTGTTTGTCTGTTTCCATGATAAGGTGAACGGGTCCCCGTGTCACCGGAGGGACTGTATCCTGCTGTTTTTTTCCATCCTCATTTACAATGATTATGTTATCAGGCTAGCCAGGCAAAAGGGTGGAGCAACTATAATTTCAAAGCAGGATTAGGTTGAAATAACGAGGTCACCAAGTTGTGGTTACCAAGGCAACGTCACATCTAAGAATATGGGATGCTTCTAGGAGATGAGGCAAAGCCTGGAGCCTTTTTTCCCTCTTTGCACAAAAATCACTCACTTCGTAGATAAAAATTGCTTATTAATTGCTTTTAAATACATCTATTCTTTATTTTTAGGAAACAGTTTCTAAAATATAACCTTGATTTAACATTTTAATTTTTATTATTTTTGTAACCAGTAATAAATATCAGGATAATTCATTGGATCATTGTTTACTTCTTCCTTCCTTTTGGGATTATGTGTACTTTCCTTTCCTCCAATTTTTTCCTTTCTTTCTTCCCTTCCTTCCTCTCTCCTCCCTCCCTCACTTCCCTTTCTTTCTCTTTTAATAGTGCAGAGAAAAGACGTGGAACGAAAAGAGAAAATTGAAAGTTGGGTGCTCTGGTCAGATTTTGAGATTTATAAAATTGTGATCAGTGAGTGGAGCTATAAGCTACACCCAGAATACTCATTCCATACCCCCTGGCCCCCTGAAAAATACTGAGCTCAAGAGAGAATAACCTTGGTCTACATTGTCTTTTCTTAAAATTTCAACCCATATTTTAAACTATGGACTATGGAGGCACAGCAGCCAAGGGGGAGAAGACCCAGCCATCCGTGTTTCTGATCAGTATTAGCCATGGGTCCCAAACAATTCCTACCAATTAACCTTTTTCCTTTGAGTTCATTTCTGTCGTCTGCATTTTCAGATAATGGCTTCAAGGTTTCTTCATTTTATTTTTTATTTTTTTAAAAAAGGAGGCTTATTTTACAAGGGCTCATGTTGGTATAGCACATATTTTACTTAGGTCTTTTTTTTTTAATTTAAAGAACATTTCTGACCTAGTGTTGAGTCAGTGGATACAGAGATTGAAACCGTCAGATTCCCTCACATTACAGCACGACTGCCCTTTAGGACGTGTTAGCTGTTCACCTTTTGCCCTGGTTTTGCATAAAGCATAGGAAGTGTGCTGGCAAACAGAGCCCTGTTAGTGCGCCAGTGTTTCTACCTCCTGGAAATTGTGTCAGAGGAGTCCCATTGTCTTTAGTCTCGAGCCCGTGGTGATGGAAAGCTTTTCGGCTCCAGAGCCTACCTGATCTGTGTTTGAAGTGTTGCTCTGTGACCATGGACAGGTGTGACCATGGACAGGTGAAGTCACCTCTCTGACGTTCTCCCCAGTGCCTGGTAAGGACCGAACGAGATGTCCTGGGAATGGCTCTTAGCTCAATGTCTGATGCCTGTAGGACCTCAAAATAAACCTCATTTTCAAAAATAAAGACGACGTCTATGAAGTTCACTTCTATCCTCCCTATTGGCCTTATTATCTTCAGAGGTTTTCCTAAAATCTAAATCAGACAATATCATCTCCCTGTTGTACTGGGTTAGATAATATCCTCCTCAAATTCATGTCTCTGTGGAATCTGTGACTGTGACACCTTATTTGAAAATAGGGTCTCTGCAGATGTAATCACATAAAAAAAAAATGAAGTCATACTGGATCAGCGTGAGTCCTAAATCCAATATGACCAGTGTCCCTGTAAGAAGAGGGACATTTGGACACAGAGACACAGACACACAGAGAGGAGAAGGCCATGCGGTGAAGAAGTGGAGATTGGAGTAACGTGTCTACAAGCCAAGGAACAGCAAAGATGACTAGCAACCACGGGAAGCTGGGAAGAGGCAGGGGGGTCCTTCCCTAGAGCATCCAGAAGGAGCATGGCCCGTGGACACCTGGCTTTCAGACTTTTAGCCTCCAGAACTGTGAGGAAGTACATTTCTGTTGGCTTAAGCCATATCATTTGTTACAACTTGTTACAGCAGCTCAGGAAACTAATACATGCGCTTACAATCATGCTGTGGTTCTCTTTGTCATTTAAGTGAGGTCTTGAGTTCCTAACCCTGCTCAGGTCCCCCAGATCTGCTCCCCGATGGTCTCTCCAGCCTTATTACTCTCCATCCTTTCCTCTGAACTTAATGTCTTTCAGTATCTTCAAGCACAGCTGTCTCTTACCTGGAACCACCTCTTAGAGACTGTCTGCCCATCTCTTCTTGGAACAAGCCTTACTTGCCCCGGTCACCTGGTTCCCTCCTACGTATCTTATAGGTATCAGCTTGAACATCCCTGCCTTCAAGTTTCTTCCCCAGCACCGAGACTGGTGTAAGCCCCTCCAAGTGCTTCTCAGAACGATCAGCAACTGTCCAGCTACTTACATCCAAGGCTGTATTCTCAGTGGACCCTGGGCTCAAGGAGATCAGGACCTGTCTTTGTTCTTGTTTGCAGCTCAAATCCTATGAAATGGGACCTGGCATCGTATAGGCTCATGGTTAGTGTGGATTGAGTGATTCAATGAATGAGTGACTGAATTCATGACTGCTTGGCATGAAGTTAAAACCTTTAGTAAGATTTGGTGAGATGTTGAAATGCTGCTGATAGGGTCGGAGATAAAGCAGTAGCAAATTTTCAATTTGAATTGATTACCATTATCTGAGAGTGAAGGGGATTTTGATTGTTTTTATGAAACGTAGACCCAAAGTTCCTCCTTTCCCCCATTTTATTGTTTGCTTTTATTTAAACATTAATATATGTTCGTGGTAAAAAATGAAAACATTTTAGTGAAAAGTAAATTTTCTTTCTATCTCAAAACCATGTCTCCTGTCTTCTCCCAAACAGCTGAGTTAAATAATAATAATATTATGAAATTAAAATAGTATTAAATAAAAATAATATCATTATGAGTGAAATATTTCAAGCATATAAAATGTGTATTATAATATTCTGCCGCTTGCTTTATTCACTTAAACTATATCTTAGAATTCACTTCATATTGGCAGGTGTAGTTACATCTCATTCTTTTTTCATTGGCTGCAATTTACCTTATTTCACTAACCCCCAAATGTTGGAGATTTACATGGTTTCCTTTCCTGCCTTTTGGTATTACCAACATGCCACAATAAGAGTTCTTGTACATGAATCTTCATGAGAATATAACTCTAGAATAAGTTTCTAAAGGTGACATTACTGTGCCCTTGAAAACATTATATGGTCAGACTAACCCGACCACAAATGTATTAGGCCAATGATCGATTGCAGAATGAGAATAATTTTGATTTAAAAAAACTTTAAGGTATTGATAAAGTATAAATAGAGAGCGAAATGGCTATTTAGTGGATTAGTGCAGGTTATTTTTTTTGTCTTAAGAGTTACTTATTTCTTTTTCTAACTTGGGTCAACAGACTCCAAGCGAATGGCATCTTGACAAATCCTGAAATTATTATTCCATTTTCTTGCTTTTGTCAACCATATGGCTAATTCTGATATTGGCTAGGTTTTTAATGAAGTATATTAAACAGAAGAATCAAATTCGGTTAAAAAAAGAAGTAATGGCCGAAAATATATTTTCTTCTTCTTATGGCTGCACCTGTGGCGTATAGAAGTTCTTGGACCAGGGTTTGAATCAGAGCTACAGCTGAGGCCTACACCACAGCCACGGCAACATGGGATCTGAGCCGCCATCTGTAACCTATGCCAGAGCTTGCTGTAATGCCAGATCCTTAACCCACTGAGCGAGGCCAGGGATTGAACCCAAATCCTCACGGGTGCTGTGGGTTGAGTTCTTAACCCACTGAGTCACAATGAAAACTCCATCATTTTACATTAAAAAAAAAACTAAACACAAGCAAAACCTTACTTGGATTTCAGAAAGATTTAGGTAATCAATGTGAATTTATTATACTGGTCAGTAGTGTGTGTGTTAAGGTGCTTTAAAAAATAAGACTGGGAGTTCCCGTTTTTGCTCAGCGGTAATGAACCTGACTAGTATCCATGAGGATACATGTATGATCCCTGGCCTCGCTCAGTGGGTTAGGGATCCAGCGTTGCAGGAGCTGTGGTGTAGGTCACAGACGCAGCTCAGATCCTGTGTTGCTGTGGTTATGGCGTAGGCCAGGAGGTGCAGCTCCGATTTGACCCCTAGTCTTGGAACTTCCATATGCTGTGGGTTCAGCTCAAAAAAAAAAAAAAAAAAAAAAAAAAAAAAAAAAAAAAAAAAAAAAAAAAAAAAAAAAAAAAAAAAAAAAAAAAAAAAAAAAAAAAAAAAAAAAAAAAGAAGAAGAAGAAGAAAAGAAGACTTTCGCAGAATTAGAAAATTCATAGAACTAAGGTTGTTGTAACATACACAGCACGATTTTGAAGACGAGTTATTTATAAGAACAAGAAGGACTTACGGAGTGTGTAGTTTCTAAGACTGTAAGAGGGATGACTTTTAACTGGAAGGAACTGGAACTTGCCATCTGGGACAACCATTTCTAAGGACCACACTGCTTTATTCTTTAGAATTTCCCATGGGAAAAGAAAAGTGGGACTATGAATTGCTAAAAATCATTTCACATGAAACATGTCTGTAACCTTTTATCCAGTAATTTCAGTTTTGGGAATTTATTCCAAAGGAGACAATCTTAGGTGAGAGAGGGAGAGGGAGAGAGAGACTATGAAGGAGTTTATTTTCAGGTTGTTTTTGCAACCAGATGTGACCTGGCTTCTCCTTGCCTTCCACTTGGAGATCAGGATAGTACTGGGAGATGTTTTGACTCTCTGCCATCTGCTTTTTTTCTTTTCACGAAGCTTCTTTTTTTACATGTCAATCCAGAGATGAAATCCAGCTCTTTCATCAGTTCTGGAGGGAAAATCCCACCAAAAATCTTATCTAAGAGCCAAGAATCCTGGGGACAGGTGCCCCACACACCATGTTCTGTCCTCCAGAGTGTTTTTGGTCACGCTGTGCTCAGGGCCCCCTTATGGCCCACCCAGCACCCACCATCACGTTCTGCCTGCCCCTCTCTCCACTCCTTCATTCTCTCTCTTCTATTCACTCTCTCTCTCACAGAACAATGAGAAAATCCATCTCCTGTTTCAGTGAGGGCAGTTAACTCCGCTTCTTTAAAGTTTTGGGGGCCAGTTTCCATAGACCCCTAAAATATCAGAGTATCCCAAACCTTTCATAAGAGTTTTCCCCCAACAGAGCTGCTCTCCTAAAAGAAATTTTGTTCTAGATGTTTAAATGATATTTTTGTTTTTACACCTCTCTCTGTATTTTTGGCATAGTAGTAAACATTTGAAAACAATCTAAATGGCCAGAAATAAGAGAATGGTTGGATAAATAACAATCGTACCTTTATTGACTATTATACTGTCCTAAAATTTTGGCTTGTAGAGATATGTGTCCATCCATCCATCCATCCACCCATTTATTCAGTCAGTAAGTGTTTACCAATGGCCTATTATGTCTTAAGAGCTGTGTTGCACACTGGAATTAGAGTAGCGTGAACAAAAGAGACAAAAATCTCTGTTACCATCTAACAGGAGGATAGATATAAAACAAACAGTTTTATATTCACAAGTGAAGTACAGTTGTGACAGGTGCTATCAACCAGCAGTGCCAGGTGCTGAGAAATTGCAGAAGAGGGATCCTTCCTAGAGCCGATCTGTAGAAAGTAAACTTTGGAGGTCGTATCTGAAACCCTGTTATGCAGGCAAGTAAGGGGTAGGTGGTGGTGGGAGAGTTTCAGGCCACGGGAATACCGTGTGCAAAAGTTATGGCAGTGCTGGATCCTTAACCCACTGAGCAAGGCCAGGGATTGAACCTGCATCTTCATGGATGCTAGTCAGATTCATTTCACCTGAGCCATGATGGGAACTCCAGAAGAGGCAAAAATTTTAGTTGAGTTTCTCTAGAAATATAAGTTCCAAGAGGATACATATTTTTACTCTCTCTGAACACTTGTCAAACTTTCTGAACATTTTAGGAGCTAAATCATAAGAATGACTACAAACAAAATGTCCAATACAAATAAAATGTCCTAACTAGATTAATATTCTCCATTCTTTATTGGACAGCAATGCTTGACTTCCCTTTGGCATCTCATACCCAATCTGTCCAAAGCCGATTCTCCTTGATTAATGATGTCAATTTCCACCCAACCATTCATGATAAAAATCTCACCATCCATTTCTCCTTTCCTCCTTTATTCTCCCTGTTTAATTAGCCAATGTGTTCTGCAATTCTAAATCAGAATTGTCTTTCTGATTTACTCCTGTTTATTCCTGTTGCTAACACTTCAGGTCAAGCCAGAATCACCTCCTACCTAGGCAATTACAAAAGCGTCTACAAATGTCTTTCTCTCCTAGCTCTCATCCTCTACATGGCCTCCAGTGATCCAATCTTGCTTAACTGCTCCCCTGATTTAAAATTTCCCTTGGCCTTCCACTTCGGCTCCAGAACAACTCCATCCTCCTTAGCATGGTAAATAAGATTCTGAGAACCTGTCCTTCTCTGCCTTCCTGGCTTCTTCTTGGGTTTGCACTCCCACTCTGCTTACTCTTCAGGGACGTGATCTGCACTCAGATACCTTGATGCCTTTAATGCTGTTTCCCTACGCCAGTGTCCTTCCCCCACTTCTCCAGCTGACCAGTTCCTGCTTGTCATTTATAACCCAAGTCAATGATGCTTTTTCTAGGAGGCTTCCATGACTTCAATATAGGGGTTGTGGACCCCTTTGTCATGTCACATAGCGTTTTCATTTATCTGAGAGTACAACTTAATCCAGTATATTTAATTACTTTCTTCCAGACCTTCCTTCCCCATTAAACGGCATGGTGTCTTCTTATGCTTTCCAGGAAGCACTTACTCCAGTGCCTTTATGTAGGCATTAAATATAATCCCCTATGTTGTTATTGGGAGAAATTAAGCTCTGGTCTTGGTTTGATCTTGTTGGTGAGAAGAAAGGAAGATGCCTGCTCCACGGATTTCTCTTGAGGTCTTTCTAGTCACTGGGAAGATTTCATGGACAAGGAAAGAAGGAATCAGCACTTGAATGCTTTTCTCTGCTCTCAGTAGTAGAATTAGACCTGTGTCCTTCACCAACAAGTGTAAGACAAAGAATGGCTTGCCCAGAGTGTTCCAGCTAATGACACTCCAAGAATTACAGGGGTTCCAGACCAAAGCTTCAGGGGAGGAGTCAAAAATCTTTTGTGTGTGCTTTCCTTCCACTGGTTGAAGTTTTGGTATAAGAAGGGAGGTGTGCACAAAGAGGAAACAGTGGGTTCTGGGCTTCCTCCCTCCTTTTTTTAGTTTCCTCTTAAATGGAGGTGTCTTGCAATCATGTGGTCATCCACCCCTTAGAATAAAAGCTCATTTTACATGTAGTGTATCTTGAATGTTTGCTATGTGTTAACCCTGCATGGCTTGGATAATTTAGACGTCGAACAAAACCTTAACTGAAACATAACCCCCCCCCCCCGCCCCCTGCCCAGGACACACACACACAAGCCAAAGGATCATTTCATCACCTGGATGTGTCTAGAATTTCCTCGGTTGTCAGGTGAGCACAGTTTATCTTTTAGACTAATGGCTGAACTTCTGTGTTTGTTCATTTTCAGTTTCCCTTCAGACTAGTTTACACATGAATGTAAATGGTGATCCAGCTTGAACCTGCATCCAAAGTCCATTGCCCAATTCAGCAGTGTAGACATAGCCCCAGGTCCCAGCCTCTCTCCCCAGTTGGAGATTCTCTGAAAATATTGCCTTTGCGTCTCTTATGCATTACTATCTATCCCTTGCTTTGCCAGTAAAATTGATTTTCCTTCCAATGAATCTTTCCTCTGTACTTACCCAGAATCTTGATGGAATATGAAGTTCTAAGGAAAAACACATTGTACATTCCACGTGGAAAAAAAGCTCCAAGGGTATGATTATTTTTAACTATGTGAAGTTTCATGAAATACACAACCGTTTTGGCCAGAATTTTGAGATAGAACAGGTGCTGGACTTTGTGATCGAGCCTCCAAAAGCATCCAGTCTGCTCTGGAGGTTATCTGTCCTAAAGGCAACCAAGTCTTCTTTCCACGTATTCCTTCTGCCATCTTCTCGTTCCTCACCCTGGATTTTCAAGGGTTTGGTCCCAGCTCAGAGGTAGAATCAGGGGGGGAATCAAGAGGGAGAAATAAACTGAGGCACAACTGGGGCAAGTAAGTTCAGCAAAATGCCAGAAAGATATACAGCATTGATAGCCTTTAAAAATACACCGGTAGAAAGCTATATAAATAAATAATCTTTATAGCTGTCTAGAGCAGGAAAAGAGTCTTATTTAGTAAGACGATATTTTTATTAGCTGGACTCCACCACCTAATATATATTTTTAAAAAACAGCAGTGTATCTGAGAAACATCTAATAATTTGGCATTAATGTCCAGCCACTGGGTATTTTTAAATAATTCCACAGATAAGCGTAGATCCTTTCTTTACGAACTTTGGTGACATGACATTATGATGTTATGGCAGAAGAGATTAAAAACAGCACCTAATTTCTGTTCAGCCACAATTAGAGGTGAGGTTACAGCCTGGTTCATTAATCTTTCAGATAAGAAATCAACTTGTTTTCCCTAAACTGTTACGAGATTGATACCCTCGCTCCTGTTGCGTTTTGTTTATTTGGTGTGTAAACTGCATGGGCTTGTGGGCACTGTACTTGATTTGTCACCTCAGGATAAGATAATTTGGGATCTTTCACAATCTCCAAATCACGTCGTGCTGGAGCAGTTGAACCAGCTGACAAATGAGATTCGCCTGCAGTACAGCTCCAGACCGGCGACGAGGCCACGGGGGGCTGGCAGGGGGAGCGCTGTGCTGGTTTATTAACAGACACTTTTCATTCCAGCGGTTAATGTTTTTGTGCACAAGATTATGCAGCATACGATCCACATCTGGCAAGGAGACCCAGAGCTGTGGTGGGCTGGCTTCGTGGGGAGTGACCTGGTCATGGTCCTTGCGAGTTCATGCTCCTGGTTTTCTGGAACTGGACTCTTCTGGCAGTTGCGGTTTGGCTTTCTGTCAGGTGCTGTTCTAAGGGTTTTCATGGATTAACTGATTCCAGCCTCACGTCGAGGTGAGGTGAATACCACGACACTCACCATGTTACAGAACACGGCAACACCCAAAGTCATTACTTAAACGGAGAATCTCAACAAATGACGCTGCAACTCCAATAAAGGCAGCTGCAGGGCAGCATGGGGTGTGGCCGTCACTCTGCGTTCTGGTGACAGGTACCTCACCCAGGTAGGGATAACCTCATTCGAGGGCCATTCAGATTTCATTTGTCCTGCTGAGCCCCAGAATCTTGCATTTAATATAATCACCTGTTGGGACAGACTCCGTTGACAACACAAAACTATGGTTCCTTGACCCCTAGCTGAAAGGTGTCTTCTCTGAATCAAGGCTTTTGTACCCGGGGCTGAGAATTCTTAGTCTCTTTCTCTGCCATTGCTCCAAGCTCCGTCACTCACTGGGTTTCTGTAGTTCTGGGTTCCCGCGATAGCGACGCTGCAGATTATGTAACAAGACAATAAAGATATCCATCCCTTCCTTTCCTCCTCTTTCTCCTCCTCCTCCAGTCTGCTTTCTGTCACAGCGCCATTGGGCTTGGAACTCTGTCGCTTGGATGCTGCTGTTCACGGGGCCGGTGTCTTTTCCTGGCAAGGTGGGAACCCTTTGCAGCTCATTGTGAGCAAGATAGCTGCTAACTTGACCACAGTCTCAGAGCAATTCCTGCCTACGCCGAAGTCATCAAATCTGCGATACGTTCTGTGCTGTAAAGAAGCATCTCCTTGATCCTGTTTGTCTCCCTCCCTCCCTGTGTGTATCTTCAACAGCTCTGATGTTAGGCCGTTATCGGTGGCCTGGCTGCGTTGGGCGGGTGACCCCACTGCAGAGCATGGCTATCACAGACTGAAATGCTGCCAGATACCAGACCTTGGCCAAAAGTTGGGGAGACAAAAATAATCAAGGCATGGTCCCTCCTTGCTTCCAATCTGATAGGAGCAATAACAGGTTTAGAAAGCGAGGACGGCATTAATGCACGCAAAACGGCTTTGTAAAGTTTAAAATGATCAGGATTAAGGTATTATTATTATTTCTCGAGTTTTATAATAAGAATGCCTGCAGAATTAGTCAGGACTGTCACTCTTCGAGGCTGTCAGTGTGCTTCTTTGATGGGATATTTTTTCTGACAGGAATCTGACAGAAGTTGACGTGTCCTCGGAGCTTTTACTCTTGGAGATTCAGCCAAAAGAGGAATCCTTTATCTTAATTAGGTTTAAATAAATCTTCTTTTGACCCTAATCAACCTCTAGTGCAGAGCTACGCATTTCTTGGTCCCCCCACTTTTTTTTTTCCCGGTCCTCTTTTGATTGGTTTTTCTTAGCAGCTTCTTTCAGTGAACAGCCCTTTAGAAAATGAACAAGGGAAGGGAGTTCCCGTCATGGTGCCCTGGAATGAATCCGACTGAGTCGCATCTGCGACCTAGGCCACAACTTGCAGCAACGCCAGGTCTTTAGCCTACTGAGTCAGGTCAGGGATAGAACCTGCATCCTCACAGAGACAAAGTTGGGTCCTTTACCCACTGAGCCACGATGGGAACTCCCCCATTGTCTATTATAACCAAATGCACAGAAATGACTTTAACACTGAAAGGGGCTAGCTTAAAATGAAGATTTCAGGCCTGCCGCTCAAGGCTCGACGAATCAGAATGTCTGGGATTAGGTCCCAAGAATCAACTTTTTAATAAGCATATTACAAAGTCATAACCACTGACT
Source organism: Catagonus wagneri (assembly GCA_004024745.2). Lineage (NCBI taxonomy): Eukaryota > Metazoa > Chordata > Mammalia > Artiodactyla > Tayassuidae > Catagonus > Catagonus wagneri. Next base: position 5,349,129 of record PVHT021183710.1, on the reverse strand, counting down.
TGGTGCTTCTAATCTTGTGGTTGATGAGAACTCCACCCATGTTCACTTATTCTGTCCTGGATGGGCCGGGAGGGGACTGATGGGTATCAGAATCACCAATTTCATTTCCTTTTGATTCTGATTTTGATCTGATCATTTCAGATCAGGGTGAAATGCTCTTTATTAATTGGGGCCCTTGTGCTTGCTACAAAGCATCTTCCTTTTTTTGCCAATCCGGCAACGAAGAATTCAGGTTACTAAACGTAGAGTGTTTTACTTGTTATCCGTGTGGTTTTAATTAAGTTTTAACTGATTCCTTTTATCTTGTCATAGCTATTATGACCCTCCAAGTCATGTCACATGAATACCTGAAAACACTCTCTGGCGTGTTGGCCAAGGAACAAAGCCATTACGACCTGTCTTGCTAAATTAAAGTGGGGAGATTGATCAGTTCGCATTTTGTTATCTTCTTTGATAATTGATGCCAAAGATGAGCAAAGGTACAAAGGAGACAACGCATGGCAGCTTGTCACCCCTGCTGCAAATCCAGCGTATTGAAAGTATTACAGACTTTACCAGTTACATACATCACCAGAGAGATGGAAAATGAGGTGGCACATTTCAGGGAAGGCATCGAATCCATCTATTCCAGCTCAAACTTTTAGGAGCATTTAGGTCTCTGTAATGATCATGTTTTCCCTAATACAGTAAAATAAAATAATACAAAATATTAGAAAATAATATAAACATAAAATATTATAAAAGAAAAGCAAGGTAAACCAAAGGAAATGCATGTAAACAAAAGGAAACTGCTATTTATTCCATTTATTGAAATGGAAACTTACCTGGGAAAATCTGGGAATTAGAGTCACTGCAGGTGGGAACTACTTTTTGGGTAAAGCTGTACAAGGTAGCTTGGAAAGGACAGTGCATGCTCCTGCTGCTGCTGCAAGCAAATGCTGACCACTCTGGATGTGTCTAATGCAAGCACTTTCGAAGCCTCTTGCTGTGCTGACTCTCAAGCTGCCTTACAGGACAGGACCTCTAAGCCTCATTAAATCCTTCCGCTGATGGATATTTTGATGCTTACTCACCAAGTGGCTTGTGTGTGCAGTTTAAGAGATCCTTAATTTAAAAAATTCTCATTGATCAGTCTTTATATATTGCTAACTTTAATTGAGCACCTGTGATAAGTCATGCACCATGCTGAGTCCTATACCCCACGCTAACCTAATTCTAATATTAAGCCTACAGAGTAAGGATCACTGTCCCTCTGTGACCATGTGCTGAGCTCATAGAAGTTAATAACTGGCTCAGCTTGGCAGGGGTTGAGTAAGGACTGGAACCTAGGTCTCTGATTTCCAAACCCATGGCGTCTGGCCCATCCTCATGTAAGAGTGATGTCTCAGTCATGCTGTCAACATCTCTGTTCTGGCTTTTGAAATTTTTTTATTTTTTTGTCTTTTTGCCTTATCTAGGGCCGTACCCACGGCATATGGAGGTTCCCAGGCTAGGGGTCTAACAGGAGCTGCAGCCGCCGGCCTTCGCCACAGCCACAGCAACGCGGGATCCGAGCTGCGTCTGCGATCTACACCACAGCTCACGGCAACGCCAGATCCTTAACCCACTGAGCAAGGCCAGGGATCGAACCCGCAACCTCATGGTTCCTAGTCGGATTCGTTAACCACTGAGCCATGACGGGGACTCCTGTTCTGGCTTTTTTGATTATGCTTTCCCTTTGTGAGCAGAACTTTATTCTGTGATCCATTCACCAGGTCAGCCACCATTCCTCCCATGATGCCCCTGTGACTCATTTATTTTCTTTATCATAACCAACATCACACCTTATTAATACTGCATGGTTAATGTTCCAATTCACCACTAGATCGTAAGCTCCGTGATGGCCGCAGCTGTATCTCTGTTGGTCTCAACTGTATTTAGTGTAGCTCATGGCACATAGTAGATGCCCAGTGAACAATGAATAAGTAAGTGAATGAGTGTCGTGCTAAATTAATCCCTGAATTCCTGTCACAGTGAAGAGTCTTTTCTTCAGACTTGGGATCACTCCCTCGTACCCATTACACCTTTTCTTTCTCTCCTACCTTTTGGTCCCATCAGAACATGTAGCAAGTGGAAGAGCCAAGGCTGAAATGCAGGTTTTTTCTTATTTTGGTGTTTCCATCCTTTTCTTCACCCTGCAATGTGTTTAAAAGTGTAGGAGGGTTCTGGCTGTGGCTGCTATCAAACCATCATATGGCTTTCCTTTTGTTTCCTATTTTCTATCCCTAACACTAATTTTTAACTGGCTGCCACACCATAGCTGGAAAGTGCCACCCTTGAATGTCCTGCTTACTCAGCTGAAAGCGGCAGCTGTTCCAATAAGCAATTTCATGTTCAGCACCTGAGATTGGCTCCCTCCTTCCAGCAAGACTGCAAGCTCAACAGAATGTAGGAGAGCATGAAAAAGTCTCCTAGCCCGTTTCTTTCAATGCAGCAAGGAGAGCAGCACAGGTTGAGGAAGGGTATTTGCCTTCTGGGCAAGAAGAACTGGCTCCCACATGTACAGTTTCACTTGAACTTCTTTTGATGCAATTCTAGGAATTAAGGATGATTTGTTTATCAAAGGCTATGAAAAAAGACTAAGAGATGGATTTGTTATGATCCCTGTTGCTTGTCTCAAGAGGGGTACTGCTATATGTGGCTTTCCCTCCAACAAAGCCCTAGTTTGTTGTGTCTGCCAATTTCTGTGGTGTAAATACTCCTGTGGTGGCTAATTTCAAGCTAGCAACATGACGTCATTGAATGTATAACAGAGAGGTGGTGCACATGACTGGTTTCCCTAAACTATGACAAGATACTTAGCACACCATAGTCTCTTGATCCCATTATCCCCTACATGGACACAGACTGGTTGTTTAGGGCCTGAGCCAGTCTTGAAATTTCCTGTGGGAGATAACAGTGGGTGGTGAGGCAAAGGGCCAAGCTAGTACCTGTGGCAGGCAGACAAGGCCCATGAGTTAGATGATGAAGGCAAACATCCCTTCTGGTAGACTTGGGTAGGTGGTGTTTTGGGAATTAAGGTGAGGTTCTCAGACCCAAAACTTTAGCACCAGAGACAGATGAATTTGGGACAGAAACACTGCTGACACCACTGGCCATCTGGTCAACCTTGGACGTGTTACTGAAACTCTTCGTGCTTTAGATTCTTTGGCTCTAGACTAAGGATATGCAACAATAGCTCTTACCTTAAAGGGTTATTGTGATGATGGATTATTATAATATATGTAAAGTGCTTAGCATGGTGCCTGGCACAGAATAAGTGCTCAATATATAGGAGCTATTAAAGGACTTCTCTTGATGCTCACAATATAGAAGCTATTAAAATTAGGCCAGAGTGAGAAAGAATGGGAGGGTCTTCCTGGGAAATTGTCTCAAATACCAGGAGGTGTTTGGAACTCACTTCAGTGGCTGGCAGTGGGTCCGTGCCGATCAGCTAGAGATGGCTTGTTCAGTGTAACTGTTGGTAAGAAAAAGCATCACAACATTTTTTTTTCTGATAATTGGCAGCATTTTTTCTTTTTCATTTTGTTAAAAAAATATTCTTTCCTTTGTGGCAGATTGTACAAGAAAATTTAAAACGGATTTGAGATGGCTCATGAAAAACCAAGGAGTGCATTCTCATGTTGAAATCATGTTTAAGGAGAGGTTAGAAATGGTGTATACAGAGAGAGAGGGAGAAGAGGGGAGCAAATTACTGCACTAGAACCTAAAATCTAGTTCTGAGCTTCCTGGTGATTGAGAGAGGAAGCATCTGTGTAGGTATGTAACACGTTACATAGCTTTCATTAGGCTGGGAGTGCTTCCTGCAAGAGGCTCTTTTCTGTTTCTTTATTTCTGTTTTCGTCAAATTTCAATAGATTGCTTTAGTCATGGAGAGCCTAAAGTACCATGGCCAACCAGTCTTTCTGATTTTCAGAGTCTATAAACTTGAGAAAAGCAACCACTGAGGATTTATTGTGCCTTTTCTACAAAGTACATTGTGTCCTTCTAGTAAGCCTTGGCTTTTTCTACTCCCCCCAATCTATTGTTCAAACAACATAAAAAGCGATCTTAGACATCAAGCTGTACTATGTCATTTTGCAGCTTAAACTCAGAATGCCCTGGGAATTGAACCAAACTACTTAGAGTGGACCACGTTGCCTTGCGTGATCTGGCTCCAACATCATCCCTGTGTCTGTCCCGCTCGTGACCCTGTAGTTCCACGGCTTCCTCTTTTCTGCCTCAGGGCCTTTGCACGGAAACTTTCCTCAGTCCGGAATGATCTTTCCCCCTCTTCACAGAACGGACTCCTTCTCTCCCTACCTGTTGCCTCCTCAGCCTTCCCTGGTGGCACTTTCCAAAGCAGATTTCATCCTCATTTCTCTCCCTCTCAGTTTCTTTTTTGCTTCTCCAGCTGGAACTGGAATGAGCTATATTTGGTGAGATAAGATCATAAAATAACTTTATTTTTCACCTACCACAGCTTCAAACCTGCTTGGGAAAGATTTGCCAAGGATGGTATTGCGAGCAGATTCCATGTCTTTTATGATAATTTTTGAGTCTTAAAATCATCTTGTTTTTAGATATGAAATGGTCCAGTCCAATTTAACGTCAAAACTTCAGTTGCTCATCCAATTTAAGGAGATTTCCATTCTTCCAGGCTCAAGCTTGACTTAAGGTCCTATTGAGCAGAAGTAGGAGGGGGCACTGCAGTCTGATCTTCCATTTTTCACCCTCTTCTTCACTTCCCACCCTACCTCTACTGCATGTTCAGGGTCATGCTAGAGAGGAGAATGAGGAAGGAATGAGAGGCATAAGAGATCTTGGATAACTGGTTAGTATTTCTCTCTCAAATGTCAAGGGTAGGTGACAATTGCTGGTTCTTCCTCTGGACAAGACCTCCCAATGGTAGCCTCATCCTGCTGTCCTCTGCTCAAGGTGCTCTCTCGTGAATTGTGGCCCTATAGGTCCTTCCCAGATGCTTTATCTCACAAAACCTCTATCTGCTAGGGTGGTCTCACTCCCCTGGGCACTCCTTCTGAGATGACTAAGGCCAGGTGGTTCTGTACAGTGTCCACTCTGCCCCCTGGGAACGTCAGGCATCTTGCCCGTGACACTCCAGAAGGACAGGGCCCTCCCTTTGCTCCACCGTCATGGGCAGCTCCAGCCAGCCTCTCCCCATTGGACTCTTTCACTGGCCTCTGCACAGTGGCGTACTGCAAATCTCCCCCAGGGCTCTGCCATCACTCTGCTCTGCGCCATGGCAGCCCCGGGGACCAGGGAGCCCTGTCACCACCAACATGCATCTCCACTCCCACTCACCAGGCTGGGGACACAGGCAGACTGTGGGTCACCAGTCCAAAGACTGGCTTGGCTGCCTCCTAGGGAATAGCGACTGGCTGTCTGCCCCTTGTACCTTCTGCTGGAGTTTGCTCGGGTGTGGACTGGGTTTTCTTTCTCACCTATGCTTAGCTTTGGGGCTTTAACCAAAATTCTAAGACAACACAGAATTTCCATTTCATATTTTATTCCATTCTGTTTAACTGTTTATTTACTTATTTGTTATCCATTTATTTATTTACATGAAGAGCTCAGCAAGAGCTGGAGAAAGTGCTGAACTGCCAGGTGTGGGAGTGACCAATTAAAGCATCAAAGGGCCAAAAGGAAAGAAACAGGTGAGGCTTCCAATGATGGCGTTAGCAAGAGGCTGAACCGGGAGAAAGCGATGGCCTCCACTAGGGACTGGGTCCTGCTGGAGGGTCAGGGAGATAAGTAGAGATGAGGGGGTTGCCTGGTTGTTGAGGGAATTTTGAGTGAAAGGCTCCAGCAGTTTTATGGACCCGGGGTCTGGGGGAAGGCGAGGAGGAAGGTTGAAAGGGGAAAAACACTGGGTACCAAGAGTGGAGGACTCGTCTTCAAGGTTTCCTTTTTACCCCCATAAGGAGGTCGTGGCAGAGGTGCTGGAAGACCCATACCCATACCCCTTCTATCTTTCGGATAGAAAGACTCAAGAATGAAGGTGCCAGCTAGGCATGAACACGTGGGAAGAGCGTGACCGGCCAGGAGTGTCTGAGCCTGCAATGGACTAGCTGAACCACGCCTGTGGTGGGGAGGGCCAGCTGGACACACGGACCCTCTTGCGGCCTTTGAGGAGCTACATCTGTCAAAGATGATGCCTAGGTCATACCTAATATCTCACAGGGCAGCCCAGGCTCAGCCTCCAAGAGTCCTTTATTCTTATTAGAGGAAAGAAACATTACTGTGCTTGAAAGGGCAGGAAAGACTGCAGAGGAGGGCATGGCTTGAGTTAGCAGGTGCGTTCTGGAAGGAACTCAGCAAACGCCATTTGGCTCTTAAACTTGACGTCAGACTCCCCCACGCTTGCTAGAGCATCTGCTTTGATGCCTTCTGCTTTCCCAGTGGACACTCAGAGCCGGCAATTGTCTGCTGGCCATGCCTGCTCTCGGCTCCCCACCAGCACTGAACACAGAGGAAAAGCAGACAGTGATATCTGGGGACCCAAGCCCTGATCTCATTTAGTCAACTCTTTGTCTGGTGTGGGCATTTTACTCGCTGGGGCTCTAGATCAGTACTTATATATTTTTTTTCTCCAAATCGCTTTTACTCTCTTTCATCCTCTGTCACTGCTTCATGCTTGAACTGGATTTGAAGCGTCTGCTTAGTGAATAGGGATGAACGTATATTCAGGTTTGGACAAATGCCTAAAGAAAGGAGATTTGCAAATGCACGGCAGTCACTGCTGCATTCGAGAAAACTTTGATCCAAATGATTTTTGACCCTTAACCCTCTCATACAGGACTGTGGGGTGGGGTGGATTTGTGTTCATTGTTGCTTAAGCATTTAGCTATTTGAAGACGTTTCGAGTAAAACCACAGAATCATGGAATTGCAGAGTCAGAGAAGACCTTTTATTTACTGATTTATTTTATTGATAAGCATAGCTGATTTACCATGTTGTGCTAGATTCCGGTGTACAGCCAAGTGATTCAGCTTATCCGTGGTGTTTGTACCTGCCAACCCCAAACTTCTCATTTATCCTTCCGCTCCCCTACGGTAACCACAAGTTCATCCTCAATGAGAGAAGACCTCTTAAATCCTACTTTGCCTTAAAGGCAAAATTTATCTCTTGGGGAGATGAGTCTACAGGAAAATTCTTTGCAGAATTTTCATTGCAGAAGGCAGGCCATTCTTTCAGCTTCCCAAGCCGCTCCTAGGCACACACTGGATGGGTAAAAATAAGGACCACAGAGACCTGAATATACAGTAGAAGGCAGAAGTTTGCATATCCAGTTGAAGTCAAGGCAGGTGGTATAGGGGTGTTGGAGGGACACCAATGACTTTGCAGGGTGCTGGGGCAAAGGGAGGAGCCACCAAGTCAGAAGTCATTCTTTTTGGCAGAGAATGGAAAATGTCTTTCTGGGGGTGGGGGTGGGGCAGTCTGTGTGTTGATACCTGATTTTTAATTTGAAATTGCTCTCTTCTCAACCCTCCAAACTTTCCTCCTCTGCAACCCTCCAAACTTCAGTAAAACAGGCAACGCACAATTGTTTTGTGTCAGTTACAGACCAACGTGGAGTGGGGGTCTAAGCCGGAGGGTCCAGGTGATTGAGCCAAGAGCATGAAACTGGTATGAAAGAAGACCTGAAAGAAGCCAACACCAGTAACATTTCATTTATAAGAGAAAGGTGCCACTGAGTGAGGCCTGGGATCAAACCCCACATCTTCATGGCTACTAGTCAGGTTTGTAACCCGCTGAGCCACAATGGGGACTCCCTGAAATGCTTTCTTGGTTATCATCCAAATCTTTGACACAGAGCAGCAACAGGCCTGGAAGAGGCTGCTGTTCATGGCGGTGTAACACCAGAGGCTGCCTTTAGAACTCTCCAGCTACCTGCCAGTCAGAATTCTTGGGTCTCGGCGATCAACTAGTTACAGACTGTCCAAGCCATACGTTCATCAGGCGCTCGCCTCTCCAATTTCCCCAGAGGACATTTTGATGTGTTTTGTCAGATGTATCTGGAAACTGGACCATCCCATGTCTGATGGGCTTCCTTTACTTTCTCAACTGGGAGCATCATTTGAAATGGGACTAGATCAATCAGATGTGACTGATTTTTCATAAACAGGCTGCTTCCCCTTTGGCTGTATCTGGTGTGCTGAATTATCACAAACCTGTTTTCTAATAGATTTCTCGTCTGTCAGGGCTGGAAGCGACTGCCGTGATGGATCATCTAATCCCACAGCCTCATTTTACAGAAGACCTGAGCCTCGACTTGGCCAAGGTCACACGGCTGGTAAAACGTAGGGGACTGAATTTAGGTTGTAATAAACATCTCCTTCCCCAGTTTTCTACGATATGGTTTTTGGGTGGGGGATGGGAGGGATGCATATTTTCTTTGTAGCTCAATTGAAGTCTTTTTATTTTAGCTTTAAAACGTGCTTTTATATTCATACCAACTAAAGGGTGAACATTTCTAAGAACAGGTACACTTTAATGATTGATACCAGAGGCCAGGGACCTGCCCCGTCACAAAGAATTATCTAGTCCCAAATTCCCCTAAGGACAGGTCTGTTATCGTTTGTAACACAGTCCCTCTTTGCACCCCGCACCAAAGAACTCAACAGAAAACATTCAGTCCCGTGTGTTTATGTTCAACTAAAATGATGTAAGATTTTACTTCCAAGTGACTAGAACTCTTGAGTTTGGCAATGATGAACAGGGTCTTTTCAGATCAGTGTTTCTGCTGAGAACTAGAAAAGCAAACAAACAGCTCTAAGAAGGCACCAGAGGGTACTCCCAAGGTGGGGAGAAGACCTATAAGACAAGAGACCCAGAGGTGTGAGCTCTCTTTTGGGAGTGGCTGTCTCCTCTTCCCAGTGAAGCTGAGATGTGAGTGGGTTTTGACACAACAGAGTAGGGCACGAGTAGACGCGTACCCTCTAGTGGGTAGAGGCCAAGGATGCTGCTAAACATATGGAATTGGAGCTATAGCCTCTGGCCTATGCCACAGACACAGCAAGGTGGGATCTGAGCCAAGTCTTTGACCTACACCACAGCTCACGGCAATGCCAGATCCCTGGACCCACTGAGTGAGGCCAGGGATCGAACCTGCATGCTTATGGATACTAGCTGGATTGGTTTCCGCTGCACCGCAAGAAAATTGGTATACTGGGAGGATGGCAGTGCTTGGTAAGTGGTAGCAAAGCCGCTGGTAGATTCTTCCTTGTTGTGTCCTTGTCCTTATGCTCTTTTTAGCCATATTTTCATTCAGGATTCTCTGGTTGCAAGCAACAGAAACGGACTCTTCTTGCCTTAAGCAAAAAGGCAATTTGTTGAAAGGGCATGGAGGAGTTCATAGGATTGACTAGAAGTTTGGAGAAGTAGGCTCAGGAGTCAAGGCATTTATGGAGGAGGGTAGGGTAGAGAGGTGCTAAAAATAATGCAACAGTTGTTATTTGGAAATTGTACTGGAAAGTAAGAGCTTCATCTTTCTTCCCCCCTTTCTCCCTCCCTCCCTCTTTCTGTCCCTTCATTCAAAATTCAGATTTCATCAAGGGAGCATTGAACTGGCCTGTCTTGGTAAGATTCCCACCCCCGTGGTTAGGGGAACACCGCATATTCCAAATGGCATTCCCACCAGGTACATTCAATGGAAGAATAGTACCACAAAGAAAATACGGACACAGTTATAAAAAGAAGATAAAACAGATGCTGAGTAGCCAACAATAACCTACATCCACTCTATCCTTTAGAAAAAAATCCCAGTAACTCTACTACGATTACTGATTTTTCAGGAAAGAAATTTAACAGTGGAAGAGTGTGTATATAGCGATGAAAAACCTGGGAAGATTTATAAGATACAAGTAATTTTCTTTGAGTTGTGGGACAACGGTCAGTTCCATTTTTCTTCTGCTGTTTTTTTCCCTATAGACCACATTTATGACTTTTTAAAATTAATATATATTTTTTATTTTAAGATGAGTGAAATGAGGGAGGAGTGTCCCTTTTGACTGGGGACGTATTCACTAGTTACTCTATATTAATAACAGAAGCATGTGTTCCTCTTGAGGGACAACAATGTTCTTATATATTAAAACTCTAAACAGAAATGAAAAGAACAACAATCAAAAAAAAATAACCCCCCCCCAATGTGGAAAGGACTTGTGCTTGTGGGTTGGGGACAGAAGGAAGCAATTTCCCTCCATTTTCTGCCTGAGCAGTCCTTTTGCACTTTGATATTTGTTTCACTAATAAGGTGTTTCATTATTTCTCCCACATAAAGAGCTGGTGCTGTTATGAGATGCTGTTGAAGACTCTGGTTTGCCCAGATGTGCCGCAGTGAAAACAGCCTTTCTGTGACGTGAATGAGACTTGTTAGGATGATGGGACCCGTGGGAAGAGGGGATCCTTTTTCAGAGTCTGGAAAGAGAGAAAAAAATAAAGCCATTCGCCCTGCGTGGATGACAGAACACGCTCTCCCCTAATCAGTGGGTCACTCACGTAGGTGTCATGTTGGGGGGAACCATCATCTGATTCCAAGCCTAAGGCTGGGTCATCAGCTGCAATGACTTCTCCCGACCCTTCTCCGAGCTTCCTGTACCAGTTTTCATCATCAAATTTCCCTGCTCCCTTGGACCAGCTGAAAAGAAGTTATGAGCTCTCTCCATCATTTGCCAGTATCTTCGGTCCTTCCTCCTTCTATGTTTTCTTATTCAGGGTCTTTTTTCACTTCTTCTCCATGTTTCATCCTGTCTCACTATAACCTTTTTATCTCTGGAGAGTTCTATCTGTGCCTCTGGGCCTTTCTCTTTCTAGTTGGTTCTCAGACCCCATTCTGGGATTCTATTTTTGTCCATCCGTCTCTCCAACTGACCACGGTTGAAACCAGGGAGCGTAATCAGTCCCAGATGCTGGAGGCGTCGGCTTTGGGTCGACCCCAGGTTTGTGGGCTGATATTTTGTTTCCCATAATGCTCTGGGAGCACTGCTGCTCAGAGCTTGGACTGTGCTTTTTCTTCTCCTGCCAAGGGGCCCTGCTTCCAAAACCCAGATTAGAAAACATGGGACATTAAAAAATAAAAAAAATTAAAAAAAAGAATTTGTGCTATCTCGGCATTTCCTTTTCCAACAGCAGAGTTCTTACGCTTTGATAATTCCAGAGCGAGAACACAAATTAAGTGGATTGTGGAGGGGGGGCTAGTTGGAGATAAACCCTCTCTCCTTTGAGCCCCCTTGCTGCACCCTGTACTCCTTCCTAGCTCTTCTCGCTCTGTGTTGACGTGTCTGTATACACCACCACGTGTCACCCTCCAGCCGGAAGGCTTTGGAGGACAGAGACTCTGTCTCCCAGGCCCGTGGTCCCCGCAGGTGCTCAGCGTGTACATAGAGTAAGGCTCCAGTTGAAGATTTTCTCTTCCTGATGATTTTTCTTCAAGCAGAGCTGCACACTGAATATGTCCTGAGTCCTTAGGTAGTTTCAGCGGATTCCAGCTGAGAGGAGCCATGCTGGGGGGAGGCAAGCAGCAGACAATGCAGGATAGAAGGAGGGGGCAGCAGCACGTGGCTCCCAGAAGTCAGGACCGGAGTGAAAACTGCTGAAATAGAACCAGAGTGAAAGGTCCCATCAGTCCTCCCATCTTGGACCACTGGATCATTTCCTTCACATCTCCCCATTCTCAGGGATAGTAAAAATGATAACGACAATGATAATAGTAGCTAATAATTGCTACTGATATCACCTTGCAGGAACTGTTCTAAATGCTTTACATTTACTAACTCACGTTGTCTTCACAATTTTTATTTATTTATTTATTTATTTACAACCTGCAGGTGCAGCATATGGAAGTTTCTGGGCTAGGGACTGAATCGGAGCTGCAGCCAAGGCCTATGCAACAGCCGTGGAAACACCAGATCCTAGCTGCGTCTGTGACCTAAGCCACAGCTTATGGCAATGCCAGACCCTAAGCCCACTGAGCGGGGTCAGGGATGGAACCCATGTCCTTACCGAGACAATGGTGTATCCTTAACGTGCTGAGCTGCAACTGGAATTCCTCCCAATGATTTAAATATGTGTGTCCTCTTTTTGTCACTCCCATCTTACAGATGAGGAAACAGAGACTGAGAAACGTTCTGAAGGTCACACTGCTAGCAAGTGGTAGACAAGAAATCATGAGTCCAGGTAGGCAGCTCCAGGGCTTGGTCTCATAACCACCATACTCTCTGGGGACCCCCAAATGCTGATCTCCAAGAAGAGCTTGTTTCTTGAGAGTCCGCTGATTGCAGCTTCTCTGGGATGACTACACCCTAGAACACTGAGGCCCTATCTTTGTGCTCCTCCAAGGCCATCTAGAACTGCTCAGGGATAAAACTGAATGCGGGTCTGGGAATGGGAGAAGGAAGGAATGGGGAGGCCCTTATGCAAACCTGCTTGTCCTCTTTCCCCATCTCCAGCAAATGGCACCTCCTTGCAACCAGCCTATGGAAAAAAGAGCTCGTGGATTCCCTTGTGCTTCTTCCGCCCTCACGCTCTGTGTCACCATGACTTGCTCTTCTGGCCACTTAATGCTATCACATTCTCCCCTGGCAGGGACTACAGTGCTCACCTCCAGGTCCCTGCAGTCTTCTCTAGGCCCTACAGCAGCTTCCTAATAGATTAGGAATTAGACCAGTGTCTGAGGCAATGCTTCCCACACTTGTTAAAACCAAGACTACTTGGCGTCTGCCCCAATTCGGATTCACTTGTCCTGTGAATTTGCATTCCCAGCAGGTTCTCAGGGGCCAATGATAATAGTGCTGATTGGGGGGTGGTGGCATTTGGAGGACCCCTGTGCTAACCTGCTCTCTACACAGCCTCCAGAGAAATCACCTCAAACTGGGGAACTCCCATGCTTTGAACCCACCATGGATCCACCTTGCCCTCAGAAGAAAGTCTAAACTGCTTAGCACAGGCAATAGCCTACTTATCTCTGCAGCGTCACCCTGCCTTACAGGTTATTAGACTGCTTCAGTGCAGCGCTGTTGCTGCACTGCCCTCCGCTGACTGCTGTTTTCCCCTCTTTTCCACAGCACAAGAACACATACATGACAACTATTGTTCTTGTTGGGTTGGAACTGATATTTGCAGGGGCACTACTGGTGGCAGGGTCTGAACTGTCCTTTAGGTTACAGCCCTGACAGTCCCCTCGCATGGTCTGGCTGTAGCTGTTACTCCTAGAGGCAGTGTTTGCCCCTTGGTTCCCCACTCCCCCTTGCCCAGGCCCTTTGCTCTTTGGATCTGACTTCTTCACAAATGCACGTGGTGGTGGTGGTGGTGGTGGTGCATCTGAGACAGATGAAATGCCAGCTTTGCAGTGGGCAGCTTCCTTCTGGGGATGCCTGGTAATGATGCTATTGATCCAACGAGCCATCTTGCCTGGACAGGATCCTCGTCCCCGCAGCCTTCATTCCAGCCCCTTCCAGGGGGAAACTCCCTGATAATTTCCCAAGTGATTATTATTGTCACTGTCTCGTGTGCTCTTTTGGTGCCAAACCAGTGGGAGAAGGAATTGCGGAGCTGGGAGAGGGGACTCACAGTGCTTTTGAAGAAACTGCAGTTGCAGTGTTGTCCTTCTCTTGAAATCCAGGTAAATATTCTACACTTTGGAATAGATCTAAAGTTCTTGAAGAAACCTGGATGACTTCCCTAATTAAATTCCTCCCTCCTCCTCCATGCCAGTGGGCGAGTCCTTGCATTTCCCCAGAGGCTCCTATTTCTCTTCCGTAGAATAAGAACTTTGGAATAATGAACACTAAGGACTTGTCCTTAAAAGTCCCGAATCCTGTCACTGGGGGAATTTTGCCTGTTCCTCATTAACCCTGACCTTGTTCTCTCTGTAGCCTCAGGCTAAGCCTGCCTCTTGAGCAGGGTGCATTAGCGCTGAATAAGAGGGAGAGGCATTCGCTCTTAGGAAAATCAATTTGGATTCAGCAAACATTTGTTGAGCCCCTACTATATGTCCATTTCCTTGGCTAGAGTCGCCCACAGATACCCAGATTCTTCCTTGAAGCCTGTCTTGCACCAAGGTGGCCACGCAAATAAGAAAATAAATAAAACAATGAGATAATGATATTTCATTTATCTTCATGACCCCCCCGAACTAGTTGCTTTTCCTGTTATATGTTAATGGCATTTGCATTTTTTATTTGTTTTTGAGGGGCCTTTGTTTTATTTGATCCCACAATTTAAACACTTGCTTTCAGATTAAAGACATGTCACAAAGTGGTCTCTTACTTAAATATCTTAATAGGATTCAGGGAAGTGGCCCAAATAACAGAGAATTCTAGAATCCACCTATGGAGGCTCAACTCAGTCTGTTGTAAAGCCAGCTACATGTACGATTTTCTGATGCAGAAGCTGCCTGGGGACAGATGAGATCCTACACTTTTCAGTGGCTCACTGCTGGGCAGAGGGTCAAAGCTCACTAAAGTCCTCTTCAGTTTGAGGGTCCCTTTTCTTTACGCAAAGCATCTCCTGAAACATATAACAGCAAAGCAATCAGGTGCAATTGTAAATGAAGCAAAAACCAAACAAAAAAAGGCAAGACAGAAAACTCTCCCTGAACCTTCCATCATCTGCCCTGTTCCCCACCCACTTCTCAGAATCTAAGGGCCCTGATTTCCTTCCGCCCGCCCCACATTCTATATGGCAGCCTTGCTGGCCCCTCCCCCCATGGGTTTGATGGGAGCAGCTGCCCTCTGCTGTCTGCCCTGACTCTGTGTGCCAGGCGTAAGTTCATTGTCTCTACCTTTAAATGGTAGACACTCAGGGTTTGAAGAGAGTCCATAGCTTGGAATTCTTCTTTTCAACTTTTGGATTCCAATGCGGGTCAACTACAGGAATTCAGAAGTGAATTGTTCAGTGGAATTTAACCTGAATGAGAGCTTTTTGGGCTGTTTATTCTCTGCCTATTACACACTGCTCCACTTCAGCAGAGGAGCCTATTTTCCAAAACTTTCTCTGTCATCGCTCACAGTGTCCTCTAGCTCGGGTAAAGGAAAAAGTGGGCTCATAATGAAGCTGGCGTTTAGTATGTACCAGTGCGTGGTACACAGTAGGCACTTAACACATGTTTGTTCTCCTAGGTATTGTCTTAAAGTATGATCTTTCTATAGAGTTTCTGAAGCAGAGGTTTCAACCTTAGTTCATGAGCATGAATGGAAGAGAACTGAACCATTACTTCTACTGTTTTTACTGGAAATTTAGGAAATTCCAATACCTAATGTGAGTAACGAACCACAGTAATATCAGTAGCACCTGTAATTTTTCATTAGAAATACTTTCATTTTCTGTTACAATTGTGGCAGGTATCCTGAACTATCATTTATGTTTACTTACTACTTCAATTAGGCCTGCCATTTATTATTTAAGGATTCAAAAAAAAAAAAAAAGAGCACATACATTACTTAATCTCAAATTTGCGGTTTTTAATGTTTTGGTAACTGCATTTTCTATAATTGGTTTCTTTTGTGAGCTTATGCACTTTATTTTATGCATCTAAGAAACACTGTTCTGAGAAGGGCTCCATAGGCTTCACCAGACGGCCTTAATCATAGCACAAAGATTAAGGCTTTCTTTTCTGAAGACATTCTTGTTTTTATATGGCTTATATTTCTTGTTCTAGACCTGCTTCTTTCATGTTGCTCAGGATACTTAAATACCTCTTTCTCTCTGTCTCCCTCCACCCTCTCTCTTGAGTTAAAAAAAAATTTAGGGAAGAGAGAAAAATGTACATTATTATTTAAGATGTCAACAACTTGGTGAAATCTGAGAAATGTTTATTGCATGCATATTTTTTTGTTTTTGAAATATTTGTAATCAAATGGTAAATTCCAATTCTGCAACGTTTCACTTTTTTAAAACCACTGAAATATCATGTATTATCTTAGCTTGAAGCACCCTCCCCCCTTAACATGGTTAATGATTATATTGTTGTTTATCTGTCCGGAATTATAGCCGACTCGTCTCTGCCTTGGAAATTATGTAAGGACACCATCCTTGGTATACATTTGGCTGCCTTTAGGCTCATCTATGCTTGGTTTATATGTAGTTTTGGTTCTTGCATATTTAACACCACTTTCAATAATGCTTTCATCATTCTACTAGGGCAGACTCAGGGGAGAATTGCTGTGGGAAATTTGAACCCATAACAGCCTAATTGGAGGGATCATTAGTTTTTTTTTTGATACACTGTCTAATCTCCTCTCTCAGATAGCCAAGCTCCAAGGCTCTGATATTATGGGAATTTAGGTCAGTCATTGGCATGGGGGATGGACAAAGAGCATCTCTCTCCTGATTATACTGCATGGAGCTTAAGAATAGAGTGGAAGGCAGCATTTTAGGGAGATAGCAAATCAGATCAAAACCAGACAAACCGCTGGTCGGAATGACCAATCCCCAAGAAGCTAGACCAAGAGGGAGCAGGGGTGGAAAAATCATATACTTTCGAATCTAAAGATTTTCACTTAAATCCATTCACTCATTTAGTAAGCCTAAGAAGGTCAAACTAGATGAAGCTCAGTTTTCCCATCTATAAACACAGAGTCATGTGAAAACCCATCTTTTGGCTTTGGTTGTGTGGATCACATGAGGTTATATACATACAATATAGTGTTGATGTTATTTTATTAATAGCAATTAACTGACTCATTGATATATAGGTAAATGTGATGGGTATTTGGATGAGATGTTACAAGCTAATTAAATAATCCTCTCTTCCATGAAGACTTCCAAATGCCTTTGGGTTATTAGTTGCCCTTTGTCTTCTATGTCCTCAGAGTACTTTGTCCATATCACTGTAGTAGCACTGGCCACTCTGTGTTGTCACCCCTGGTCCGTGTATCTCTCTCCCCCACCAGACTCTAAGTGTATCTCCTTCACCTCTCCACCCCTGGCACCCAGCGCCATACCTGGCACATAACAGGTCCTCATGGAGAGAAGGAATCATGAGGCCAAGTAACGATGCAGCAGTTTACAACTTGGCAGAGGAAAGAAGCTGTGCCCAGTTACCACTCCAGGCAGGTCAAAGATACTTAGAGAGACTGATGGCATGGGATAACTGAGCAAGGAGAGACTGATTTGGGCTGTAGGGAGAGTTCAGGGAAGACTTCCTGGGGGAGGCAGAATTTGAGCCGCACCTTGAATGTTATTTGCATATCAGCTGTGCTATAATATATGGATATAAGGTTTGTGTATATTTTCATAAGGGCCTCAAAATTTGTCTCAATCGAATGTGCATGGTGTTCAATGTGCATGACTTTGCCTGATTAAATGAGTCCCAAAGGAGAACTGTTAAAATTGCTACATGGTATTAAGAGACAACAAATATTCTGGAAGAGCTCTTTGTTTCACAAATCCAATCACTGAAAAGCCAGCTCTGTCAGTTTGATGTGAGAACACCCCACCCCGAAGCAAACTCTATTAATTAGGATAAAGGATAACGTGCTGTCACAAAGATACCCAGAAATACAATGACACGAGGAAGATAAATTTACTGTACTCTCATGGAATGTTTCCAAGGTGAGCAGTTGAGGTTGGGGTGCTTCTTGGCATCACATGGCCATTCGTGGACCCATGTTCCTTTCTTTCATGTTATTGCTCTGCATTCCTTCCTTAGGGCTTTGTCGTCATCTGCATGGTCTCTCCATGATGCAGTTCATGGGACAGGAAACAGGATCTGCAGGGCAAGTGGCCTGAAGATGGTACAGAAGTTCCATGTGCTATTACCACTCACATCCCAACAGCCTAAACTTTGTCATATACTCAGTAGACATAGCTAGCTGTGTGGGAAAGTGGGAAATGTAGTCTTAGCCTTGCAAGACTAAATCTTAATACCCCAGCGTAAGTCCTATTCCTAAAGAAGAAGGAAGAAATGGATTCTGGTGGGTAGCCATCAGTGTTTGCCCAAAGAGCACCGTGTATGAAACCATCAGTCATTTACAAGCATATCCAGTGAATTTTGGCAAACATTGAATCATTCTGTTACTACAGGCTAAAGAGTACGTATAATCCCAATTGTCCAGAATCCACAGGGTGGTAGTTTTCTGTGGCTTCACTAATCCAATTATAAGTGGGATGGTTTAGTTTTGGTCTCTCAGAACCCATCCAGAACGTCTTCCTTTTTCTTCCCTCTTCTCCCACACACCCTCTTGGCCAATTTCATCATGCTGCTTCTTTCTTTAAGCTTCTAACTTCTCCCAGTGTCTTGCCCTAAATGCGTGTTTTTAGTCAGCCCCTCCTCCATCTGTTCCCATTGCTGGGAAGGGGTGAGGGGCAGGGGAAGGGTCTTTACATCTCACCATGCGAGGAAGGGAGAGGAAAGAGGTTCCCACCAAGGCAGCAGAGAAAAGGTGATGGAAAGAGGGGAGCAATGCCCACTCCACTACAATGGAAAGAACTGATCAAGGAACAAATGAGGGAGTGGAGGAATGAATGGAATTTTTGCCCTGCCTCCAGCTCTTCACTGTGTAAGGCTATAGCAGGTTGCAAGTCAGACGTGGTCCCTTCTCCCGTGGGGCTTCCAGTCTGGTGCTAAAGACAGCCCCTGAATCAACTATTCTGACGGGGCTGAATTGTACCCGGGTAGGTACACAAGGGGCTTTGACACTCGTAAGGGGTGACCTAGGTTAGCATGTTCAGTGAGGACAGGCTTATCTTTTAAAGTAAGGTTCAGGCTGTGATTTAAATGACATGGAAGAACTAACCAGATGAAGAGTGAGTGGGTGAGTGGAGTGGAGGATGGGTAGGAAAAAAGACAATTCTAGGAACAGAGAAAAGCATCGTGAGAATCCTGAGGCAAGAGAGTGTGGCCCCCTAATGGAACCAAGAGATGTTCACTGTGGCTGGAGAACAGAAAATGATGGGGTGAAGGCAGAATGGCACCCTGGCCATGTAATTCTCTCCAAGGAGTTTGAACTGATTCTGAGGGCGAGAGGAAACGACTGAAGAATTTTAAGTAGTCAAGTGATATGAATAGATTTGCACTTTACAAGAAATCCATCTGGAATCAGAGTGGGGAATAAATTGGTAGAAGGAAGGGAAAAGGGCAAAGCAGAGGCCAAGGCTGTAAACTCAGAGTGAGAGGATGGCAGTGGGTGAGGGGTGTGGAGAGGATGGGGGGAGATTCGAGGATCCCCAGGGTCCATCCAGAGGTTAATCAGAGGCTAGAGAGATGAAAGAGATTTGCTCAGGGGTTTGCATTTTGGAGAGGTGGGGTCCTAAGACCTCAGTCTGCACGGTCCCTCCCAACCAGCAGCCGGTGAGAACACATCTTCTTGTGACAACTGGTAGCGATGGGCTGTTACAGATGAAGAAAATGACCCTCTGAAGGGTTAGAAAATTAGGTCAACAGCGAATAACTGGAGATGGCTGATCAGGACTCAAACTGAGGCAGAAAAACTCATACAGCCCGCATCCTTCTCCACCACAGCAGTGTCTAAGGAGAAGCCCTAGGACCGTGCTGCTTTTGAGTTTACTATGGAGGTGTCCTCCTTGCACTGTGAGGACCAAAGTGTTATGCTCAAGGGCTTTGTGGTTTGTTCTTTCTGAGTTACCAACACAGTTCTCTCTTACAGACTTAAGTTTCTAGAGGTAGCAGAGGAAGAGTGATGGAAAGGGGAGAGATGTGCCCACTCCACCAAAATGGAAACTGGTCTCCTGGGGTTTAGAGGGTGGACAGGACCCAGCAAAGAAAAGTCAGGAGTTGAGGAAATGTAACAGGAGAGATGAGAGGGGGAGAAACCTACCCTTGATGCTAGAGAACCATGACCCTTCCCATTCCCACTGCCCACCATGATCCGAACACATGGCGGAAGAGGAAGAACAGGACTATGAAACTAGACAGTCCAGGATGTGAATCTGGCTTCTACTTATTATGGCTCTGAAGTTTTCAGACATTTATATACATTTTCTGAGCCTCAATGTCTTTATCTGTAAAATGGGGATAACAATACCCATATTAAAAATTTTGAGGTAGCTTGACAAAAACACGTCTGGAAAGAGCTGGTTGAGGCAACTGGTACATGATTAGTACTGAGAGCACTGGTTTTCCTCATTTCCAAGGTGACCATTTAATTTATCATCCAATGGGGACACTTGTGAGAGTGAAAGGAGATGCTTTTATAATGATACTGGCTGGGACAACAGATGAAAACTGTAACTGTCCCAGCAAACAGGGACATATAGGTAGCCTGGGACATATAGGCACCTACTCTTACCAGAAGCCATTCAAGTCGCTACTACACCAGCTCTGCATGGGCCCAGATTTCTGCTCTGGGGCTGTCAGAACTCTTCATTCCTTCATATCATTCACTTATTCAGCTAAATAAATCCAGGTCCAGAGCTAAGTGCAAAAGAAGCAGCACCTATCAAGACCCAGTGCATGCTACTTCTCCTGGAGGAGCTCAAAGTTAAATGGAGAAGCCAGGCAGTGACATCACACTGGGATTGTTCTGATCTTAGGGACAATGGCAATGTGTCTGGGGGTGGGATGTAGATGCATGGAATTCAGGGTTGGAAGAAACTCGAAGTAGAGTGCATTTCCTTCATTTTACAAGCAAGGATACCGAGGGCAAGAGAGGTAAGCCACCTTGATTAAAGTCATCCAGATAATTGGGGTTCGCAAGGGAGACTAGAGCCCCAAATTTTATCCTGATGCAGGATAGCCAGGATACTGGTGACACAACAGGACACAGGTGACACAACATCTTTGACCAACCAGACTTCCTCCCTGGGCTCTGCCCGCTATCTCCCCCATCGTGTTGTCTACCTGGAGCTTTGGATCATCCCTTCTCTATTTCCTATCTCTCTTCACGTTCCTCTCTTCCGTGAATTTGATTGAATGCTATGGGGGAGGCAGATATGAGACAAAGAGCTTCTAACCATTAAGGAAGATGGATAAATAAATAACAAATGAAAAAAAGCAGAAAGAAGGGATTATTCACCAGCAATAAAAGCAATGTGCACTGGTAGTTTAAAGTTATTAATTCTGGTGGAGGGATTGGAGATGGCTTCTACTGGAAAGTGACATTGAAACTGAGCCAAGACACTTACTAGAAACTTTTCCATAGATGGAGAAATGGAAAGGCAGGTCAAGACCAGCATGAATGAAAGCACAGAGAATCAAAACACATTTCATATTTATGTGATTGTTGGTGTGTGGTGGGGGTCAGGCAGGGAGACATTAAATTTGAGGAACAATGAGGTAACTAGATTGGAGAGGGTCTGAAATGTCTTTTGGAGGGGGTGTTTCTTTAATAACTTATTTGTTATTTCTTTAGTAACAAATAACAACAACAATCTAGTAATACTAATACTGTTAGTAATAATTCAGTGCCTGCTACAAGCCAGCCACGCTGGTGATCATAATTGCTTAGATTTAGAACTCATGACAAATATCTGAGTTGGAGGTTATAGGCTCATTTTGCAGACGAGGAAATCTAGGCCCAGAGAGGTTACCTGCTCGTCTAAGTTTGCGTGGATGGCAAATGACAGGCCCAAGAGCTAATAGATTTTGGACCTCTTTGTGGTAAGCAGAGCCTTCAGAGAAATGTGGAGTGAGAGGTGGACGTGGCCTTTGTCACCAAAATGACCCGTGTCTGAATCTTGCTGATACTACCTTCCAACCATGTGACCATGAATTTGTCATCTCGCCTCTCTAAGCTTCGGTTCCTTCCTCTCTTAGACAGGCATAATTATCATATGTATTCCAGGAGTGGTATGAAAAGGATTTAACAGCTTGTTGGCATGGCACAGCCTAGTCAGGATGGATGCCATTTCTAAACAATCAGGGCAGCCATTCTGAGGGCCAGCTCTGTCCACTTCATTAGCCTGTTGTGCAAATCGAGTGAGATCCTGCTTGTAAATCATTTGGAACAGCGCTTAGCATATTGTAAGCACTCAATAAATCTTGGCGAATCAGGGAGTTTAGGGTAGAACCGGAAGAAAGTTTAAAAAGGAGAGGTCAGGAAGAAGAGACCATGTGGGGTAGATTCTAAAGGGACTGACATTTGGGAAACAGCTCCATCTAAGAACAAGAAGTTAGGATTTAGGGTTCAACAGATCCAGGTGTAAATTTCTTCTTCCCTCTTGATGACTAATTTGTGATGTGACCTGAGTCATATTATTCACCCTCTTTGAGCTGGAATCCTCACATGTAAAGAAAACTACAAGAAGAAGAAGAAGAAGAAGGAGGAGGAGAAGGGGAAGGGGAAGGGGAAGGGGAAGGGGAAGGGGAAGAAAAAGAAGAAGAAGAAGAGGAGGAAGAGGAAGAGGAAGAGGAAGAGGAAGAGGAGGAAGGGGAAGGGGAAGGGGAAGGGGAAGGGGAAGGGGAAGAGGAAGAGGAAGAGGAAGAGGAAGAAGAAGAAGAAGAAGAAGAGGAAGAGGAAGAAAACTTCCCGAAGAGCGAATGTACAGACCATGTGTTATGGACTGAATGTTTGTGTTCACTCAAAATTCATATGATAAGATCTTAACCCCTAATGTAATAGTATTAGGAGGTGGGGTTTGGGAGAGCTAATTAGATCATAAATATGGCACCCTCAAGAGTGGAATTATAAGAGACAGAAGTTGGATCTCTCTCAAGCTTTCTCTTCCTTTCTCTTTCACTCTGCTTTCTACCACATGAGGATACATTGAGAAGATGACATCTTCTCAATGGAAGATGGAAGAGGGCACCCATCATATACCACTTTGGCTGGCACCCTGATCTTAAACTTCCCAAGCTCTAGAACTGTGAGAAATAAATGTTTGTAGTTTAAACTACCCAGTCTCTGGTCACCGACCATAGTAGCTTGAGCTAAGATAACATGTTGATGATACTAAGGAAAGACCAGCCTTCATGGGTTCACACATATTCATAGATAATGACTTCTTTCACTGAGGAGTAACTTACTACTTATTTCCAAGGGGGTTTGATTTGATTGGGATCTTCATTTTCTCTTCCCCACCATGTCTGGTGGGAAGATATTTCTTCCCAGATGGAAACTTGAAATGGATCTTGAAAATATCTTGGTCACAGCAAAGTAGACCATTATGACAGGAAATGTAATTTCCTTAGTTTATTGTGCCCAAGACAGTGGGAGTTCAGTTGGTATTTTCTGTGTGTTATTGTAAATAGACGCAGGTGACAAGCTTAGGCCTAGGGAATGCATATGGTGGGAACTAATTTGTTTGCTATCTAAAATGGGACAGAGAAGAACAGAGGTCAGTTGGTGGCATTAACTTGTGCTGCTTCTTTCTTCCAATGCTGCTGGTTGCCTAGCAAGATGTGGGTGGGATGTGTGTATGCTTAGCTCCCAGGATGGTTAAAACTAGAGGAGACAGATGATTCTAGTGCGGGAGGAATGGGGAGGTAGGCAGCTGATCTTGGCTGAGTGGGAGCTTTGAAGTGAGAGAGATTTCAGGCTGAATCCAGGCTCTGAAAAGTGTGTGTCCTTGGGCAGGCGGCTGTATGTATCTGAGTAACTGAGAGTAAACATTGCATGCAATGGGCAGTGGAGGGGTGAAAAGAATCGAGCAGTGTTGGACGAAGTATGTTCCCTCAAAGGACCAAAAGTATTGCCTACATTTCAACATCATGTTTCAGCATCCCAGAGAAAGTGGCCTCTGTGCCTTCCAAGATGTCTGAACTGGCTCAATCAGCTAGAATTTGAAACTGAGATTTTCAGGCTCCAAAGCTGAAGTTCTAGGTTTCACTTTCTGAACTTTGGTATGCTTTATCCTTCTGGCATGTTTAGTCATGAATTCCCTTACTGGGAATGCCTTTCTCTTTGCACGTCCAAATGTTACCAATCTTTCAAAACTACCTCAAATACTACTTTATCAAAAAAAAAACTCCTCTTTTTTTTTCTCTCTTTAAACACTTTATTTTTTTTGCTAGATTATATGTATTGGCTCCCCTGCTAAACTGTAAACGTCCAGGTAAGCTCACCTTTGTATCTTCCATAGCACTTGGGATGGGGCATCGCTGTGACAGATGTTTTATTCCTATTTGTTGGATTGCTGAATGTTCGCAGAGAATGGCTATTTGTTGAAAGGATTCAGGAAGCAAAGCCACAGCATAAGACAGTGGCTTGGAAGACACTGAAGATCTGAAAGTAGGTTTTAAGATGCTGCCTGTTGAAGTATTGGTCATTAAGACTTCTCATTCTTGTAATGTTTTAAGGGGGAGATCATGCTCCTGCATATTGATTTTGTTTGCTTTAATATTCTTTTTCTCACTGCCAATGCCAAGTGGATTTCCATTTTATTTATTTCCTAATAACAAGACCTTGTTTTGTTATTGGCTTTTTACTGTGGTGATCAGAAACTCTCTATACTTTGAATAAGTTGAAATGAAGCAGGCAGGAAAGGAAAGCAGTGCCAGTCTAAGAAATACCTGCTGTGATTCTCTTAAGCTTCATTTTGTTTTGTTTCATTTTGTTATAATACATGCAAAATGATTAGAATTATTAGTGAAAGCAAAGGTCAGAACTAAGAGTAAAAGAAAGCAGATATGGATTGAAAAACCAAGGTGAGAGGAATATTGAAAGTGAAAGGAAAACCCAAAGAGACGCTATGCTGTGTGGTGTGTATACTGACAATAATAGATTCAGGAAGCATCACTTGGGGGCAGGCAGTCATTAACTCATGGCTTTACTTAATAAAAGCAGTTTTGTTTTTGCAGATATTCTCCTGCTTATTTTTGTACATACAGACTCCTAAAAACCTGTAACCTAACCTCAGATATGTGAAAGATACAGACATTCATAGAAGGGTAGGAGCTCCTTTCCAGAAAGCCTAAAACACAATATAATCCCATATACATCTTCACTTTTAGTCACGATCTTCAACATCGTGTTATTCACAATATTTTTATGTTAATATTTCATTTCTTTCTCTTCATAATTAATTGCATGTCTGGTTGACCCAAACTAAGTTCATTAAACACTGAATTGAAGTGAAGCTTTGCTGTTTTAGTGCGCTTAAAGATTTCCGTCTTGATTTTGATTGTAACATGTTTATAAAGCTTATCCTTGCTATGGCTTGTGTCAGGACTTTCACTTTTCCAATTTATCCTCATTCTTACAAAATAGTAAGGACAAAATATAATAAAGCAGTGGTTTTGTTTGAAACGAACAATGGGACTCTCTTCCATTGCTTGTAGGATCTCTAGGATTCTGGACCCTTCCCAGGATCCTAGTCTGTAAAACACGTAGAAATGGAACAATCTTGATTAGAATTGGGGAAAGGACACAGGGGTCTCGGAGGCACTCTGTGAGCTCCTTGGAGCCCTGCTTAGTGATCTGTGTAATACCGTGTCCATATTTACGCATTAAACCCTCTTGCATGCCCAAGATGGTGACATTATCAGAAAGAACTTAGGAAGTACTGCTATTAGTACTGCTATTAAATAGTTCAAAGTGTGCATTTGTCAGCTCATAGAGGAAAGTCTTTCCTGGGTATAGCAAAGGCAGTTTATGG
This sequence comes from Catagonus wagneri, assembly GCA_004024745.2. Lineage (NCBI taxonomy): Eukaryota > Metazoa > Chordata > Mammalia > Artiodactyla > Tayassuidae > Catagonus > Catagonus wagneri. The sequence goes on along the minus strand of PVHT021183710.1, from coordinate 5,323,596 downwards.
TGTCAGCATGTGGTCTCTGAAAATGCAGATTGTCTGAATGCAGAAATTTGGAAATGGATGACTACATTTCCCTGGTCAGAACCACCTGTGCTGGTACAATCCTAGGACAGTTCTATTCTCTTCCTTTCTTTGCCAGGTGTCCTCATCCTTCTACTCACTTATTCTTGGCTGTGCAATAGCTTTCCTCTGCCGCATTCTTTCTGGCACTAACCTACTTCATAGATATGGAATTAAGAGACCCATCTTTGAGGGATTTCAGGTTCTTAAGGCCTGCATAGTATGTGGCCAGTTAGACTTTCAACACCAAACCTGCACCAGTTGTTACTTTGGAATTGCTGTGATGTCAGGTGTTTCCCTAAGTCTTTGCTCATTTGGAAAATCAGTTCTGTGTTCAGAACATTTTAAGTCAACTATCATACAAAAAATAAAAATCTTAAAAAAAAAATAGAGCTGACAACATTCCCAACAGGTGAGCAAGAGAGACTGTCACACTTAGGTTTGCCTTCAGCTAGTTCACAGGTGACTTGGGGAGCTATAATAAAGTCAGCAATAACTTAACATATATTAGAGAGGATGAGATGAATGTTCCATATCAAGCATTCTGGGTATTTAGAGGATAGATGGCTTTTCCTCGTTGGCAGACAAAGGAAGGCATCACATGTGGTTCATAAATTCTCTTTGATGTCATCTCAACAATGATGACATGTGTTTGAAAGCAGAATGTTCTCCATGGCTAACATCCCAGAATTATAAAAGATGTTGGACTATCTTTGTTTCATTTATTTTCTATATTGATGGATTTTTACAGGATTGGACGACGCACAGTTGGCTGAGTCTCAAACCGAAAATCCCGAGTTATGCTCTAGCTTTTCTTCCACTGTTAAGAAATGGCCATTTAAAGTAACAGCTTAAACTGTCTTTTGTCTTTCCTTGTCCTCTCAAAGGTAACCTTATAGACGATGGGAAAAGCAGAAATGGAGTATGTTCTGGCTGTGATAGTATTTCAAAATAATAATGAACTTGATCCTTTTCTCAGAGCTGTGTTTTAATGCTGGGTCCTGGAAAATAAGAAAACATGAGTCAAAGTATGATAGAAAGCTGAGTTGTCAAATCTATTCAAATTTATTTACACAACCTAACTGAAGAAGTGACAGTGAAAATGGAGAGGAGGGGGTGGATTTTCAAGTTCTTCAGGACTTGACTGTTGGTTGTGGGGGTCGGTAAGTGAGAAGGAGGGATGGGGAAGATACTAAAATTCTGCCTTGGGCATCTGGGTATAACTATAGAATCAGAAAATACTGGTGAAAGAACGAAATTTAGGAAGAAAGTGTTGACTTCAGTTTTAAATTCTCTGTAACAGTTTATTGAAGTCATGAAAGACATGTTCTATGAGCTTAGTGGCTGTCTCCCAAGGTTATGGTCGTTGAAATGGGGATGGTTTAGTCTTGGTGGATTTTATTTTTTTGTCTTCTTGCCTTATCTAGGGCCACACCCGCAGCATATGGAGGTTCCCAGGCTAGGGGTCTAACAGGAGCTGTAGCTGCAGACCTTCGCCACAGCCACAGCAATGCGGGATGCAAACCACGTCTGCAACCTGCACCACAGCTCATGGCAACGCCAGATCCTTAACCCACTGAACAAGGCCAGGGATCAAACCCGCAACCTCATGGTTCCTAGTCGGATTTGTTAACCACTGAGCCACGACAGGAACTCCTTGGTGGATTTTTCTGCTTGTCAGGTTGAATATCAAGCTACCATGAAATATGCAAAGGCAAAATAGGCATTGGTGTGGGCACATTCATGCAGCATGCATTTATTAAAAAATAGTCACTGTGTGCTGACTGTGTGTCAAGCACTGTTCTGGTGCCGGAGAAGAGCCTGGTGAATCAATGGGCAAGGTCCTTTTCCTCATGGAGCTTACATTGGCATGGAGACATCAGACAATAAACAAATAAATGAACAAGCAGAAATATGAGGCTGAGCTCTGCTCCATGCAGAGCTTGGAAGGTCCATTGTGCTCGTGAGTGATAGGGGCTATTTGAGGTTGGATGTTGTGGTCATTGCTTCTGCTTGTCTTTTAACAGCCATTCCTTCCCCTTTCCTGGCCTGCCTCCTTGTCTTGCTGGCACAACTTCAATTTTCCTTGTGTGTTTACCTTCTGGTCATCTTAGGAAATGTGACCCTTCTCCAGACCCCTCCTAAATATCAGTCATGGTTATTCCTTCTTTCCTACCAGTGATCAGTTTTGGTCAAGCAGAGCCTGATCAATGGGATCTGACCTGCTAAAGACGGCAGAGTAAAAAGTTGGAAAGGATCTGGGTCTTTGATGAAGTCTTAATTCTCAGGATAGGGATTGAACCCGAGCCATAGCAGTGACCAGAGCCACAGCAGTGACTAGATCTGGCAACACTGTATCCTTAACCCGCTAAGCCACCCGGCAACTCTTATTGGGTCTTCTTCGTTATTGTGCTAAAGGCATCCTAACTGGTATGTGTGGGTCAGGGAAGGATATGCTGAGAAGGTGACTTTTAGGCTGACATGTGAATAGCATGAAGGAGCTGAGTTATGTAAAGAGATGGGAGAAGAGCTTTCCAGGCAATGGGATCAGTGAATACCAATGCCCAAATGTGGAAGCAAAGAACATGAGTAAAAGAGAGCAGGCCACTTAGGTGATGTGATGAGTTATGGGAATATAAATGGTGAGGAGGTCAGAGGGGTGGACCCTACCAACCTACATAAGGAGCTGGGATTTTTTTTTTTTTTTTGGTAGTAAAATAGAGGAGCTTGGATTTTCATCTAAACGTGGTGGAAGTCACTGGAGGAGTAGGTCCATTTCTTTCATTTTCTCATCCCCTAAACCCAGCACAGAATTAAACTAAATTCTAGTTTACAGGTTCTTCGGTTTGATCAAAATAATTCCGATAAAAGAAAGATCATTTGAAAGTGAATACTTTTCCTTAATGCTCCTGTGTAAAGAGATAACCTTCTCCTTGACAACAGGCAAAGGGGTTTCTCACAATTCTTTTACAAGAAACAACTTCAGAAACTGAGTTTGCAGGTAAAGAAAGTCAGCAGCACACACAAAACTGCAGAGATGACGACTCTTAATTAGCTGCATCAAATGACTCTTGGCATTCCTAATTTTCACCTTTTGGTAGCAATTCAATTCATTCCAAGGTTTTACCAGAGTAGACAGGCATGAAATGAATTCTCCACGGTAGGTTACCAATGGCAAAGAAATTGCAAGCTTTGAAATGGCTGGAAGAAATCACGTGAGCACTGGCTCTTGCTTTTCCCTAAACTCTGTGAATTCTGTCAACATTAATTCGGAGAAATATGTAGGCTGCCTTATTTGGGAGAAATGAACACTTTTATTTTCTCTAAGCCTTATCTGGTTTCCATCTTTTCCCTCAGTCCCCTCTCATGACAAGGACGGTCTCTAGTGGGTGTGCAGTAGAGTGGACAAGAACCAGGAATGGGAACACCTCGTTGGGTCCAGATGTGTGGAAAAGATAATGATGTAGGGGGTTTCCCTTGACTGTTTGTTCTCTGTGAATTAGTAGTGTGGTGGGGCAGCCGTAATCAACATAATGAGCTTTCTCCTCTCTCATACTCCAGTATGCGCCATGTACCAGCCATGTATTACTGTTTGGACTCTCCGGAAGAGTCCACACAATTTCCTCTAGTTGGTCTTTAAAACACCTTGCCCTCCTCCTGGAATGTCCTTACCCCATCTCTCTTTTAAAACCCAGAGCTTTCTCTGGGAAGCTTTCCGTGTTGGGTATAAACCTTGTGTGCCTTCTCAAATTCCCATGACTAACCCCCTTCCCTCTTTTCTGGGCCCTACCCCGTGGCATGTGGGGCAAGGGATCAAACCTACGTCACAGCTGCAAACCAAGCCACGGAAGTGAAAACTCCAGATCTTTGACCTGCTGTACCACCAGAGAATTCCCATCTCCCCTTTTAAAAATGCTGCTGAACACCTTCTGGAGAATGTCTTCCCCTCCTTTGCCAGTATCCTCATGAACTCCCAGAGATGATTGGGATTTGAAAGGAAGCCCTTAATCTACTTTTCCTTCATGCCTCACATGAGAGCCTCTCAGGCTCTCAGAGTCCCACTTTGGGATGTGGGTTTTGGGTCCTTGAGTGGGCACTGAGGGCATGGAGGATGTAATGTAAAGTGTGCAGGAATCAGCTCACTATGGGATGACCCTTCATCAACGGAAGTCAGGGGATAAGGGAGAGGAGCCAGGGTGACAAATTCCAACTCCTTTTGCCCTTTCTTAAGTTGTTCAGAAATGTAGTTCCTCTGTGCTAATTTTCCAGAGAAATCTTTCTAGAGGCTGAGTAAATATGCCTTGAGATACCATCTATGTCTCTGCTGCATCTTGTAAAGTGGTAGCTGTTGCATGACATTGCGTTGTTCGTTATCTTTCCTTACTGCATTTCCCCCTTTTTCCCAATCATATTACCCTTGGCTTTCATGTCTTATATAAAGTGGAAACACTTTAATTCTTGTCTTGGGAACTTATTGAGTGCTTCTCACTGGGCTTCGTCCATACCTCTGCTGGGGACAGAAAGCTCTCTTAACCCATCTCCTCTTACCAACTCTTAGATTGTCCAGTGTAAGCCACTCTGAATGCTCATCACCAGTAGACGCCTTGCTGTGGTCTCATGTGCACTTCCACTTCCACCTGAATTGTGTGCTTATCCAGAGTCACTTATATTTTCTCCAGTTTTGTGTACACAGTGTTCCCTTGTTACTGTAATCATATAATGCAATTAAATGTTCCATAAGCCAATACATTACGTATATGAAAATAATAAAGAGTTGTTTCTATGAAAATCCAGTTGAATAATTTAGATTTAAGGGAAAGTGCTTTAAAAGGAACCAGAATAAAATTAGATATGGTAGGAGTTCCCATCGTGGCTCAGTGGTTAACAAATCTGACTAGGAACCATGAGGTTGCGGGTTTGATCCCTGGCCTTGCTCAGTGGGTTAAGGATTTGGCATTGCCGTGAGCTGTGGTGTAGGTCGCAGACGCGGCTCGGATCCCGCGTTGCTGTGGCTGTGGCGAAGGCCTGCAGCTACAGCTCCTGTTAGACCCCTAGCCTGGGAACCTCCATATGCTGCGGGTGTGGCCCTAGATAAGGCAAGAAGCCAAAAGAAAAAAAATTAGATATGGTAAAATAATTATAAAATTTTGGGGAAAAATTGTAGTCGTATGACTTTCTAAGTGCATTTAAATTCCAGTTCTACTTTAAATAAACTAAAATTAATGATCAGAGTTGATATATTATTAGGGTAGTTTAAGCAGAAAGAATACACATAATGCCAATTCATCCACTAATAGTTACAAAAAAGGTCTTGTTTCTACATCAGAAGACTGGCAGCACTGAAAGCTTTACAACAACTAATGGATGATATAAATGTAAGACTAAGTCATGGTACCCAGGCAGTGGGCCCTGGAGGGTACAAATTACCTACTGATCAATCTGCTGCTTAAAAATGTGTGGAGGAGTTAAAGTCCTTATCAGTAGGAAAACTTTAATTAGGGATAACGAACAACTCTCCATTAAAGTTGAAACAGTTCTAACTTACATTTTCCAGAAACCCATGGGTCAAAGGGTAAAGCAAGAGCTATGAGTATACACAAAATCCAAGCATGGATTCTCAGGAGCTGCTGGGAGCAGTGCAGGTGGAATTCCAAATTCTGACTTTTCGTTATTGTCAAAAGAAAGGGTCTCTGAAGTTGAAGAGATATAAATTGTTTATTTTTACAAGATAAGTACTCTTCACAAAAATCAGCCTAGACAGATTCTGAATTATTCTAAAAATTGATTTTTTTCCTGTGAATGTACACATTCTGTGAAGAAACAGTTGAAGAAAATAGACATCCAAAAAGCCTATGCTTTCTTTATCAACGTTTTTAAAATTATGGGTTTTGACTCTTGGTGGGTCATGAAATATATTTACTGAGTTCTGGAAAAGGATTTGAAATACAAAGTGAAATAGAATAAAACAACAGGAAATATCTGTGTGTATTGTATGCTGTTTAAGGTATTTCATGAAAATTTGTCTTATTCTGCGTGTGTATGTTTGTGGCATGTGCATATGTGAGATAAAATTTCTGTGATGTAAAATTTCTCTTACCTTATATTTCAGGTCAAAACTTTGAAGGCCTTTGGTCTAATATAATGCTTCTTCATGTTTTAGCTATGAATAATATAAAGAAGTGATATAAAGAATATAATGCTTCTTCATGTTTTAGTCATGAATAATATAAAGAAGTAATATAAAGCCAGGTTTTTTTTATAACACAATGCATGTTCTTTGTTTCAAGTTACAGATCATGGGATTATAAAAAGCTTGAAAGATAATTTTGGAGTTTCATTTCAGAAAAAAACAGAAGACAATTATATATATGTACATGTAGGTTACATATAATCATTACAAATCATTGAAATTAAAGGAGATTTTCCTTTCAGTTTAGTGAGTGTGAAATTCTCAGTTGGCTATTTACTAAATCTCAGAGAAGGAAGAATGTTGCTTGAGCTTGACTACACTGGAAAAATTGTGAACTACAAGAGAATAATTAAGAACACCACTTAGTAACAGACCCCGGACAAACTGAAGGTTTCAATGATTGACAGAAAGAAGATATTTAACAATGATATTTAATGATTCCTATTTATTGCAATATATACTTAGTGTCAGGGATGAAATCCTTCTGGCCATACCAGAAATGGACAAATCAAACAAGGAGGGAGACAAGGAAAAGGAAGTATGACATCAACTCAAATCTTCTCATCATGCAGAAGACACAGTTGCACTTTGTTCTATTGACTCGGTGGTCAACCATGTTATAATATATAAAAAAATGCACATACTTCAAAAATATGTTTCAAGAGCCGTGTTCCTTCTTCGAAACAACTTCCGAATATTGGTTATATTAAAGGAATATTTACATAGTTTAAATTAAAGCAACATATATAAAGTTTTGCAGGTTATCATTTTACGACACTCAGCTTTAATTGACTTTCCACTTATGAGACCGATACTGGTCTTGATAATTTGCATAAGAAGGCTTCTACTGTCATTACTGCTTTCTATTGCCATCGTTTGTTTTTCTGTCTTTCACGCCACCACCTAATTTGGATTCAGACCTCTTGGGTTAGGCCCTAGCTTCTCTCCCACCCACTAAAGAGGTCCTGGATATGCGGTTCAGTCTCTCTGAGCTTGAGTTCTCCCGTTGGAATGATGAGGCTGGGATATTACTTGATTTTATTAGATTAAAACTCAGATAATGTATTTAAAGCCCTAAGTGTAGGTTCGGGTATACGTAAATATTCAACAATGATGGTTTTCTCTACTCTGATGTCTTCGATTTACTGTAAATATAATTGGTATTGTCCTTTATAATTTCAAAATAGTTTTCCAGCATAAATTTCAGATTGCCTGCCATGGCAATCATTTTCATTGCTCCCCAAATCTTTGGGAGTTTTCTCAGAATAGTAGCAGTTAAAATGCTAATAACAGCTTATATTTTGGTGGCATTTAATAGCTTAAATTTGATGTAGGTGGTATAATGGGCTTCATTTTCCAGGTTTCCTAGTTCAGGATCACAAGACCCCGAGAGGTTAATTTACTCACTCCAGGTCACCCAGATCATGGATGGGAAGAGAGGACTGACTGATGCTCTCCTGACACCATGCCCAGTTCTTTCCAACCCTTGTTGTCACGTATGCAGTGCTCTGCGTGAGCCAACATGGATCGCACAGCATGGTGAAGCAGCCTTCCCTGAGAACTCGGAAACCGGTCCAACGTGGAGGAATCTCATTAGCACTTTTCAAAGCTTTACCCTGACTGCATTTTAAGTTGTATAATTTTTCTGGATCTGGATCTCGAATGGATGCTTGTTATTGGCAAGTACTGCATCTCATTCGGGTGGAATGTTCCTCATCACACGGTTCAAACTGTATTCAAAGACTAGAGAAAGAGGAAAAACAAAATCCCTTCAAATAAAAGGCATTTAGAGAATCTCCTGCTATTGGATTTATGAAAATAATGGCAATGATTCATAAAGTTCACTAATTCCTTCAAGAGCCAAGGATTCATGCATCTGGACCTCTTGGTTTTTCTCTGTTCAGTTTCTCCATGAAGCCCCTTGCCTCTTTTTTGCCACAGCTGAAATAAATTACCAGGCTTCTCTTGTTGTACATATAGATGATCATTCAAGGCTTTAAAACAATGTACATTAAAAAAAAAAAAAAAGGATTTCAGTAGCTTTGAAATTTGCAATGTTGTAATGTTTGGTACTTTTTTATCTTGATATATATATTTTAATCACATCTACACTGTTGGCTGGGGTCAAATCATTCTGCAATTTTTTGCTGTTATTTGCTTTTCCCAGCCTTCCTAGATTTAGAAAGCTTAATTTTATTCCTTTCTCCATTTTATTAGGCTCACAGTCACCCTTAAAAGAATCAAAATCTCATCAGCAAGAAACAACTTGCTGGCTTCTTCCTAGAATTTATGGTTTTAGGGAGCACATTGATTTAATAAAATAGAAGTTCCTTTTTTTCTCTTTTTTTAGGGCTGCACCCGAGGCATATGGAAGTTCCCAGGCTAGGGGTTGAATCGGAGCTGCAGCTGCCAGCCTAGGCCACAGGCAGAGCAGCACAGGCTCCAAGCTGAGTCTTCAACCTACACCACAGCTCACCTGTGATGCTGGATCCTTAACCCACTGAGCGAGGCCAGGGATCGAACCCTCATCCTCATGGATACTAGCTGAATTCATTTCCACTGCACCACGATGGGAACTCCCAGAAGTTCCTTTTTGAAAGTGTATTCCCCATTGGCCATTTCTGTTCTCATCTTCCATGTATGTATATTTATATATTTCATTACTTCTTTTATTCTTATTTTTTCTTAAACCATAACATGAGCCCAGGTAGACCTGGGTTTGAACACCCAGTTCCTTTTGCATCTTGTGCCTTTTTAGGGTCCTAGAAGGGCAGATGCCTCTAGGAAGACATTTCCCATGCTCTTTCCATGGTTTAGGGTGGTCTGCATTCCTGCCTCATGTTCTGGAATAATCCCTCACATATGGCTATGTTGGGGAGCGGTGAGGGAAAGTCAGGGTCAAGATAAACATGAGGAAGGAGTGGGAGGACTTGGAAAAGATTATTTCTCTCAACAGCACGTAATCATGCTATACAAAGAAACTAACGAGCAGGATTTGGAGATGCCTGAAGTCCAAGACATAGTTAGAGCTTAAAGTTAAAAGCCTTGATTTTCTGGACTGAAATTCCCTACATCATAAAGACTTAGGCAGTTGAAAGACCCTAAACCATTCATAGTTCACTTATCTTTAGCTGTAACTTAGGAATTAACACCTGTCCTGGAAACACACGAAGCAGTCCTTTCTGGAAGATGAGCTGCTGAGAAATTTTCCTGCCACGGTAGACATGAACTACTCTTTTTGTACATACGGTGCCTCTGAACACCCTTTATCCATCTGGAAAATCCCACTCTGTAAAACCCATTCCTCCTGAGATAGAAACCAGAAATCTGGAAGGTCCCGTGGTGGCTGCAGCTCCTGATTCTACCCCTAGCCTGGTAACTTCCATATGCCGTGGGTGCAGCCCTAAAAAGACCAAAAACAAAAAAAAAAAAGGGAAAGAAACCAGAAATCTCTTGTCCAGTCTCCCTACAGCCTGGGTACATTTGTGCAAGCAAGAGTCCATCCATAAACTGCCTGTAATTAGAAGCTAACGACGTCAAAAAGGTGGGGTCCCCTGGGCACACACATCCCCAGGATCCAGGGGCCAAAGGGGCAGAGGCCCTGGTGGTGTCAGGGGCTGGGGTCAGTGTTGCAAACTACAGCGCTCTATCTGCAACTCAGAGCTACAGCGGGCTTGCAGAGCGGTTTGGGATTTTTTTTCTGGAGGTGTCACCTTTGCACTTGGTTTCCACATCCATCTAACCGGGGGCACTACCACCAACCTCATGGGATCACTGGAGGAGGAAGTGTAAATGGGCATGCAAACACCTAGTGCTTGGTCTCTTGGATGACCTTGGATGTCAGTTTCCCTCCTTCCTCCATCTGTTTCATTTCTCCAGGGTCATTACCTAGCTGTCTCACAAATCCAAGGGTGCTGAGTGACTGGACAAGATTCTACCAGACGTTAAGTCCCCAGTTCTATGGTGACACCAAGGAGGGGCATTACAGCCTGCCTAAGGAACGAGTGGAGTGGGGGAGGGAGGGAGGGGTGGGGGGGTGGGGGAGGGACTTCAGGCAGTGGAATCCGGAAGAGCAAGAGCGGAAGACAGGGCTACGGTCATTTGGCTGCACAAGAGAAACTGGAAATGGAAGGTCAGTTTGCCTGGAGGGTGTGGGGCTGGCTTGCATTTTTGCTGTCTGTCTGGATGTTGCAAAAACGCAATTATTGAAATGGGAAGTTGTTTACAATATGCTATTAAGTGATGAAAGCAGATTACAGAGCAGTAAATGGAATATGAAACCATTTTTGAGTAGTATTGATGTGTATATGCATGTCCGTATACGTGTATATTATGTGTACATATATATAATATATAGACACACATAAATAATTATAGGTTGTAAGATCACAGGAGGTGTATTTAAAAAATCTTTTAAATTACCTGTATTTGATTTTTTACATGAACATGTATTATTTTTGTAATAAAAATAAAAAAAAAACAACATTGTGTCTTTCAAAAGTCTTCGAACACATGACTTTTTTTTTTTTTTTTGTCTTTTTAGGGCCCTATCTGAGGCATATGGAAGTTCCCAGGCTAGGGGTTGAATCAGAGCTGCAGCTGCAGGTCTACACCACAGCCACAGCAACACCAGGTCTGAGCCGTGTCGGCAACCTACACCACAGCTCAGGGCAATGCCAGATCCTTAACCCAATGAGGGAGGTCAGGGTTTGAACCCGTGTCCTCATGGATACTAGTAGGGTTCTTTACCTCTGAATCACAATAGGAACTCCAAATTATTGTCAGCTATTAGGTGGTTTCCAGTTTTTCCCCATCATAAAAAATGCTGACTTCGATCAGGTAGAATTTTGTTGATTTGCTTTTTCTGAGAAAGGCCTCTCTGATTACTTGAGTGACTTAGTGTAGCTGTTTTTAATTTCGTCCGTCTTCCCTTTGTAATACATTTTTAAAGGAGGACTGTTCATATTCTCTCTTTTCTACCTCTTTATCAAATGTCCTTGCGTTTCCAGAATAGCTTGAGCTCTAAGGCAAATTGGAATTCTGATTTTTCTGGACATTCATGAAATGAGATAATCATGCCAAATTGCAAAGGGGATGCAGGTGGTGGTGCAGGTGCACTGCACCCTTAAGAAAAGAGGACACTTCACACAAAAACTAAAGGTGAAATGCCTGAACTGAAAAGCCTCTTCAAAAATACCAGACATTTTACATTTTCTCACTGATCATCAAAACAAAACCAAACTAAACCAGCAAGAACATTTCTTTACTGCACGTTCATTGTGCCAACACATTCCTTTATATTAAAAATGAAAAGACCTTAAAATACCCTAACAGATAGCAAAGCCTTGGAGAGCAAGTTTACATGCAGGGCTGGAGATATTCATTAAAATTGTAATTAGACTCACGATTAAATTCATTCACAGTAGAAACTTTGCTTGTAAGTGTTGCTGCAGGAGGAAACCTCCAGTCTGAAAATTAGTTCAGCAGTCTGAGCGATTTTAATTATGCAGAGTTGATTATCGCTAGAGAAGGAAACCTTTATTGCAGCAACAGAATGAAGATCTTTTTTGCCCCCTTTCTTTTTGGTTTCCTGAGCTAATATGAGGTGCATATTTTGATAACCAAATGTTTCTCTAGGCAAAGAAAATGTGAGAACATGTGCACAGCAGGAGAGCAGAAGTTATTAAATGGCCACCTGAGATGATAAGATACACAATGCTGTGTTCAGCCTCTTTTCTTCATTGTAGTGGATCCCATCATTTGGACAAGGGAAAGGCAAAGAGACAGGAATAGCATTTATTTAGCATCTACTACTTGCAATCGTTTGTAACGGGCAGTTTCTTCTCCCCAGGTCCTCCTTTGTATTACTGCTTCCATTTTATAGATGAAGAGCCTGGCTATCAGGGAAGTTAAGTGACTCTCTTAGACAGGGGGCTGAATGCTGGGTGGGACCCTGAGCTTGCCTCTTTTCATCCTGTCATTAGGAAGGAGAAATCTCACAGGGCCTTTTAAAGCTGCTCTTCCTCAGTTTAAGAGTATGCCCTCACATGCTGCGTGTTTCCTTTTTTACTGTCACACACTATCAAGGCAGCCTACCCAACCCTGCCTTGAACCAGCCAGTCTGAGTGGGGCCGAAGGCAAAGCTTCTACAGATCTGGTTCCATTTTTGTCTTTGGTCAAAGCTCAGAGGCTGCAGGCCCGGAGGGTGCCGGGTTGAGTGGGAAGGGGCTGGGAGTACAGTCAGGAAATCTGATTTCTGCTCCTTGATCACAGACCTATGAGCTGTGTGATTCGGGGCAAGTCATTTTGCCTCTCTGAGTTCCATTTCTCGGTGCAGGAAGGGGGCTTGTTGATGTGGGAGGCTCTCAGCAGTGATATTCCAGGTTGCCTTGGAGGTCTCGTTGGGTTTTCAAAGCAACCAAGGAAGGGGAGTCTCTCTCGACCCCTCGCGTTCCTTTTTCCCCAGAGCCCAAAGCCATGCTTAGCCTTCATATTTTTTTTGAATAATTTGAACAAATATCAGACTGTAGGGAGAAGAATATAATGAACTCTCATATACCCATCATGTGGATTTAACAGTTGTTTACATTTTCCCACATTAACTATATATTTCTTTGTCCTGAAATTTAAAGCAAATTACGGACATGTTACTTCAGCCACAAATACTTCAGCATGCATTTCTAAAAATTAAAGACCATTTTCTATATAAAGTCACATCATTTTTATACCTAGTATAAATAACACTTTCTTCAAATCATCAAATAACTAGTTCATACTCAAATTTCTCCAGCTGTCCCAATATTACAACTGTTATTTTTAAAGCAGGATGCTGTCACTGTCCGTACAGCGCATTTGGGCTATATATCTCTTAAGTCTCTTTTGATCTCATACAGTCTCCTTCTATTTTTTTTTTTAATGGCTTTATTTGTGGCATATGGAAGTTTCCAGGCCAGGGACTGAATGTGAGCTGCAGCTGTGACCCACACCAAAGCTGCAGCAACATGGCATCCTTTAACCCGTTGCACTGGGCGGCGCATAGAACCCACACCTCCACCGGGACCCAAGCCACTGTGGTCAGATACTTAACCCATTATACCACAGCGGGAACTCCTCTATTTTTTTTTTTTTTTCTAATGGTATTGACTTGTTGAAGATTTCACAGAAATTGGGGCTCAAAAATCCCTCTTCCTGGGTTGTCTGATTGCTTCCTCACAGTGTTAGTTTCCTTGTTCCTCCCTAACACCTACATAAACTAAAAATTAGATCTCATATTGAGTAGATCCAAGGTAAACATTTTGGCAAGAACATCACGGATGCTACTGTCCTTCATAATCAACCACTTTTGGAGGCAAGTAAGGTAGTGGCAGCTTGGTTCCAGCCCTGGAAGTGAAACCTTGTGACCAGCGTGGAGGTTGTGGGTGATACTTTGCCATCAGGTCAATCTTTCACCTAAGAGTCTTACTATCATTGATAATTCCTGCCTTAATCGATTATTTCATTAGCAAGCAGCTAAAAATTAAATTTGTAACGTTATATTTCCTTCTCTAGGTATTAGCTGACATTCTTCTCTAGAGAAGAAATTTCCAAGGGCTCATCTTGACAAAGTCAGGGTCTAGATCCGCAAGGTTCTCTCAGGAGGAGCCAGTAGAGGGGAGCCTGAGGTTAGGTGCCAAATTTAAGTGTTACCATGGGCAGCAGGCCTCATGGGGTGTCCAGAGCTCGAGGAGGATGCCATGGGCTTATACTCTAGCATCCTAAAGATCCGGTAGAAAGGCCATAGTAGGACCTGCATGGTTTAAATTATAAGTTTTAATACTGACTTAAGCCTGTTTGCATTAACAGACCAGTGTAATGCTCTGATTAAGGATAGATGAACAGTTTGGCCAACTGCAAAGAATCGCCTTGGGATTAAATAAAGTAAGGAAAGAGTCTAACATAATATTTGGCACAAAGCAGCAGTTTAACAGTCATTAGATTCCTCATGTTTTATTTTTAACCCCATCTCCGTGGAGACACGTGAGGTCTTCTTTTGAGGTCTAATAATTCGGGTGAGTGTTACCGTTGTTACACTCATATTTATTTTTCTGAGTTTTTTATACAAGCACACATTTTCTTATTGTCCTTTTGAGTCCTTTCTGCTCTTCTTAAAAACAATGGCAATAACAACTAAATATTGGTGGCCTTCCATTAAAAGTCCACAACTGTAAATGGAGCTGGGTTAAAAAAAAAAATTCATCCAAGTTAAAGAATTAAATGCACTCCCATCTTCTTGTTAATGCACAGATATCCAGCCTGCATGACTTTCTCTTCCAGTCAAGCAAGAGGCAAAGGTAATTTAGAAACACTCATGTTCTCTTGGTCACACTGTTGACAGAAGGCTCAGAGAAAAAACATAATATAACTTTGTTGAAAATAAACATGGAAAGGCCCTTATGACATGTAAAACAAAGTCTACAGTTTGGTGCAAATTTTTTAGCCTGAATAAATCACGTCTATTATTTTCTTTGTGCCAAAGAAAGGCCAGGCTGTTCCTGGAATGGGATGATTCTTTCTACCTGTTTCCCTAATGACCTTGACGATGTTAAGAAGTAGTTCTCTCTACGGTATGGTCAGGCAGAAGTTGTCCAGTGAATATTGATAATGGGAAAGGAAAGTTTCTTATGGATCGGAATCCAAGTCCAGTCATTTACCTTGAAGGATCCAGCTGAAGTCCACGGAAAGCACATTGCAAGTACAGTTTCTGAATTATAGCATGAATTCTCTCTTTAGACTCTCTCATGCCTTCTCCCCCCTCTCAGGTGAACTGCTGCCCTTTAAATGCAAATTCCAGCTCCTCCCACCATTTCTAGTGCATCTGACCACCCACTTTCCTTGATGCATCTGTACTCTGTACATACCTCTGTTAGGACACCTGTCATGCATGTTATAGATTTTGTTTTCATGTCTGTGCCCCTCACTGGAGAGTTACCTCCTTGAGAGGAAGGCCTCATTTTATTATCATTTTATTCCTCAAACTGAACTCCTTTCCTACCTGAAGAGTCTTATGCGTTAAATATTTGCTGATGTGACTCATAGAATCTCAGATTTGGAAGGAAGATTTTTCATCATTCTAGGCAACCCAGAATAGTGGAGGAGATGATGTCTGAGCTACACTCCCCCCACTTTAGCAGAGGGTGTTGCAAGGCTGGTTCAGGATCGCACAATGAGTAAGTGGCAAACAGAGGCCAGAATCCAGGAATCCTGGAGTAGTTCAAGGATATAGCGTTCTGTGGAACACTTGAATGTTGTCAGTTGCTTCGAGAAAAATGGGTTGTGTCTTTTGGTTAGCTGGCCAGATTTCCTCACTGCAAAACTTTCTTGTAAAGTTCCAAGACTGAGTTATAATAGTAAGCTTTCCAAACATATTTTCCCAAGGAACTCTTTCCTCATACTATCTCACTGAATGGGTGTTCCCCAAAACACACTTTGGAAAACACAGTTGTGTAGGCAGAATAATGACCATCTCGCAGAAGTTCAAGTTATAATCCCCAGAATCTATAAATATGTTATGTTACAGCACAAAGGGGAATTAAGATATTGGATAGAATTAAATTCAATAATAGGAGTTCCCGTCGTGGTGCAGCGGAAATGAATCTGATTAGGAACCAAGAGGTTGTAGGTTTGATCCCTAGCCTCACTCAGTGGGTTAAGGATCCAGCGTTGCTGTGGCTGTGGCGTAGGCTGGCAGCTGTAGCTCCAATGTGGCCTCTAGCTTGGGAACCTCCATATGCCGTGAGTGCGGCCCTAAAAAGCAAACAAACAATAAAAAAAAAGAATTAAATTCAACAATCAACTGACCTTAAAGTACAGAGATTATCCTAGATTATCTGGGTGAACCCAATGTAATTATATCCTTAAAAAAAAGTGGGAGAAGGAAGCAGAAGAGTCAGAGTCATGCCACGTGGGAAGGACTCAATCCACCACTGTGGGCTTTGAAGGCGTGAAGGGGCCACCAGCCAAGGGATGCAGGTGGCCTTAAGAAGCTGGAAAATGCGCAGAAATGGATTATCCCTTAGAGCCTTAAAAAAAGAAATGCAGCCTTGTTAATGTCTTGATTTCAGCCCTGTGAGAACTGTCAGACTTCTGACCTGCAGAACTGTAAGGTAATATATTTGTGTTGTTTCAAGCCACTGAGTGTATGGTAATTTGTTATAACAGCAAAAGACAATTACCAGGCAAAGCTATAATTCAAAAATATTCATGCAGCCCTAAGTTCACAGTAGTCAAGATCTAGAAACAACCTAAATGTCTATCGACAGATGAATGGATTAAGAAGATACGGTATGTGTATACAATGGAGTAATAGTCATACAAAGGAACAAAACAGTGTCATCTGCAGTAACATGGATACAATTAGAGATTATCATACTAAGTGAAGTAAGTCAGAAAGAAGACAAATACCATATGATATCACTTACATGGGGAATCTAAAATATGGCTCAAATGAACCTATCTATCAAACAGAAACAGACTCACAGACATAAGAGAACAGACTTGTGGTTGCCAAAGGGAGGGGGGAGGGAGTAGGATGGCCTGGGGGTTTGGGGTTAAGTAGATGCAAACTATGACATTTAGAATGGATAGGCAATGAAGTCCTGCTGTATAGCATGGGGAACTATATTAAATATCTTGGGATAGACCACGATGGAAGATAATATAAGAAACGGCATGTATAATTATGTACGACTGGGTCATTTTGCTGTACAGCAGAAATTGGCACAACATTGTAAATCAACTACACTTTAATAAAAAATGTGGAACTCCCATCGGGGCTCAGTGGTTAACAAATCTGACTAGTATCCGTGGAGACACGGGCTCGATCCCTGGCTTGCTCAGTGGGTTAAGGATCCAGCGTTGCCATGAGCTCTGGTGTAGGTGGCAGACGCGGCTTGGATCCCGCGTTGCTGTGGCTGTGGCGTAGGCTGGCAGCTGTAGCTCCAATTCAGCCCCTAGCCTGGGAACCTCCATATGCCTCGGGTACAGCCCCCAAAAGACAAAAGAGTAAAATAAAATAAAATAAAAAATGTAAAAAAATGATTAAAATCAATATCTCAAAGACATGCACACATAAAAAGAAGACAATACAATGGTTCCAGTGTCACAAACTTCATGTTTTTTGGGCTCCCACATAATCCTGGAAATTATTAAAAATATGATTATGTTATTTGTATTCATGTCTCTATGCTGAGGTGGAATGATTCTCCAAAACGGTTGCAAATTGATCTCTAAAACACATATTATCTTCTATTTTTATAACATTTACTGAATTCCATTCTTTAGAAGCAGTTGCTATTTCCAGCTCACACCCTGAAGGACACGGGTTCCAGGAGATAGGGACCATTTGGAGATATTCAGGAAGCTGCCTACCATCGACAGAAAGGAATTGGTGAATTTTTTCCTAGTGTTTACATTTCTTCTTTTGCCAATGACTTTGAAAGCCTCTTGAAGTTCTACCACAGGTAAGGTGACCTACAGTTTATCATCCAAGCTAGAACTCTTTTGAGATCATGAAATGAGGGGTGCTATAAATAACGACATGGAGGCAACAGGAAAAAACCAGACTGCCCTGCAAACCCAGATGTGAGGTCACTGCAATAAAAGGTCATTTTTCTGGGTGTCTTTCTCAGTCACTGGCACAATGCCAACATATTTATATAACACACACACACACACACACACACACACACACCTGCATAGGGAACAGCAAATAATTCCATGATACACAAAGGTCCTTGGGCTTCTAAATGTTCAGTTCTTAAGCATATTTCTTCGTAGTCTAATTAGGGAGGCTAAGAAGCCCTCCTATCGCATTTAATCCTGCTTTTCAATAAAAAAATAATCTTTGAGAACACAGAGATTTCACTCTAGGAGTAAATCCCAACTGAAGCTCATGTATTGAACTACAAAACCATTGGCTCTAGTGTTTGATCTCGTAAATATAAGGCCCTGTTGGTGAAGAGCTGGTTGGGTTTTTGGCATCAGAGACTCCTGGGCTTTCATCCTAACTCTGAGCTTAGTAGGCATGTAACCACGGGCAAATAATGTGACCCTTCTGAACCTTAGCTCGCTTGTTTACAAATGGTATTTAACTGAATGTGACAATATTAAACACATCATTTATTCAACACATCAACAAATATGTGAGCATTTACCATGTGCCAACACATAGTTCCTGGATGCTAGAGTCTTAGAATATTCTTTTCTAATTTAAAAAATTTTCTTAAAATTTTATTTTATGATTTTTATTTTTCCATTACAGTTGATTCACAGTGTTCTATCAATTTCTACTGCACAGAGAAGTGACCCAGTCATATATATATATGTATATATATAATGTTTCTCATATTATCCACCATCATGTTCCATCGCAAGTGACTGGCTATAGTTCTGTGTGAAGAGTCCCAGAATATCCTTTTTCAAAATTTCAGTTTTATTGAGATATAACTGATATCCAGAACTGCATAAGTTTAAGGTGTAGAGCATAATGACTTGACTTATATACTGTGAATTGATTATCATAATGTTTGATTAACACGCAGCACCTCATGTAGATACCAAAACAAACAAACACAAAACCCTTTTTTTCCCTAGGGATGAGAACTTTTAGAATTTCCTCTCTTATCAACAAATATACCATATAGCAGTGTTAACTATAGGCATTATGTTGTATAATACATCCCTAGTACCCACTTATAACTGAAAGTTTGTATCTTGTGACCACCTTCATCTAATTTCCCATCTCCCTACCCATCCTAGAGCATCTTTGATAGATATGTGGATCGCTACACAGTCTGGGTTTACAAAAGGGTTCTCCACACACTGTATTGTAATTCTTAAACTTAGAGTAGTTTACATTTAATAGCAGCAACTGGAAATCACAACCAATTTAAAACAATATTGATAACTCGTGGATGAAGATAGTTGGTCCTTCCAAATTGCAGGAATATCAATTACTTACAGAAGTTCTTTCTCTGATATATGTCTTTCTCCAAAAGGACTTGTAAATTTTGCACCTCGATGGCATGATAGAATAATATCCTCAAGTTTTCAGTAAATTAAGAATGTGCCATTTCTAATTAATAAAAGAACAAATTTTGTAACCCTTACATTTGTAAGATTTTGTTGGAGCTGCTGGAGAAGATATTTGTGAGAGATTAAGCAAGAAGAAAATAATAATGAATTACACAATATTTATGCTGCCTAAAATGGGCTCTTTTCAACTTAGTGAACACAGTGAAGGACTTATGTAATATTATTAAGTACTGGTATATATTGATTATACTAATTATGTGGCTTTCAGTCAAAGACTATAAGCATTCAAAATGAGGATCTGCAAATGCATTTACAGGTATCGAGATACGTTCATGGTAAAGTCTTAGGGTAAAAAGGCAGGTTGATTGTAAAGTTTTCCTATTATAAACAATACTGTGATGAACATCTCTGTAGCAAAATCTTAGCACACATCCGTGATTTTTACTGGTTTTCATTCTCCAGAGAAATAGAACCAGCGTGAGAGATACTTATTGAGGAGGAGGGTGCTCTCATGATTACAGAGACTGAGAAGTCCAGGATCTGCAGGTGAGGACCCAGGAGAGCAAAGGCTCCAGTTCGAGTTCGAGTTAGAAGGCCTGAGAACTAGGAGAGCCAATGCTGCTCCATCTGAGTCTGAAGAAGTCTTCCTTATTCAGCCTTTTATTCTATTCTGATTTTTAATGGATTAGGTGAAGGTTTCCCAGACTGGGAAGGGCCATCTGCTTACCTTAGTCTGTGAATGCAAATAGTAATCTCATTCAGAAACACCCGGAAATCATGTTTAACCAAATATCCGGGGTTCAATCAGGTGGATGCACAAAAATTAGCCACCATGGTGGTTATTTACTTAGAAAAACATTTCTGGTAATGAAATTGCAGGGTCATTCCAGTGCATGTCACTTTTTAAGGGTTATGTCTTGGTTTAATCCATTTCTGACCATTCCAGGTGACCGTGATAATGTGTTTTATCCTCGTCCCCCATATCTGCTGGAACCTTTGTAAATGGCTAAAGCAGGACTCAGCAAACCTCTTGACCCCACCCTCTTCTCTGGCAGAGTAGTTGACTGGCTAAGTCTCTATTAGTCTACTTCTTTGCTAAATCTATTGCTAGGCAGTAATTTTTTTTTTTAATATTGCTGACAGATTTTGCATCAAATTTATGTTTACCAGAAACTACTCTTTAGTTAAAATCCACCAGTTTTTCCTAGAGTGTGTTAAACAGAACACAATTGTTTATATTCAGAGGGAAACTAACCTGACTTTATCTGTAACTTAATTACCATGAAGTCCCACGTGTGGTCTCCAGAGCTGCATAAATTAATAACGCTATAATTGCAGAGTTCACATACCAGGGATGGTTACCAGCCTTCTCTAGAGAGCCAAGTTAGCAAACAGGCTTTGCATTAACATATATTCTCTGAGTAGACTCTTTTTTTTTTTTTTCCCTCCCTGAGGCATTTCCCACCTCCGCCTCCAGCCCTCCTTTTTTATGTCCCTTTTACTCTCCTTCGATGCAGTCTGTGGCATTCTTATAACTACTGTTTCTCCTCTGGGTGCTGCTGAAATATCCCCCTAATATTTCTCCATTACAATGCGGGCCGTCAAGAGCACAACGTCTTGGTGGCCTGCCTTTCCACGACAAAATACAGAGCATTTCCATGACTCTGGCGTCCATCAGGACAATAAGCCACAAATCTTTTTCAGTGCAGCTCCAGACGTGGCTGCCTTTGGGCTGGAAGGCAGGCAGAGGCAGAAATGTTTCCCCAGTGTGGAGAGAAATCAAACGCGGGGCCTCTGGTTTCTTCTGCCTGTGTTTCGGAATAAGCCAGGGCTGCACTTTTAACGAGAGGCCGTGATTGGAGGCAGGGAAGTTTTCTTTGGTGCAGTGATTAAGTCAGAGAGATTGCACAAGGCCATTAGGGAAAAGACTCCAATATGTGCTTAATTTTCTGTGGAGGATTTGCTAATGTTTGGTGGGAGTCCCGGCTCTTATTTATTACTTACTTTTCTTAATAATGAAAAAAGAGACCATATGTTGGGTGTGCTGCTTGCTGATAAACTCACTTGGAGTAATGACTGGCAAGTTTGCGTGTATTTTGTACCCTGTGCTATTACGGGAGGGAAATCCTAAACTCTATTAAGAAATTTGCAGCCTTTGAAGCTGGTACCACTTGGCCTTCAAGGTTTATGCTAATATCAGCTGAACATGTGAGGTGTTAAGTGTTTTATTATATTTTAGAAGAATTCTGAACATTTCTTACCTCACTAGAAACATCCAAATAAACTCCGAATGGATTAAAGAGTTAAATATTTAAAAACCTTAACTGTTAGAAAATCTGGAAGAAAAGAGATGTGAATATTTATCAGGCCTCCTGAGGGAGAGAATTTTCTAAGCTTAGAACTGATGGAATAAACACTAACGATGGGACTGCTAGACCGGACTACATAAAAATTTAAACTTTTTATACATCAAAAAATCACCAAGATTAAAAAGCCATCAACAAAACTGTTGATTGAGATACTGTGGTAGGAAAGTTTAACAAAGGATCATATTTTAATAAATATAAAACTCACATAAATTCAGGAATACAAACACCAGGATTCCAGCAAATATATGGAGAAAGAACAGATGTAGGCAAAAGACAAATATAATAATATGCTGATAAACAACTGTGGAAAAAATTTTTTAACTTTCCTAAGTAGCCAAATAAATGTAAATGAAACAGTAGTAAGGGGTTATTTTCCCCTTTAAAATTTTCTCCATCACAGTATCTAATTTTTAATTTTTAATTTAATTTCATTTTATTCATTTTCATTTTATTTTTGCTTTTTAGGGCCACACTCAAGGCATATGGAGGTTCCCAGGCTAGGGATCGAATCAGAGCTACAGCGGCTGGCCTACAGCACAGCCACAGCAACGGCCAGTTACGAGCCATGTCTGCCACCTACACCACAGCTCACGGCAACGCCAGATCCTTAACCCACTGAGCAAGGCCAGGGATCGAACCCACAACCTCACGGTTCCTAGGCCAGATTCGTTTCTGCTGCACCAAGACAGGAACTTCCGTACCTGATATTTAGAATGACACCTGACAAGGGTGTACTAAAATGATCACTCTCCTTCACTGACTAGGAAGACGTTAACAGATAACATCCATGTTAAAAACATCCTTTAAAATAAAAATGTATTGAAAACAATTTTATATCATGGGACTTTGGAATAGTTTAAAAAATGCTCTTAAGTAAAAATTTTTCTTTGAATTTTTTTAACTTTTTCTAAATTTTCTGTAATAGTCATGAATTACTTTTAATTTGAAGTAAATCCAAGTTTCACCAACTCAGCTGTGCGGTTTTAGAATGTAATACGGTAATTGTGCTGTATTCATACACAGCCCCAGTGGGCCTGCACCTTACACTCAAGAAAGAAAGACGATAAAGAGTCTTGTGTTCGTTTAGATCAAGTTTTGCTGCCCAGTATTTATCAATAAATTTTGAATTTCAGAGATTATTGAATTTTGAAATCAAAGGTAAAGAGTGTAGTGGGTTTTTTTGTTTGTTTTTGTTTTAAATACTGAAGGGAAAAGGTGGTCATTAAAAGACTGCACACGAAAGTGTTATAATATTGCCGGGTGATAGCTAACACATCAGGTCTCCTCAACCGTATTCTAGAGTCCTTTCCTCCTCACTGCGCTATGGGTGAGCTATGGCATTCTAAGAGTTTGGTATGTACCTGGACTATCTTTTCTTTTTCAAAAATTTTATGGCTGTACCCGTGGTATACAGAAGTTCCCCAGCCAGGGACTGAATCTGAGCCATAGGTATGGCAATGCTGGATTCTTTTAACCCACTATACCAGGGCAGGAACTGCAGGTTATCTTTTTTTTTGAGGGACAGTTTAAAGGCAGTGTTTGGCGGTTTTCTTTTTTATATTATTCTTCATGGTGCCTGACAAAATGTCAAAAAAATGATGGCTTAGGTTCTAAGTTAACCTTTTATACTTGATCTTCTAGCATTTATCAGCTGGAGTCTCTATTATCATCTTAACCAATGATGTTTTTTGCTATGCAACAGTATAGTTGTTGTTGTTTTTAAATAATTATTTTGCAACTTCTAGTTGCATTTTACTAGCTACAGAGAAGGTAGTTTGACATCGTAAGAACTGACCATTGAGGAAATGCTCCCTACAAAGCTCCTCATTATTTCTCCAACTATGATGCTGAATCTTTCTTTCCTTTAATGATGAAAAAGAGAGAGTAGGAAGGAAGTTTGTGTAATACTTATAACATCACTTCACGACCACTATGTAAATAAAATATTGCCTTTGCCAAGTATTTTAATGAACATTCAGTTGTTAGATAGAAATGTAAAAAAGAGAAGAGGAAAGAAAAAGATATTAATCTATAAGCAGATTGCAAACACGCTGAGCAGTATATTTTTTCAGCTATTTTATTTTTCTTTGCCCCTTGAATTTTCCTAGCCATTGGAAAAGGAATTATTCCCACAATACTTTGCAATCAGCACATATGAACTATACTTAAACATATTTCAGGTGATCTATAAATAGCTCAGCAGAACTGCACCGCTGCTGCTTCTGGGAGCCAAGAAAGAAAGGCAAAAGCCTGAGATCAGCAAAGCTTGTCAGAATATTTCAGGAGTAAAAGTTTGATCCACTTCTGCCTGGTGATCTAATGTTCGGTCTGGCTGGTAGGGGTTTGCTTGTCTGGCTCCTGGGGTTTGTTGGGCGCTTGACTTAGGATCACAGATAGTTCCTCTGTGGAAAAGGAGGAGTTGGATCTTAGTTCTGCCACCTACTGGGTTTGTGACCTTGGGCATGTAACTTTTTCTTTGAGCCACAGTTTCGACATATGGCAAATTGATACACCTGCCTCCAAAGAATGTGGCAGAGTCTAAACAAGAAATGTGGAAGTACACGATGTTGCACCCAGCACACCGAAGATGTTTAACACATGTTGGTCTAATGAGGCATCATGACCTAGTAGAAAATCATGGTTTTTGGACTCATGAGCCCTGCGTGCAAGTCCTAATCTCCTATTTACCCAAGGGGTCAACTGGTATTAAGTGAAACCTTTCCAAGATTCAGATTCTTCATCTATAAAGTGATAATAAGTTGATGAGATAATGATACTAAGCGCTCAACATTATTTATTAAACAAAGATTTATTAGGTTCATATTGTCAGTTAAACACTGCTCTGGGCACTGGGAATAAAACAGTGTATGAGAATTACTTCTTGCCCTTATGTACCCGGATACTAATCTAGGAAGTGGAGATTGAACAAACAATTATGTTAAGGTGTGATAAGCACCATGTTGGGTAATGAGAAGGTTCAAGTGGGAACATTGGGGAACCCAATCCAGAATATGGGAGTTTTGGTGAGATTTTTTTTCTAAAAGAAGTAATTGCTCAGATGGAACCTGAAAGAAGGGCATGCGTTGGCTGGTTGAAGGGTGACTGGGAAGTTTGTTATGCAAAAATATTATGTAAAATGCTTTATATTCTCATGATGATCCTAAGGTCATATTATTACCCTAATTTTACAGACGAGGAAACTGAAGTTTAGAGAGACAGGTCCAGATTTACTGTAGAAGGTATCTTTTGGAGTTTTTTGCAGAGCTCACCACAATCTCTTTCCTCAGTAAATGCCTTCCCTTCATTTCCCCATGCATAAAGAGGGGTCTCTAGCAATGGTTTTCTGCCATTTATACACATTCCTATCCATCGTTGATAAGATCAATCTGACCAAGGCTTGAGTATATACATTATCTCACTATTCTGTGATGCAAATATTATTTATGCTCAAATAGTTTAAGTAAGGAAACATAAAGGTTAACTTTAAACATAACCTCAAAAATAATGTAGTCAAAATACCATGCACCACGCCTGGAACATAGTAGATAAAAATGAATGTTAGCTTTTTTTCCCTTATAGCCTTTGTTCAGCAGAATCACAAACAACGTGCTGAATTAAATCTAACAGCAGCATGGTTAACATATTAGGATTAAGGTTCCTCGCTCGTGTTCCCAGCTCAGATTTTAACTCCACTTTTCAAATTTTCTTCCCAAAAGGCAGTTCCTCCTTTATTCAGTACCTAGTCATTTAGAACTATTTCATTAACTGACCAGCTTCTAAAATTTTCCGTCGATGGCACGGAAGCTCCCACCGATCATATCTTGTCCATTTCCCTGTACAGTTAGAACAGGATGAGAAAGAAATTTATTTTACCAAGAAAATAACAACTCACTCCGCAATGAAAACTGAAGAATACTAAGTTACACTTGAGCTAAATTAATTTATATGAATTAGACTGATATTTAAATTGTTTTCTTTGTATAAATTTTATTATAGTCACCCCCAAATACCCTGCTCTATGGGGTGTGGCTGAAATGCCAAAATTAAGAGCACAGCAGTGCACAGAGCAGCATCTGAGCTTTAACGCCGCTATGATTTTCCTTTTAGCAGATTGAATGTTGTTGCACATATCCTAAGTTTGGGCAAAGGACTGGAGGAGGATGAACCTTCAGACATAGAGCCAGTGATGAATTAGCTACCAAGGTAAGGTTAGAACAGATGGGGGCAAATTATTGGCTTCCAGATTGCATGAAAACTGCCTTTCCCTCTCAGCTCACTCAGCCCCTGTGCTCTGAGCATGCTCTGTCGCATCCTGTTATTGGCAAAGCTGCTGCATGTTAACTTCAGACTACCAGATGCAGCCATGCAGCTGGCTCTGTAGTCTCTATTCTAGATTCCTTGACAGTCGTAAGACACCTGGGTTAGGCCAGGGTCATCTCAGCCCAGCCCAAATGAAGCAAGATAATTGGTCACTCTCTAAGTGGACTTGATACAGCAAGCCAATGAGCGGAACTCAAACCACTGGAAAGCTGTGGATAAAGCCCCTAGGACCAACCCTTCCAGGCCCACAGCCTTGTGGCCCCCTCAGAATAAAAACACAATAACCTCTTCCCCTACTGGGTGGCATGCATAAGGTTCATAGCATTTTGATTTTTCAGATTATAGCTGTCTACAGAACCCACGATATCCAAATTAGTAGAACAGACAATACTCTCTCTCTTCTATCTTGAGCTAGCCCAGAACTTTAAGGTTTGCTCAGCCCATTTACAAGCTGGCCTTTGAAGACTGTCCTGAAAAGTAAGGGTGATAGTAATTAGTGAGACCAGCTGAACTTTCCCCCTTTGGAAACTCACGTGGAAAATACAGAAAACCAAGCATGGTGTCAGAGATGAGGAACAGGAAGACCGAAACAGAAGGAGAGAGCAAACAGCAAAGACCCAGGACTGGTGATGCCTTGAATTTTAGACAACAAACTGGCTTCCTTTGTGACCCAGTCTCTTTTGCAAATGTGCATCATAACAATCAATGTTTATTATTTTAGAAAGCTGTTTCTAGCAAAACCAAAAGAACCCTTTCTGAAGGTAAGGATCTGGCCTTGCTTTGGGAGTGCTGCCTTCTCACTGCCAGACAACCCACTGTTGCTGCCCATGCCTTGCCAGGCTCTGTGCTTATTTCTAGGTCTGGTTGGAATCTTTTCTTTCTGGATCTCCTAGTGCTGTTCTTGGCCTGTCTCCATGTGGCAGGTAGCTCCATGGCTTTTCTCAATATGGGAGGACTTCAGGGTCCTAAGATGGGGACTCTAGGGGTGGGTTCTGCATCATTGGATAGTGGAGAATAGAAAGAAGCACCTTCTACTACCTTCTCCATCCTGCTTATGGTTTTGTCTTCACAATGCTTCTTCTGACAGCCTAAGTCTGCTGATTCCTCTGGAGGTGGCAGCTCTGGACAAGAAGGGACCCGTCTCTTTGGTCTGGATCCCTCTTATTTGTTTGGTGCCTCTCTAGGTCACAGCTGGCTTCAGGTTTCTTGTGGCATCCTTTGGTTTGTCCAGGATTTCCACAGGGAGACCAGACACATCAGCAAAAGGAAATTTGCAAATCTAGTGCATTTAAGAAGAGTACATTCCCAGAGAGGGCATAACTCTCTGGTTTATTTAAACACAAGACAGGGGACAAAGACTATTTTCTAGAGCAATCTGTTCTTCATGAATAAGGAACCTGAGGATCAAAAAGGCCAAACCCTAAAGTCATACATGAGGGTAGCTTCAGCTCCACTAAAAAAAACACTGAAATCTTGACTCCTGCCATATTTCTTCTCTACCACAGACCCTCTGTGAAGTGTTTTGTTGAAGGT
This sequence comes from Catagonus wagneri, assembly GCA_004024745.2. Classification (NCBI taxonomy): domain Eukaryota; kingdom Metazoa; phylum Chordata; class Mammalia; order Artiodactyla; family Tayassuidae; genus Catagonus; species Catagonus wagneri. The sequence continues at coordinate 5,296,056 of PVHT021183710.1, read as the reverse complement.
ATAAGCTACAAAACTAATAAGCATGTAGGTGAGGTTGTTAGGGAGGGAGTGAGGGGACGAACTGTGAGTTTGTATAAATTGTGTGCCATATGTGTTCTAGCTGTACTGTATAGGGTGATCACATAATCTCTCTATGAGGTGATTATTCTTATACCTACTTAATAAACAATAAAACTGAGGGTCAAGGAGATTAAATAGTAGTGAAAAGGATGACACTTATTAAGCACTCATTGCATCCCAGTTCCTAGTGGTTTGCAAGTATCAACTCAATCCTGCTTACTCTCTCAGGTAAATAGTATCACTAAGTGAATTCCCTAGAGACACACAGCCTGGGTATGAATCAGGCCCTACCACCCTGACGGCTGCCTTTGAGTTGAAGCAGATGTTCTTAGGAAAAATCAAATTTCTATGCAAAAATGTGTGGAAATCTTACTGAACTAGCATCAAGCATGCAAACAAGTTCATTGCATTTGTATCCCAGATAAACAAACAAAAATCCCTAAGAGGTGGATGAACACAGATTATTTCATGTTTGTTTCTCTAGCCACTTATCACAGTGGGGCTTAGCAAGGGTTATTGAATGGATAAATGGATAAATGAATGAATAAGTGTATTTTCATTGCTCTGCCGTAAACTGAGTTTGTAACCTTGAGCAAAGACTTGGTCTCTGAGCCTTTGCTTCCTATCTGTAAAATACAGGGGAGAAAAGGAAGGAGGCATGAAGTCCTGACTGCTGAGATTAACCTCTGTAGTGATTTTTGGGGTGAGGTGGGGGGGTTGAATCACTGCCCTGGGGATTCCAGAGGGCCAGAAGAATAATGCAAGGCCTGAAATACTCCTTCAGCCTAATTTTTCCTTTCACACCCGGTCTTGTCAGGAATCACCTCTTAGGAGGTGAGCTAGTCTTAACTAGGTAGGGGCCATGAACTTTACTTCCTGGTATTAAAGCTGTGAATACATTGTAATCATATGGCAAAAGGGACTTTGCAGTTGGAATTAAAATTGCTAATCAACTGACCTTAAATTGTAAGGTTGTTCTGGATGATTTGGATGGGCCAAATATAATTGTATGGGCCTTTAGAATCAGAGGAGGAATAAAGAAGTGTCAGTGAGAGAGCTATGGCAAAAGAAGAGGTGGCAGAAGAGATAGAAAAGATGCAACATCGTAAGAACTAGACCCACTGTTGATGGCTTTAAATATGAAAGAAGTGGGCTATGAGCCAGGGAACACGGGCAGGCTCTAGAAATTAAGAGCAGTCCCCAGATGACAGCCAACAAAGAAATGAGAATTTTGTTTCTACAACTGCATGGAACTGAATTCTACTTATACTGAGTGTCACTGAACGTGGAGATCATTTTACAGATAGGAAATTTTTATTTGAAGAACCCATGGATAACATCTCACTCAGTTGTGGAAAGCTCAAAGCTTTTCCTCTAGAAACAAGAAGAAGACAAGCGTGCTCATTCTCACCATTCCTATTCAATGTAATACCGGAAGTCTAAGCTAGAGCCAATTCAATGGTAAAAACAAACAAACAACAAACAAACAAGCAAACTCATATAATCAGAAGTAAAACAAACCAACTTATTGGGCAGAGAATCCGAATAGACATTTTTCCAGCAAAATATACAAAAGGCCAACAGGTACATGAAACATCAACAACAACAGGTACATCAATGTCACTAACCATCATATAAATGCAAATCAAAACCACGATAAGAAATCTCACACCTATTGAATGGGTATTATCAAAAAGACAGTAACAAGTGTTTGCAAGGATATAGAGAAAAGCTAACCCTAGTGCCCTGTTGATGGGGATGTATATTGGTACAACTACTATGGAAAACAGCATTAAGATCTCTCAAAAAATTAAAAATAGAGTTATAGTATGATCCAGCAATCATGTTTTTGGGTATATATCTGAAAGTCGGAACAAAATGAAATCACTATCTTGAAAAGTGATCTGCACCTCTATGTTTATTGCAGCATTATTTACAATAGCCAATACATGGAAACAACCTAAGAATGCACCAATAGATGAATAGATAAAGTGTTATGTTTATATATAAAATGTATATGTTATAAATATATTTGTATATTATATAAATATTATGCAACAACATATGGGGACCTTGAGGGCATTATGCTAAATGTAATAAATCAGACAGAGAAAGAAATAACTCTATGCTTTCATTTACATGTGGACTCTCAAAAAAAAAAAAAGAGAGAAAACCCTGTAGAAACAGAGTAGAATGGTGTTTACAAGGGACTTGGGGCTGGGGGAAGATATTGCTTAAAGGGTAGAAGTTTCCAACAAGAATAACTCAAAATGATTTAAAGACTTAAACAAAAGACATGACACCATAAAACTAGAAGAGAACATAGGCAAAGTATTCTCTGACATGAATTGTACAAATGTTTTCTTTGTCAGTCTCTCAAGGTACTAGAAATAAAAACAAAAATAAACAAATTGGACCTAATCAAATGTACAAGCTTTTGCACAGCAAGGGAAACCATAAAAAAATGGAAAGATAACCTACAGAATAGGAGAAAATACTTGCAAATGATGTAAATGATGTAACCAACAAGGATTTAATCGCCAAAATATACACAACTCATAAAACTCAACAACACAAAAACAATTGAAAAAAGGGCAGAAGACCTAAATAAACATTTCTCCAAAAAAGACATACGGATGGCCAGTAGGCACATGAAAAGATGCTCAACATCGCTAATTATTAGATAAATGCAAATCAAACCTAATGTACCACCTCACACTGTTCAGAATTGCCGTTATTAATAAGTCTACAAATAACAAATGCTGGTGATGGTATGGCAAAAAGGGAATCCTCCTACACTGTTGGTGGGAATGTAATTTGGTACAGTCACTATGGAAAACAGTATGGAGATTCTTCAGAAAACTAAAAAATGTAATTACCGTATGATCCAGCAATCCCACTCTTGGACATATATCCAGACAAAACTATAATTTGAAAAGATATATGCACCCCCATGTTTACAGCAGCACTACTCACAATAGCCAAGACATGGAAACAACCTAAATGTCCTTTGACAGGTGAATGGATTAAGAAGATGTGGTACAAAAAAAAAAAAAAAAAAAAAAGATGCAGTACATATATATAATGGAATACTACTCAGCCACAAAAAAGAATGAAATAATACCAGTCACATGGTTGGAACTTCACTATCATACTAAGTGAAGTAAGTCAGAAAGAGAAAGACAAATACCATATGATATTATTTATATGTAAAAACTAAGATATAGCACATGGAATTCCCGTCACGGCTCAGTGGTTAATGAACCCGACTAGTATCCATGAGGACGCAGGTTCCATCCCTGGCCTTGTTTGGTGAGTTAAGGATCTGGCATTGTCATGAGCTGTGGTGTAGGTTGCAGAAGCAGCTCGGATCCTGAATTGCTGTGGCTGTGGTGTAGGCTGGCAGCTGTAGCTCCAACTGAACCCCTAGCCTGGGAAACTCCATATGCTGCAGGTGCAGCCCTAAAAAGACAAAAATAAATTAAATAAATAAAGCACAAATGAATCTATCTATAGAACAGGAACAGACTCACAGACATAGAGAACAGAACTGTGGTTGCCAAGGGGGAAGGGGAGGAGGGGGAATGGACTGGGATTTGGGGTTAGTAGATGCAAACTATTACATTTAGAATGGATAAGCAATGAGGTCCCGCTGTACAGCACAGGGAACTATATCCAATCTCCTGGGATAGATTATGATAAAAAAATAATATAAAAAGAATGTGTATGTATGTATGACTGAATCATTTTGCTATACAGCAGAAGTTGACACAATTTAAATCAGTTATACTTTAATAAAAAAAGGGTACAAGCTTCTAGTTATAAAATGAGTAAGTTCTGGGGATCTAGTGTTCAGGGTAATGATTCTAATGAACAACATAGTTTCATATACTTGGAAGTTAAGAGAGTAAATCTTTAATGTTCTCAAAAAATTGTAATTATGTGAAGCAATAGGTGTGCTAACTAACCTTATTCTGGTAATTGTTTTCACAACATATATGATCAGATCATCGCATTGTACATATCAATGTGATGTTACATATCAATTATACAATGTTATATATAAATTATATCTCGATAACTGTGGTGAGAAAAGAAAGGAAACATAGCCTCACTGACACCTTGATTTCAGCCCCTGAGACTCAAAGCAGAGGAACCAAACCCAATGGACCTCTGGCTTACACAACTCTGAGATAATAAATTTGCACTGTCCTAAGCCTCTTTATTTGTGGCAATTTGTTACAGAAAACCAATATGCAGTCCAAACATGAAAACAGGAACCACTCTTAGAACTTAAAACAAAAGACATTGTAGGCATATATTTGGTTACCCTGGTGGTGAAAGGGCTGAAAAGCCAAAGAGGAGACAGTGACGGAGACTTAGAGATGGGCAATAGCAGGAAATAAACTACCATCCCTAGGCTGTAGGAACAAAGGGAGGAAATTGGATTCCTGGATTTATGGCAGAGAATCAACAGGTGGAATCTGGATCCAAGGTGCAGAAGCTGCTGTTAGAGACGTGGCATTTGAAAGATAAAGAGGAAAGTGCCTTTCCATTGGCCAATCCAGCAGCAGAGCTGGCTGACATGGGCACCTGAGAGATAACAGCTTACAGTAGAGATCAGGACAGGGTGGCATGTGGTGGGGTGAAGCTGGGGTGAAAGATGGAGTTCAAGTAACTATCTAAAACTGAAATAATGTTTTTCTGGAGGCCTAATGGGAGGTTAGTTCTATGTTACACATTGTTTTTTCTTGGTTATTTGGAAGCTATGTTATTAAGTCATAGTAGATTACAGTTATTGTATTTTTAGGTACACTAAAACATTGCTATGATTTAGTGATCTTCTTTATTACTTTTACTTTTAACCTATCTGTGTTTTTCTATTTTAAATGTGCTTATTTACAGCATTTGGCTAGATTTAAAAAAAAAGTTCTTGGGACTTTCCTTGTGGTGCAGTGGATTAAGGATCTGGCATTGTCATTGCAGTGGCTAGGTCACCGACTGGGGACTTCTGCATACTGCAGGCACAGACAAAAAAAAACAAAACAAAAATAAAAATAAAAATTTTTTACCTAAAAATCTTTAATTTAGTGAATATAGTTTATTTACATTCATTGTGATTGCTGATATATTTGGTTTAATTTCTACCTTTTACTTGGTACATTTTATTTGTTCTACTCTTTTTACATTTTCTTTCTTTCCTGACTTATTATGGCTTGAAAGTGAAGACGACAATAGAAAACTTTTAAAATAAGTTAAACTCAAACACAATTTGTTAAAAAAAGATTGAAGTGTTTAAGAGTGTATGCTCTCTTCTGAGACTCACTTTTTTTAAAAAAAATTCAGCCTCCTATTTCCAAGAAAACACATTGCTGTATGCAACTGCATTTCATCCTTTTTCACTGCTATATAACATTCAGTTGCGTGAAAGTACCTTAGTGGTCTATCCATTTCCTTGCTGAATGAAAATTTCCCAGTCTTTTCCATTTTGAATAGTGCTGCTATGAATTGAGCCTGCAGATCTGTGGAATTCATGATTATCTTTTAAAGCAATTAAGCCGTATTAAGGAAATAGTAAACCAATACAAGCAGAGATATTGCAAAGATAATGTATATTTTCTAAAGTGCAAGAAAGGATGTGCATTAAATAATTAAGTTGTAAATAATATCTCATAATGTACATATCAAAATTGGTTTAACCAAAATTGTGATATAACAGTTACATTGGGAGGATGGAGATAAAACATGCATGTTGGTGTGTGCGTGTGCGTGTATTTACAATGGTCAAATATCCTTCTTTCAAAATAGGAAATTGTGGTGGAAACCGATATCTGCCCATCAATATGTGTTCCTTTCTTCCATAGGAAGAGGATTTTAGCCAATGGGATGGTTACATAGAATGAAGACTAGCATTTCCAACCTCCCTTGTGGGAGTCATGACACCAAGTTCTGGACAATGGGATATAAATGAAATTGATATGTACATTTTCTGGGTTGTGTCTTTAAGGGGGAAGAAACATGTTCTTCCCATCCCCTTCTCCCCAGTCTCACTGAATGAAATACGGTCATGGTGACAAGCCATCCTGGATCAGGTGAAGAAGTCTTTCTTACTTGATGCTCTGCCATTTATAAGAGAAAAATAAGCTATTTTAAGGCACTGCCATTTTAGTCTCTGTCACAGCATCCAAACCTGTAACCTAACTCAGAAACCAAAAGATAACATCTCAAGTTGAACAATCAAGAGTGAGGCTATAAATATGTTATTAGAAATATTGAATCAAATAGCAGAAGAAATTGCTAGAAGACTTGAAAGATGTTGCCACTGGGAGTCTTGAATTTATAGATAAGGGTGGAGTAGGGGACCACTATGTGTCTTTTTAAGTTGTGTACATCACTATTCCTGTTAAAATTACATTAAAGTAAGTCTTTCTCACACACATGCACATATGAGTTTATAATTTGCGATTGCTGTCATCTTGAGTGAAATAAGTTTTCATACAGGAGACTGTGATTTAAGGTATTAGAGAAAACACTTAGATACTGAGTCTTATTTGAAACCACACAACCGCTGACAAAAGTTTGATCAATGACATCAGTCTCATGTTTGCAATCCCTTGGCATAAATATATTATAAGACTAGAGGATGGTTTCAAAACAGCCAAGCTATTACATGACAGTCAAGAAATTTATAAGGATAAAAAAAGGAGTTTCAATGAGACCATGGGTTACCATTTCAGGGGTAAATGAAGCAATTACTGCCAAGGACATTGTAAAGCTGTAAACTTACCTTCCTGAAGTGTGATCATGATTTAAGAAAAATATATGTGATCCACTTGTGACATGGAATGAAAAAGTGCTTCACTAGCCTCATCAATGGTGTAAGAGATGGGAATGTTAACAAGACAGTTTGCTGATGATACTGTTTGGAACTCCCAGGGCTAGTGACACTGCCTCTTCATGTCTTGCTTTTACTTCAAAACATGCCTAGGAGCTCTCGTTTGGTGCAGCAGGTTAAGGATCCAGTGTTGTTGCTGCAGTGTTACTGCTTGGGTTGCTGCTGTGGCATGGGTTTGATCCCTGGTCTGGGAACTTACATATGCCAAGGGAGAGGCAACAAACAAACAAACCCCCTGTGACTAATGGGTCCACTGTTTTTTTATGAGCTGTAGATAAACAGGACATAAAAGAGTTAAAAAATGATCAAGGCGATGCTGACAAATGAATTGGTATGACTGTCAGAGAATCAGAGAATCTTCCAGAATTAGCTTTGGAGCCTCTAGAGATCATTTCCTCCAACTGTCTCACTTTTGGGGAAGAAAGTGAGGCCCAGTGATGGTGGCTAATGGTCCAGAGTCACTCTGTGACTTAAAGGCACTCATCTCTGATGAAGGTTGTGAAACACAGAAGCCGCACAGAGAGGCTCCCCTCATCTGGGACCATCTGAGGAAGGGTGGGTGAGAGAGGATGGGGTGTGTGTATGGGGGGAAGAAGACTGAAATTGGGTGAGAATTTGAAATTGTGATTTTAAAAAGACTGGACCTGATAGTGAGCCCCAGAGAACTCCAAGTGGTCATTCTTGTAACTGAAAGTGGTCTGTAAGACAGGCACCGTGCTTGAAATGCCACCTGAGAAAGGGAAAGGGTAGTGGTTTAACCAGGAATGATTGAGTTCAGTGATGGCACAGAAATAAACCAATTGCCTAATTGTACCTCAATGAGTGAAGCCTTTTCAACAAGTTACAAGACTCCATCTCATCCCCTGGCCTCTTGGAGGACACTGGGTGGTTGATCCTGTGTTTCAGTGAGATGAGAAGGACAAGAAGAATGGAGAGCAGTAGAGAAAGCTGAGTTCAGTTTTCTGATGCTGAGTTGGAGGGACTCATGGAATATCCACATATAAGTAAGTGATGAGTAGGAAGTGCACTCTGACTTCTTTTTTTTTTCACTCTGAAGCTTAGAAGAAAGATCTGGAAGGGAGATAGAATTTGAGAGAAATCCGATTTTAGATGGTAGTTGAAGTAATGGAGGATGATCACACTTTCCAAGGAGAAGGGAGAACAGAAGAGGCTGAAGGTACAAACCTGAGCAGGGTGGGGGCACACACAAATATTTAGAAGATGAGTTGACAAAGAGGAGCCCACAAAGGGCAATGTGAAGACATGGCCAGAGATGGAAGGAAAACTGGAAAGACAAATGTCATGGAAGCTAAGGAAAAAGAGTATTTTAAGGAGAGGTTGTCAGCAGTGTCAAGGGATCAAGAAAGTCAAAACTGAAGGCTAGAATTGTTTTCTGTTTAGTAAAATGAAAGTCATATTTGACCTTGGTTAGAATTTTAAAGAAGTGGTGAGGATGGCAACACAATACTGAAGATACATATTATTTTTTTAAGATGAGAGCCTAGAGCATGTTTAAAGCTACTGGGAAGGTACTATAGACAGGAAGAGGTTGTATAGAAAGTAAGAAGGGTGGTAGGTGATAGTATGAAATCCGTGAAAAGGTAGAATGAGATGGGGTTAAAAGTTTGGGTTGGGGAATGATCATAAACAATGGAAGGAATATCTCTTCTTAAAACAGGAAATGGGGAAAGAGTGGGTGTAATCATGACATATAATAATAGTTTAGTGGCTACTAGAAAAGTTGATGCATTTGGGTCTCATTAACAGAGGCAGAGCATTAGTATCAAAGGAGGTGACAACTGCTCTGAATTGGGTTCTGGTCACAGATATTCAAGGCAATGCTGTGGACTGTCCTGAGTGGAACATCTTAAATGAGAGTTGACCACCTAGGAAGCATGCTTAGAGGAGTTAAACCCTGATGATAGTGTCTTAAAATGACTAAAGAATAGGGAAATATTAGGGTGGAGAAATGCAATTTGGCAGAGAAGTAACCACTGCCTTTAAATATCTGGAAGTGAAAGTAGATTTATTTCGTTTTGGTATTAGAGTGTAGACACAGGTAGCTAGAGGAAGTTACAGGAGACAAACCTTTTTTGGTAATATAATACAACCTGAATTTAAATATGCACTGACTTTTGTTAAGAAATATGAGGAAAAGTGGTTCATGGGAAAGTATCCGCCTAGCCAAGATTTTCCGGAGAGTTTAGGACTACATAAATATTTCATTTAAAAAGTATTGAGTCTTTATCACGTGCCAGATACTATGCTGGGCTCTGGCCACACAATCTGAATCAGGCAATTAGCCTGGAATCAAGTGTGGGAAACAGACATATAAAAAGATACTTATAATACAACCAGCTGCACTTGGCATAGCATACACCATTCTAGAAGATGGTCATAGCTATTAATACAATATTAATGCATTCTATTTATTTATTCATATATTTCATTGCAAACACAATTAAGAATCTCATTCTTCTCAGATAGAACATTTTATGAGCCCAGTGATAGAACTCTTCAAAGAAAAACCTAGTGGTTTACAAGTAGTATCAGGTTTTAAAATGTAGAAGCAGAATTATGTCAAAAGGTTCTGTTCTAGTACACAGGAGCAGGACCCTATGGGGCATTCCCAAGACAGACACCCTCCACCCAACTCCATGTCCTCAACCTGTCTCTTAACTATAGAAAAACTTGTCAAAGAGTAAATTTAATCACAGAAATAAGAAAATATAGAAAAAAGGAAAAATAGTTAAGCCAGACAAAATAATAATAATTAAGCCATTAAGCAAAGTCAAGGACTTTTAGTTCCTCTTCATGGGCTAAAGATAATATTCTGAGCCACATCTTTTGAGCTGCTTTGTAGATACTGAAACCTGCACTAGGAGGAAGAAATTAACTGTAAGAAGACCAGACTGTAGCCATGACAAAATCTGCCACAATTCTGAGAAGTGACCTGAAAGACACTGGAAAAAATTGACCCTGAAACTGAAGAGTAACTGTACTGAAAACAATCAAGATGGTGCCGATCAGACTGCATGACCAGTTTCAAGATGACTGTCCTACCTAACTGTGGTGTTCTGCATGTAGCCCCTGCACTCACCTGTGAACCCCTGAAATTCCCCTGTGAAATCTCTTGCCCCCGATCAGCAGTAGAATGTTGGTTCTTTGCAACATGAGTCCACCTTCTCCCCAGGATTGCCAGCTTCCTCAGTAAAGTTATCTTTTCTTTTAGCCAACACTTGTGTCTCCATATTGGATTCTTGAACCATAAGCAGCCAAACCTGAATTCAATAACACTGCTCCTCTGAGAGGATCAGAAGGGGCACAGGTGCACTGTATTCAAAATAATTCATGAAGTTAAAAAAGAAGAGTAATTGATGCAAAAAATTGTCTTAACGTTCCCCAACGACCTGCCAGCTATTTGAGTCAATATTTGTAAGTTAACAGCATAGCTTTCACACAATGCCTGCATGTTCATTGGTGAAATCATTGGGCAAAACCAAGCCCAGTTGAATGTGGGAAGCCCATTAAGAGTTTTATGTAATGCATCCAGGTTTAGTGCAGGGATGATGATGGAATCCTTGGAACAGGAGAATATAGAATAGAGGTTTCTAATCTGGGTGTGGGACATGGGATACAAACAGAAGGGGAACTGCCACAGGAGATAACAAAGGCATGGCATGGAACCAGCTGGGGGTGGTGAGGGGAGTCCAGCCAAGGCAGACCACAAAAATAAAGTCTCATGTGGGTGAACTGATGTGGGGTATGTGCATGTGTGAGTGTGTGTGTGTGTGTGTGTGTGTGTGGACATCCTCACACTTTGAGTAGTTCAGTGGTGCTGCAAAGCTAAGGTCCCAGGGATGTGGGACAGAAAAAGGCATTTTGAGCATGATTGAGTAGTGTGGAGACATCAGAGTGAGTCAGACTGCAATACAGAGACTGCCCCCTCCCACCCTCCTAGCCTACAGCCAGCATCCAAAAAGAGGCAATATGAGTCTGGACCACCACAGTGAGCCCGGGGTGGGAGAGGAGATACCTCTGAAGCATCCCTAAACTTTGTTCTGAAGACGAAGTGGGATTTTGTAATTTGCAGTAGAGGCAAAAGCCTCAATCAGAAATTTGGGAAATAAATTCAAACATCATTCTGGCTCTGCCCTGTTGGCCACATGTGTGCCTTTGGCAACATGGCAGGCCTTGGTTTTACTGTCTGCAAAATGGGCAGCCGAAAGAGACGAATGCAAAGTTTCTTCTAAGAACAACCATTTGTGATCCTCTCGTTTCCAGCCCAAGATGAGCAGAGTACAACAATATTGTCAGTCACACATTAAGACATATTGGGGACTGGTGTGGTGGCAGACTGTGTGTGGTAATAAACATTTTCCTTCCCTCAGAGGGGAGGATTACGGCCCGGTCCCCAGCAAAAGTTTATTCTCCTTCCTGCTGGAGAGGAGATTTTCACCTTCATTCTTACTCTCCCAGGAACCAAGCCCATTAAGCATGATTAAAAACAGGTCTTATCTGGAGTTGAAGCTGGTGCTCTGAGATGAAAATCCCAGGTACTGTGAATGACTTTTTTTTTTTTTTTTGTAAGGATAAAAGAAGCCACGGAAGGCTGGCCTTGCTCTAGCTGCTTGGTCTGCACTCAGAGTGTGGTATTAAGAATCACCGTTTATCTTCATTGGGGTAATTTGTCGTTTTATGAAAGAATTTGGGGATGTGCACATTTTCACTCTTAGAAAGCTGGTAGTTATGACAAATTCACAAAATATGTTTCTAACTTCATTTGCTCCTTCTGCATCCCACTGATTCTCACATGATTTCTGGAAGATCAGCAGACACACAGTTGTAGTGACATAATTAGTATTCAGAGGAGATAATAACGTCAAGGGATTCTGTTGCTCTTAGAACCAAAGTGAAAATATAAGGACAGCAAAAGTTGGATTTGTGATCATTTCTTGGCCTCAGTTGAGTGCTTGTTCAAAAAATTTCAATGCCACCAAGGAGACTGTTCAGTGCAAACATGTTGGGCAAATCACTTAGAAGAAAGTAGATTTTGTTTTCTTTGCCTCCTATCTGTAAGGAAAAAGCATGGCTCTTTCTGTGGAATTTCCTGTCTGCTGTGAAATGGTTAATCTTGAGAACTGTTTCAGGCAATAAAACACTGACTGGAATCTTTCCGACAATACTTTCCTTCTTGATCTTTTTTTTATGACTAATTGAAATGAAAGCCTGGGGAAGCTTAATGTTAAAGAAACACTCCGTGCTCTGTGAGGTGATTCTGTGAAAGGGGTGTCTGTGTGGTGGGGGAGCTCTCAGCTCTGGAATTTTAAGTTGGAGACCTAACCGAAGAATCAATATTTCAATTAGATGCTGGAGTGGGTTTGGGATTACTGTTACTGTAGCCGGAAGATTGCTGGGTGTTTTCTTGGGAGGGGTTATTACCGTGAGCTGTTATTTTCTTTTTAATCATAGCTCCCAGAATCTGTCTGCTTTGTCTGCATTTGAACCAGGGAAGGGACCAACTAGAAAAGAACAGAAAATGTAAATGATTAGTATTTCCCTAAAGGCTGCTAACAGCAAATCTTTAGTAGCCATTGGAGAGGGAGCAACTGTTCTCTCTTTTTTCGGAGATTTTTAGGAGCAGTGACCCTTCGAGTTGGCAGAACCAGTTTTCAAATAGTGCTTCAGCCTGACCTGGAGTCTTGGTCAGTGAGGACACGATGGAGATCCTGTGTGGGTTGCATTCTTGTACCCTACTCTGGATTCAGTCAGCTAGAACACTTGCCCTTCTGTATATTGAGTTTCCCATAAAATTTGATTAAAAATGATTTTATAAATCGTGAATGAAAATGACTGATGCTAAGTCAAACTCCCTGAGCTTCTTCACAGACAGTCACGCAGTTTCTGCTGAACCATTTCCAGGGTAGGACACTCGTGACTCGCTCATTTATTACGTCAAATCACCGCCAGTCCGGCCATCACCAACGTGGTTCCCCGGGATTTGAAATATTGGGGCCAAGATATTTCCATCTGCTCTTGGAAACTTTTCCTCATCAAAACCACACATTGTCACCAAATGTTACTTCACAGTACGTCCATGAATGATTATTTTTATAACCCTGGGAATAAATGGAGCGGCATTCCCTCTTCCGTCCGGTTTTTCCAAAAGAGGCTCAGTGACTTCATAAAATGATAGCCCCTCCAGTCCTGTTTAACCTGTGTTTCTCTCAGTGCTCGCAGCTTTTTAATCTAACATGTGTATCACATAATGGAATGATCCGGAGGAAATGTCCACAAGTACTTACTCTTATCCGACAAGCTTATATTTCCAAACCATCTGTTCCACTAGTGTTGGTATTACACCAGCATAGTAGAAGCAAAGGGTTTTGATTAAGTTATAGAACACCATGTCTTTACGTAACTGTTTTGTTTCCCGCTTCTAGCTCTTTGAGAGTAGGGGTTACATTTTATTCAAAGGTCTGTCCCCAGCCCCTGGTGCACTGCTTAACACACAGTAGGTACTTACCAAATGCAGTTTGTTCCTCTGGAGTCAGAACACCTGTGTGTCCCCAGTCATGTGTCCTATTTGAACTTCAACAAAGTATCTCCCTCCTCTGAGGTTCTACTTCCTAAAACGTAATTAAGAGGAAGAAGAATATTATTTCAGGAAAGAATTGAATGAACAACCACAAAACACATCAAATGCTTGAGTGAAGAAATAAACAGATTATCAGAAGGATTTAGAGTCAAAGCATTTATCAAGATATTTAAAACTTCGTCTTAAGATCTAATTAAATTATAAGACAGTCAAACACTTGCAGCATATTTTTTGGCCCCAAACAGAATCTCCTTCATTGAACTACTTTTTATTATAATTTTTCAATTATATCATTGTACATTGAAATACACTATGATAAACAATTAGAGGGTCTTACAATTGTATTTCTGGCAGGAATATTGACAAGGAAGACATTTTAGTACAATGCTCCGAACTCCCACATAGGGAATATACTCATTTAACATTTAGTGATATAAAAATTTAATTCTTTTAAAGGGCTGATGTACTTTAATATTTACGAATGATTTAAGAAAAAAAAGGGAATGATGTGACTGCCTAGGTTAACATTTTCCTTTGGCTGCTGGGAAGCTCAGAGCAAAATTTGAGGTTCAGCTAGAGGGAGTTTAATTATCATCAACAGCAGTAAGGTTAACTGATCTGGTTCGTATTACATGGTCTTGATTTATTTTGAACATATACTTTTATCTGTCTTTTATTGATTCAACTCATGGGAGTTTTTTTTTTTTTTTTTTTTTTTTTTTGTCCTTTTAGGCCCGCACCCTCAGCACATGGAGGTTCCCAGGCTAGGGGTTCAATCAGAGCTGTAGCCGCTGGCCTACACCACAGCCACAGCAATGCCAGATCCGAGTAGCATCTGTGACCTACACCACAGCTCACGGCAATGCCAGATCCTTAACCCACTGAGTGAGGCCAGGGATTAAACATGCGTCCTCATTGATGCTAGTCAGATTCCTTTCCACTGAGCCACTATAGGAACTCCAATAAACTTTTTCTTTCTTTCTTTTTCTTTCTTTCCTCCTTCCTTCCTTTCTTTCTCTTTCTTTCTTTCTTATGGGAGATATTTTAAAATTGTGTTATTGAATGTGTTTCTCAGATTACTTATGGAATAATAGATATAAAATAACATTTTATGAAATTTAAATGTCTATGATTGAAATGGCTAGCACCTAGTTAGATTTCTGAAAAATTCAGAGCAAAATTACATGGAATTTAATAGATAACTTATTATTAGAATTTAAGATGACTTCTTAGTTCATTCTAAGATTATTGAGTTGAATTAAGGAAAACAGTTGACGACACATCCATGATTCATTACATGAAACCAGAGATCTCTGCCTGCCTGAGAAATTACAACCCTCTATTACATTCTTAGAGATTATTTTCCCGAAATAATGTGCTGAATGGGTGATCAGTGGCTGGAAGAACAGGTATTCCATTGGCTCAGAGTGGTCAGAGGTTCAAATGTCTTTGCAGTGAGCTTTGAGGGGAGGAAGTTGAGGGGATATTGAATATTCAACCTCTCTTCTCCTGTAGGGACATCTCCCATCATATGTGTAGATTTTCTGGGATGCAGACCCCACTTCACCATTTGAAAGATCAAATCTGGAAGAGTCTCATGCCAGCCCCTAATAGCCCAGGGCATGAGTGCATAACTTAAGTTGATCCAATATGATTGCAGCTTGAAACTTTGATTTTATGACATTAAGAAAAGAAACTCAGTGAAAAGTGAACTTTTACAGCCACAAGTAAAATCCAGCTGAAGATAAAAGTGCTTACAGAGAAGTGGGGGGGGGGGCTGCTGAGAGAAAGGCAGAAAGCAGATCTGGTACTACTATACCCAAATCCTGACCAGTCTTTGAAATATCCAATTATCATTTAAGTTAATTTAGGTTAGGTTTTATGTTATTTACAATCAAAGCCCCCTAACTGGTATAACCCTCACCCCAAAATTGATACAACACGTACCTTCTATATATTATAGATTTATGTATCTATATATATATGAAGGTCTCATAGGTTCTGGAAATAGTTTAGAGCCTATATCATATCAACTGTGATCTACTGAAAAAATAAAAAGAAGATTCTCTGAAACCTAGTAATGGCAATTCTAGAAAATCCATTACAGTTTGAGTAGGAAAAAAGTATACAGTGAAAACAACATAGGGCCTATGAAAATTATTGCAAATTAAACAGCACATCAAAACTCAGAAGAGGCATAGTTATTGGAAAATGACTTACCACAGGACCCAAAAGAACATTTGAGGAATTTTCTTGGAAACCTCAATGACGTCAGGAGAACATAGCCTCTGTGGGAGAACAGAAACCAATATGAAAGCAAATAGGATGAAAATACAGAATAAGAAAACACAGAGGAAACAAACAGAAAACAAATAATAAATGGAAATATTAAAGCCAAAATTATAAATACTTGTATTAATTGTAAATAGTCTAAACACATCAATTAAAAGACAGAGATTGCCAAAATAGAGTCAAAAGCAATATTCAACTGTGTGATGTCTACAAGAAATGCATTTTAAATATAATGATATAGGTTTGCTAAGAGTACAAGGATGGAAAAAGTTATACCATCACTAATCAAAACAACAACAACAACAAAACAACTGGAAATACTACATTTATATCAAAGACTTTAGAGTAAAGAAAATGATTAGGGATAAAGAAGAACATTACACAATAACGACAATGCCAGTTTTCCAAAAAGACATAAAATCGTAAGTATATCTACACCAAAGGTAGACCTTTGCAATAAGCAAAGCAACAACAATCAGAACAGAAAGAGAAATAGATACTTCTATAACTATAGTTGGAGATTTCAAAATTCCTCTCCCTGTAAGTGATAGAATAAGTAGAGAGAAAAAAATTCAAGTATATAAAACTGAATGCCACCACGAACCAACAAGATTTAATTGACATATTTAAAACACTTGCTTCTTTCCAACTGCACATGGAATATTCCTCAAGACAGATCATGAGTTAAAAGAATTTGAATCATACATAGTACAATCTTGGGTTCTGATTTATTTAAAATAGAAATGTGCTGAGAATAATGTCTTCCCGTTACCAGGGACCAACTTCTGCATTACATACAATAGTGCCTGGGGCCATGACATTTTTTAGAAGCCCAAATAAAATATTCTAATCCATTCTAAATTCAAAATTTTAAAAATAAGTACTATCAAGTCTGGATTATATTCATTTTATACAAATACAGTCATAAAATATGATTAAAAATTTTTTTTAACAGAGGAAGTTGCTCATGAAAGTCCTAGTATTGTTGTGCTCACTACTAATATTAATTCTTTTAGATCGTCTAAGTATAAACAAGAAATCAAGAATCACTGACCATCTGAAGAAAACAAATAACATAGAATAGCAAACAAAATGAAAAAAACAGAGAAAATTCCAATAAAATTGAGGTAATGGAGGAAAAGAATATAAACTTTTGAATATTCTAATTAACATTTTCAAAAAGATTTGAAATCATTTCGTATGTACAACATAAAAAGATTCTCTGAAACCTAATAATTATTGAGCTGTTCTTTTAAACCTTTTCTGCATCTTACCTTACTTATGCCTCCTCAAACCTTATGGACCAGGTACTATTATGAGCCCTCTCTTACAGAAGAGGAAATTAAGGCACAGAGAGGCTAAATAACTTGTCCTAGGTTACAAGGGTTGTGTGTGGCAGAGACTGAATTTGAAATAGTGTATAGAATTTCAAAATAGGATTGCAGAAAAAAATTAAAAGATTCCGTAGTTAAGTCTAATAATAAAATGATCACATATCTTGCTGAAGATCATCAAAGACGGAGTGAAAGAATTCTTCCAGAATGAATGGCAAAAGTCAGTGATGGAAAAAATTTGAGGTGGAAGTTAGGAAACCCAGAGATTAGAGTCAGCACAGCCAACAGTGATTCACTGGGAGAGTTTAGGGCCGCACTGGCGGCATATGGAGGTTCCTAGGCTAGGGATCAAACTGGAGCTACAGCTGCCAGCCTACACCACAGCCACAGCAACTCGGGATCCGAGCAGAGTCTGTGACCTACACCACAGCTCACGGCAATGCTGGATCCTTAAACCACTGAGTGAGGCCAGGGATCGAACCTGCACTCTCAAGGATACTCGTCGGGTTCGTTACTGCTGAGCCACAATGGGAACTCCTGAGAAGAGTATTTCTAATTGTCAAATCACCCATCTCCCAGTTCAAATAATCATGACCAACCTCACTTCATCTAAGTTGTCCTTGCTTTCTTCTCACCAGTCTATTCTGCATATGCTGAGCCTGGCAGTGCAGAAAGAAGGACATCTGACGTGTTGATAACATGGTGGAGCTGCTAACTTAACCTATGCTGGAAGGACCTATGTCAAGGCTTCTAGTTATAAGATACAAAATGCCCCCATTCTGCAAACCACTGCTGGAGTGGGCTTGGGAGTGAGGGGTCTGTTTCTTGTAGCTGAAAGCATCTCCCTGAAATCATCCCAATTGGCACATAAACTCCAAAGAAGGGAAGTCAAACATAAGACATGTTGATGAGCAAAGGAACCAGCTGAGCCCATAATTATGCCTAAATAATTGTTATTAATGAGACTGAAATTAAATGGAAAGGATTCCCAGAGCATAAGAAGCATAGTGTTTAAAAAAAAAAAGACCAAATCTGAAAGAAGTAAATTTCCAGGTGTTTTTAACAAAACCTGAGGGAAGTGGTGGTGCAGAGGAGAAATAAATCTACGCTAAAGAGTGCGCCCACTGGATAGGTTACAGGAGAGCTCTTGATCAGCAGTTCTCAGCCCTGGCTGTACATTAACATCTCGTGGAAAGTTTAGTGCTGACATGCCAGCCCCACTTATCACCTACTTTTAAATACATGTTACCTTACTGTGCTTTTAAGAACAAGATCGACACATTTATATTAGGCCAATGCCAACACAAGAAACACAGAGTAACAGTATTAGTAACTTTCAAAATAGATACAAGATCAACAGCATTAAAGGGGACACAGAAGGATCCTTTATTTTGGTGTAACAGGTAAGCACATCTCTACAATATGTGCAGTAGGGGCATTTTTATTAATACTTGCTTTAGTCCCACCCATCTGATTGACAAGAAGACCAATGGGCTCTCCTGGGGAGCTGGGTGCCCTCATTATCCTTCCTTCTTAAAAATGTTGGGAGATTAAATAGCCTACAGGGGACATCCATCCCACTTTGACTCCAAAGCAAGGAGAGCTCTCTCTGTGGTTATAACCTCTTGCTATGCAATAGGCATAGGGCATTTGCTGTCCTGCCAGTGCTTCCGGACCACACTGGAGTAAAGTCTCTTTCACGTAGGCTGTTGCTGTATCTCACTGGCCCAGCTACCAGCACAAGCCATGTGGTCTTTTGACAGAAAGCATCTCTATTTACTTGTCTATACTTTATCCTTTCAGAAATACACCTGTCTCTTCTGAGGTTCTATTCCCAAAAATCTATCCATCTGCCTGATGTAAAACTCAAATAGCAATGCTCTTTATAGCTTAGACTTCATCACAGCAGTAAAAGATTTTGAGGCATAAAAGAGCCACTCCAAATCTTATTGGCTTAAAACAGCAGTAATTATTGCTCCTCAGTCAATGAGCTGGGCAGTTCTGCCGAACCAGGGCAGGACAGGCTGATCGTGCCTGGACTTGCTCATGTAACTGTGGTCAGCTGGAAGGTCAGCTAAAGTCTGGTTGATCTAGGATGGCCTCTGCTGGAATGACTTGGCTGTCTTCTTTGTGGACCCTCATCCTTCAGCAGGCCGTTGGAGCTTGTGCAAATCACGGCGACAGCATTCCAGGAGCAGGAGGGGAAGGGTGCAAGGGCTCTTGAGGCTTAGCCTTGGAACTGGCCTAACGTCACCATTAGACATTCTTTGGGTGAAATCAAGTCATGAGGTCAGCCCAGGTTCAAAGACTGAGGAAACACACCCCTCCTCTTGGTGGGAAACCCACACAGTCTTATGGCCAAGGTGCATGGATACCGGGTGGTGGGGCTGGTCAATTTTCATCTTTGGAAGCATCAAGACTTAAAGTATTCCTGTCCCTTTCTTGACCAGGGTCACCACATTTGGTTGGACAAGGTGCATATTACACAGTTCTGGAGGGCAGCATTCATACTGTAAGTTTATTCCACAAGGAGCAAAGCCCACCATTCTTTCTTAATATATCCTTCGGTTACCCTGATGAGAGCCACCCCTTTATCACACACACGTGTGTGCGCGCACACACACACACACACACACACACACACACTGTTCCCACAGGCAGATTGGTTTACTATAAAATTGGGTCCTGGGGCATGAAAACAAAGTCTGCTAGTCTAAAATTCAGCTAACAATCCTAACACATTACAGGCTTAAATATACTAATTCTCTGTAACTTCAGCTACTTTACACCGTGGCATTCAACTTGCTTAGACAACAGAACGCATACCCTGTTGATCCTCTAAAATAAATATTTATAAGTTTCATTTTCAGAAAGAAACTTTTAAAAATGTCTAGTGGTTTGTATTATATACAGCTAAATGTATTCTGCAGGTAGTTTAACGTGAACACTTCCAACAACTAATGCCCAGGCTTAAATGTACAATTCTGGAGAGGCTGTGAGATCATTCATGTAAATGAAGAGCCTTGCCTTTGTTGCCTCACTTTCTTATTTCAGTGAAAAAGGAGACTTTCATTAGGGCAGAATTTTCATTTTGAAAAGATTATACCATTAAGGTTGTTGCATTGCTGGGAGAGTAGATGAGTATCTATTTCTGTACCTTAAGATCCAAATTCCATGTAAGCTGCCTCCTTGAAACTAACGATGCTATTAATAGGTTCCTCCAGTGTTCTTTTCAGCATGGAAAGTAGGAGTGAGGCTGTGTCTTTAATTTACTGGGGAATGGAACACCCTTCTACAACTATTATTTCTGGAAGTAACCTTTACCTTTCCAAATGATCTATTTGTACTGTACGATGGATGTTACAGGTTTGAGTTACTAGAGGTTAGAAATCACTCATATCTGTAATATCTTTGGCAGGCTGGTTGCAAATGCGGTTTTTTTTTTTTTTTGGTTCTTTATTGAACTGAACTTGAGGGTTTGTTAATAATCTCAATTTTTTAAACTACGTTTACAAATGTTGACCAAATCTCACTGAATATATTTATAGCAAAAACCTATTTGGCCAAATTCATTAGGAATCTGTTATTTAGATCAAGTTTGGATTGAAGTTCATCCTTTAGGGATATATGAAAAATGGGATTAATGAATGATAAAATGTGTTAAACTCAATTTCTAGGGGAATAAACATCTCCTAAAGAATGTAATCTGCTCTAAGTCCTTAGAAACACCTATTTGCCTCCAAACGACATAATCAAAGGCCATCTCCACTAAAGCTGATGTTTGGGTGTGCTAATTAGGAAGCATTCTTGCTTTTTTTAATGAGGAAAACCTTCACATGACTGAAAGAAATAAGCCTACAGTTCTGTAAAAATATTAGATAATTTAGATTGCTGCTAAACAATAGTTTATGTGTGAGGGTCAATTCAGGAAAAAATGAGATGTTTGCAAGCTATGTTTAATTATTTTCTTTTTATTCAAAACAGGGTAAGTTCAATGAGAAAACTGATACTCCTTTTCAGTTATTAAATTATTAATATTAGAGGTCTGAGAAGTGGAGGTAGGATATGGAGTTCCATCTCTTTTATGTTTTGAGTCCTTTTAAAGTTTAATGAGACCCATGCACGTGTGGTTCTTCATTTTGTGCTTAAGTAATATCCTGAATTAGATGCTCACTTTACAGACTGGACAGAGAAGCTCTCACTTGTCAAGTCACATGGAGAGGTGGCTTCAGTGCTGGAGTGAAAATGCCCATTTTATCCAGGGCTCTGTGTGCTACAAGCTGGGACAGACTAGGCACTATTCTAGACAAAGGATGCTTTAGACATGTGTGATGCAACCCCCAGCTTCCCATTCCTCCATCCTGACTAAGCCTGTTTCCAGTCCCAGCCCTCCTTATAAATTCTACGTGAAATTGGCAATATCCTTTAACTTCTAAGCTTCAGTTTTCTTGTTCATTAAAGAGAGTCTTATGGAATTCCCTTTGTGGCTGACGTTGTCTTTGTGAGGATGTGGGTTTGATCCTTGGCCTTGCTCAGTGGGTTAAGGGTCTGGTGCTGCCACAAGCTGTGGCATAGGTCGCAGACATGCCTCAGATCTGCTGTTGCTGTGGCTGTGGAGTAGTCCTCAGTAGCAGCTCCAATTCCACCCCCAGCCTGGGAACCTCCATATTGCACAGGTGCAGCCCTAAAAAGCAAAAAAAAAAAAAAAAAAAAAATGAGAGAGAGATAGAGGTGCTTAGATTTGATCAGTATTTCCAAAACATCATCCTTCCATGTACTACCTGCAGAATTTTGGCCATGGCCATTATCTGTCAGTATCCTTGGCTTTAAATATCACTAGAATTCAATGGACGTTGCCTTCCTAAATTCACTATTTAAAGGGAAACTTTCTACTGCTACCTTAAAAGGAAAACCAGCAATATTTGCCACAGAGGACACAAACAAAAATACCATAAAACGAAACAATGACTGTCATCTCTCATAGAAGCCACTGAGTGCTCTGTCACTTAAGCCTACTCTCTGTTAAAAGGGAGATTGGCTAGTGTTAGAGAGTTGGGAGAGTATCTCAGGGAGGCTTTCTCCTTGATGTGACCAAGTAACAAAAGGCAATTGAAAGAAAATACCTCTTCCCTTTTGTGACCCAAAGTCACTTTATTCTGTGTCTCTGCAGCACCCAGACACCTCCTCTACCAGTGGTGTCCTGAGTCCTGTACTGTGAGAAATGCTGGCAGAGAGGTGGATCTCTCGCGTGTTATATTAAAATCTGAATGGTAAGAATCCAGCAGGGTCCATGGCAGCCCAAGCTTATCCTTTACAGCTGTCAGGTACTGGAGTTCTTTTTTTCCTTCAACCCACCCTGCTGTTCTAGAAGCTCAGCTTGGAAACTAATCCTCAGTGGAAACAGAGAATAGCTGTTCACCATTTTCTCCCAAATTCCTCTCTTGGGCTGAAACATTGTTAGTGAACTACCTTTTGGACTTTCCTTCCCTGGACCAAATTACATCAGCTCCTTAGCTTTCTCCTCTTCCTTTCCATTTGTTTGTGGCTCTTAGATTCCCGATAAATTCTATACACATCTTTTGGCTTCTTGAATTCTTCCTGGTCTCAGGTCATGGTGTAAAAACTCTTCTGTAGGTCTGATATCTAACCTCTGTCTTATTTTGAGGATCATTCCCTAAGAGAAGCACTAAAGGATCTGTAAGGCAGCCGCTTCTGTCCCAGGATCAGGGTTTGCTTGGCTGTCTCCTTGTCTCCCAACTCCTTCCTCTAAATCTCTAGAACAGAGGTGCCAAAAATGCTGCTGAATGCCGGAGTTGGTACTGTTCATGTCCAGCTCAGTGCCTTGCCAAACGTGATCCCTGGGCGGGCAGCATCAGTTCACCTGGGAACTTGTGAAAAATGCACATTTTCAGATCCCACCCATACCCACTGAATCAGAAACTCTTGGAGTGGGGCCCTAGAATCTGTTTTAACGAGCTCTCCAGTTGAGACTTAGACCCAATAAAGTTGAGATTTAACTGCCTCCTCCCCAATCCTTTAAACATTTTGGCATAAGGCTCTGACTTTTAAAAATTAGATGCTTTACATAATACCTTTCCAGCTTCCCTTAAAAAATTATATTCTTTGGAAATACTGGGCTTCACCTCCCTCCTGAATCCATTTTGCCGGTGTTTCCGTGTGCTCTGCGCTGTGGTCACCTCCACCTGAAGGTCCAGTATCAGCTGCTGTTTTTCATCCTGCCTGCATTATTGTTCTTCCTGTAGCAGAGGTGAGGTGGATGGAGACTAGTTCTTGCACATATATTGCTATCAAAAGTAGTCAAACCAAAGTTAGACCTGGAGGGCCATATGAGTCAGTAGAAACAAACAAACAAACAAAAAAGGATTTTTAGTAAGAATGGTCAGTTTTGCTTTAATCATCTATGTTTTTCCTAGTTCTGAAAGCATTTGAATATTGGATGCCTACTCTCGATGCTATATTTTTAAAAAATATTACTTTATGGAAGTATAGTTGGTTTACAATGGGCTGGGCTAATTTCTGCTGTACAGCGAAGTGATTCAGTTATACATATGTATACATTCTTTTTCATATTCTTTTTCATCATGGTTTATCACAGGGTATTGAATATAGTCCCTTGTGCTATACAGTAGGACTTGTTGCTTATCCATTCTATATATAATAGTTTGTATCCAGTAATCCTGAACTCTCAATCCATCTCTCTCTTACCACCCTCCCCCTTGGCAACCACAAATCTGTTTTCTAGGTGCCAGAGTTTTAGGACTTGTCTTTTTCAGCTGCAGCTCCCTCCTTTGACCCTCCGTACTGCCTTTCTGCCCTCTGGTTCCTGCTTAAACCCTGCCACATAGCCAACCCCCTGGTCCCGGTCTCTTTCACCCCACCTTGTCCCTTCACTATCCCACAGCAGCGTGACATTGATGCCATGAATCACTCTCCAATTTATTAATAACCAGTCTGCTCTTACTGTAGAGTGTCAGTCTGCTCAGAATGTGCTGTGCCATGTAGTATAAAGGAAATGCCTGAGACAGGAGAGCTGAGTTTGATTTCAGGCTTGAACTTACTGGATTGTTATAAGAATTAAGTGAGAAATACATGGAAAATCCCTGGGACATAGTAAACACCGAGTGAATGGTATTTATGAATAAGAGTTGAGTGCTTGTTTATTTGGTAATAATGATAACCATGTATTTAGCTCCTACATTAGACCAAGGCTGTGCTAACTAGACATTACAGTGCAAAGATGAAGTGGCAGAGTCAGGCACGTAAATACTTGTAATAAAGGGGTTTGTACAAAGTTCTCTGGGATTATGGTGACAAGGAGGTTTTGAAAGATTTGGGGTAGTTTTCGTGTAGGAGGTGGCAGACTCCATACTCAAAGAATAAGAATTTTCTGCTGAATAAGAATTTTCTAAGTAGAGAGGAGAATGAAGAGCACAGAAAGGGTAAGAAAGGACATGGGGAGTTCCCATTGTGGCTCAGCAGGTAATGAACCCAACTAGTATCCATGAGGATGTGGGTTCAAGCCCTGGCCTCGCTCAGTGGGTTAGGCATTGCCACGAGCTGTGGTATAAGTTGCAGATGTGGCTTGGATCTGGCATTGCTGTGCCTGTGGTGTAGGCTGGCAGTTACAGCTCTAATTTGACCTAGGAACTTTCATATGCTGCAAGTGTGGTCATAAAAACCAAAAAAAAAAAAAAAAGAAAAGAAAAGAAAAAGAAAGGATATGGCATGTTCTATGACTGTCCTAAAAATAATGAAACAATGATTTCTTTCATGATCCTGGAGTATAGAGTACATGGAAAGAAAGAGAACCTGAGATCAGAAAGCTAGATTGGGGAAGCAGTAAAGCACTTTCCTAAACTGGGAGAGCTTGGATTTTATCTTGGAGCCAGATGTGTGTTTTGGAAAGGCTGCTGGCACCTGAGTCACCCAGAAAACTTCCATTAAATCGGGCTCCTCTGATTACATGAGGAAGACCCAGCCACAAGAATTTTAGAGACATTTCCATCCAAAATGGCAACGTTTCTCAAAGGACTCCTGTGTCAGATTTGTTGAAAACTTAACTTATTCCCCCTGCATTCCAGTGAGTTAAAGTTTTGCTGCATCAGACTTTCAGCCAAGTCGGTATGAAGTTTGTGATTGCAACTAAAAATGACCCAAGTGGTGTGAGCCGTTGCCTTGACAACACTGACAAAGGTCCAGCAAAGGCCTGTGGGTAACAGGCTGGGCTGTAGGTAAATTACTGTTTGGTCTACTTTGGGCCAGTAAGTTAACACCACAGAAAAGCCCAGCTTGGCATTTCCTGACTTGGAAGTACTTTAGTTCACTCCTTTCGGAGAAGTATTCCTGTGGGCTTCGCTCTGGGCTGGCCCTTTGTGAGGCAGATGTGTGATTCGATGGACTTTGACAGGCCTGCCTGGCCAAGAAAACATCTTGCCAGGCCCAACATTCCTACTCCGAGAGTTTTTTCTGTTGGTTAACACATCATTTCCAGGAAGTTCTGTCAAAATGTAGTTGCATGGCTGGAGAAATATGATATATGAGGCAAAGAACAAAGTACAGGTAAGAAAAGAGAAAGACTTGGTTGGCGTGCAGACTGTCTGGACTCCAGGCCCACACGAACTCTGACGCAGCCCTCTGACCTTGGCCAAGTCAGTTATTATTATTGGGATAACAGTAGCACCTCGATCGTATCATATACATGAATATAATAAGATTTGTTCTTCTCCATGGGGTAGTTTTAAGGGTTTCATGATGTGGTAAGAGTGTTTTGTAAAGTATTATTCAAAAGAGAAGGGGCCGTTATTGGATTTAAATGTTTCTAGGACTGACATCCAGGACTTTTATCTTTTGATTGGACTGAAGAGGGAGGGTACAATGACTGTAGCATTGGAAACAAGACTGTGATGAAAAACAAAAGGAGTTCCCATTGTGGCTCAGTGGTAACGAACCCAACTAGCATCCACGAGGACTCAATTCGATCCCTGGCCTCGCGCGGTGGGTTAAGGATCTGACATTGCTGTGGCTGTGGTGTAGACTGGCAGCTACAGCTCCTATTTGACCCCTAGCCTGGGAACTTCCATATGCCTTGGGTGCGGTCCTAAAAAGCAAAAAAAAAAAGACTCTGACAGAGGTGAGAGAAAGGATAAGGGTTCCAGGAGGTCACGGCTTGCCTCCTGAGTCCGCGGGACCCCAGCCCAGCTCTCAATACCTCAGGCATCTGCCTGGCAGACCGTCCTGTTCTATCTTTGTATCCTAAAAAGACTCTTCTCTCTGCCTGGATTTTTCTGCTTCATCTTATCCACTTGAATAAGGCCCTTTCTTTTTTCAAAGATCCACCCGGACAGGTTAGAAGCTCCACTCGCAGAGATTCAGAAGACTTTTATGGCATGTGTTCCACTATATGGCCATTATCTGCACATATTTGACCTTTTCATTGAGTTGGTTTTATGGACTGTATTGTGTTCTCCCCCCAAATTTATACGTGGAAGGCCCGATCCCTAGCATGACTGTATACGGAGGCGGGGCCTTCAAGGAGGTACTGAAGGTTAAATGAGATCATGAGGGTCGGGCTCTGATCCACCGGGACTGAGGTCCTCATAAGAGGAAGAGGCGTGACGAGCGTGCATACATTCAGGAAAGACCACATGAAGACACAGTGGGGAGGTTGCTGTCTGCAACCTAAGGAGAGAAGCCTCATCAGACACTAACCATCGTGGCACCTTGGTCTTGACTTCCAGCTTCTAGAACTATGAGAAAACAAATTAGGCCGCCAAGTCCGTGGTATTTTGTTATGGCAGCCCTAGAAGCAAATAGAGATGGTACATGTCTTAAGGTGAAGACTTTATTTAATTCATTTTTTGTACAACCAGGGACTGGCACATAATAGATGATGTCTAAGTGATTTTTAAGCGAGAGAGAAAATTAATTGGGGTAGCACACCTTTGCCCAACTGCAAGCTCAGATGAGGCGGGGAGCTAAGACTGGCTCTTTACTCTGGGGCAGTGTCTGTGACCACGGAGAGCTGCAGAAGGGACGATGGAAGGAACTTAAACACAGGTCACAGAGAAAGCCAGGGCAAGCAGAGGTAGAGCCAGGGGACTCAGAGCAGGTCACAGGCAGATGTCCAGGCTGGCCTTAGGATGGAGGTCAGGAAAGTCCAGTATCAGAGGAGGCTGGGGTGTGGGTAACAGTTACCTAAAACTCTCCAAGAGCTCCATTATCTTCTGTGTAAAGTCCAAGCTTTTCACTTGGTCAACGAGCCACTTGATGATATGGCTACAACTTAGTGTCTCTGCCCACACCAGCCCTGTGATTAGCCCAGTAGGTTTCTTGTTTATTTGTTTTGTTTCTGTTTTTGCTTTTTAGGGCCGCACCTGTGGCATATGGAAGGTCCCAAGCTAGGGGCTGAATCGGAGCTGCATCTGTGACTACACCATAGCTTATGGCAACGTGGATCCTTAACCCACTGAGCGAGGCCAGGGACTGAACCTGCGTCCTCATGGATACTGGTCAGATTCGTTACTACTGAGCCACAACTCCCAACACAGGAGGTTTTCACCTAATGTTTGCCTCTCAAAAGCAAAGACTATGTCTTCTTTATTTTTGTTTTCATCCAGCACCTAGAAGAAGGTCTGCGCTGTTGTAGGTGCTCAATAAACGTTTGTTTAATGAACGAGACAGGATCTAAGCAGGTGCACTGCCAGCTCCTGTGCCTCTTGCCTATAAGAATATTTCTCAGTGACTGAGAGAGGAACTCAGAGCAGGACTCCTTTGAAGGGCTGTGTGTAGTTTCATATGAATGCTATAACTAATTACCGGAAATGTAGTGGCTTAAAACAAAAGAAATGTATTGTCTTTTGACTAGCAGAAGCTTAGATATAAACATCCCTAACTCTCAGAGAGTTTGGGTTTTCTTTTCTTTTTTTATTTTTCTCTTTTTATGGTCTTTTGTGGCATACAGAAATTCCTGGGCCAGGAGTCGAATCGGAGCTGCATCCACCAGCCTACACTGTAGCCAGGGCAACAGGGGATCCAAGCCACATTTGCGACCTACGCAGCAGCTGGCAGCAACAGCAGATCCTTACCACACCGAGTGAGGTCAGGAATCTAGCCCACATCCTCATGGACACTAGTTGGGTTCTTAACCCATTGAGTCACAACGGGAACTCCAGAAATGTATTGTCTCAAATGCCTTCCTTTCTTCTTCCAGCTTCCTTTGGCTTCAGGTATCCGTTGCTTGTAGCTACAAAACTCCCATCTCTGTGTCTGACTTCACATGGCCTTCTGCTCTGTGTTCTCTTCCACTCTTTTTCTCCTAAGAATTATCATGCGAAGTGAAACCAGTCAGACAATGAGACACCAACGTCAAATGCTACCTCTTACCTGTGGAATCTGAAAAAAAGGACACAATGAACTTCTTTGCAGAACAGATACTGACTCACAGACTTTGGAAAACTTATGGTTTCCAAATGAGACAAGTTGGGGGGTGAGGGGATGCACTGGTTGTGACGATTTTTGTACACCTGTAATTATAATAAAATTCATTAAGTAATTACAAATATAAAATAAAATAAATGATTGCATCCAAAAAAATAAAAATAAAATAGTAACTACAAAAACAAACAAACAAAAACACTTGTCATTGACTTCAGGGCCCGCCCTAATCCAGGACGATCTCATGTTGAATCCTGAGCTTAACTATCTCTGCAAAGACCTTTTGCACATGAAGTCACATTCTCTGGGTCAGTGTGAATGTATCTTTTGGGAGACCACTCTTCCACTCACACAGGTCTGGAAACAAACAGCACATCAGAAGCATAACATGATCTCTAACTCTATCTCTATCTCTATATCTATCAGGGGAGATGATGGTATAAATCTGAGTCCAAGGCCTGGAGAAGATGAAATTAAATGGCTCAACTCATGCATTGAGACAAAGGAAAAAAAAAAAAAGATTGAATTCTTCTTTCCACTTGCTGTTCTATTCATACCCTCAAAGGCTGGATGATACCCACACACACTGGGGAGGGTATTTTACTTTACTAAGTCACTAACTCAAATGCCAGTCTTACCTGGAAACCCCCTCACAGACACACCTAGAAATAATGTTTAATCTGGGCACTCCTTGGGCAGCCAAGTTGACACATCACAGATGGTCAGAATGAATCTGGCACATTTGGGGATCCATGTATCAAAAGTTTAAAAAGAAATTTACATACCCTCGGATTCAGCAGTTTCTCAAGTAAGGCAAAGATTTAGCCACAGGCATGTGATTGAAGTTGGAAAAGAAACCATAAATAAATGATATTTCCAGTAAGAGCAGATTATTTGCGTATATGAAGGCTGTCCATATGATTGATAGAAAACCACATCCCAATTAAAAAACAATGGTGTTTTCAAAATGTATTCCTTGATCTGGAGTGATGATCCCATATTAATGGATGAAAAAAATAGATTAAAAAGTGTGTGTTGGGGAGTTCCCATCGTGGTGCAGCAGAAACAGATCCAAGAACCATGAGGTTGCGGGTTCTATCCCCGGCCTCACTTAGTGGGTTAAGGATCCCAGGTTACAGTGAGCTGTGCTGTAGGTCGAAGACAGGGCTCAGATCCTGCACTGCTGTGGCTGTGGTGTAGGCTGACAGCTGAGCTCCGATTGGACCCCTAGCCTGGGAACCTCCATATGCTGCGGGTGTGGCCCTAAAAAGCAAAACAAACAAACAAAAAAACAAAAACAAAAAATGTGTGTGTTGGAGTTGCTGTCGTGGCTCAGCAGTAACAAACCCAACTAGTATCCATGAGGACACTGATTCAATCCCTGGCCTCGTTCAGTGGGTTAAGGATCCCAAGTTGCCATGAGCTGTGATGCAGGTACACAGATGTAGCTGGGATGTTGTGTAGGCCGGCAGCCACAGCTCCAGTTAGACCTCTAGCTTGGGAACTTCCATGTGCCGTGGGTGCAGCCCTAAAAAGACCAAAAAAAAAAAAAAAAAAGGTGTATGTACATTACTATCCAATTTTAAAGTATTTGTGTTTTGCAAAGAGAGACATATGTATTCATATGTGAACAGAAATTATCTCCATCGGGGACAACTGTTAGTAATTTTTTGACTAAATTTTCTCTTTTGGCCTTTTATAGTGTCCATATATTATTTACAAGATAAAAGAAAGCTGTCTGAAAATATGAAAAATGTGGTCTCCTAGAGTTAACTTTTTTAAGACTGCATGTTTTCACTGCTATTACTATCATATCTAGGCCTACTGATCTCTGATCTAATTTGCATGATAATTGTTTAGCCACGCCCACGGCAGTCGGGACTGCCCAGGCCAGGGACAGAACCTGAGCCACAGCAGGGACAACAGGATCCTTGCGTGAAAATGTCAAACACAGCACTTATTCCTACAGCAGTAAGAAACAAGAACAGACAAGGGGTTTGTTCAAACATCTATAAAGCAACTGGCACCCAGGCTGGCTTGAGAATTCTAAGACTTATCTCATTCTTCAGAACATTTTGGCTGCCAAATCTGGACAGTCCACACTCTGTGGCATTAAAAGCTGGAAATGCAACTACGTGTCACTTTTGATCTCTTACTTGAAATGACTGGATGCTAGATTAAATGAACGGGAGTTTGTGAAAGCCCTTTGCAAACTGTGCGCAGCTATACAAACAAGGGGCTTCTTATCATCAAAGTGCCCGGAAGGCGTGTTGGAAATCCTTTGGTTCTGGGGATTCAGACCCTTCCTCGGAGCCCTGACTGCTTTGGGTGTGAGGAGAGAGCCTGAGAAGAGGAGGATCTGCCACCCACCCGCTCAGCCTAGAGACTCTTCTGTGTCCTTGGTATATATGGACGATTCTGCTGCTCAAAGAGAAACTGAAAACCTCTGCAACGCCCAGGACAGGGAAGTGACTTTTCCAAGAGCACTGAGTGGCATAGCCTTTTGGTTTCTAATACTGTGTCAAGCTGTCTCTAGAGTCCATTGTATCCATGTGACAAAGCAGAAAGCGGTAACCTCTCACAGAACAATGGCTGCCTCTGATCTCTGATCTTGAAAAAGATGCCCAGTGGTAATGGCAACAGAGCTCACCCTCCTCGCTCTCTTCTCCCCAAGAATAGCAAACACGGAGGTTTGGTCAAGGGCGATCCCAGCGCTAGTCCTCTTCTGAGCCCTCAGACCTGCACAGCACGTGTGCTCAGGCACAGGGCAGTGGTCACCTTCGATGGCTCAGTCAACCAGCCCTTCCCCCCAGCGCCTCGTCTAACCCTGGAGGCCTGCTTCGATTTCGTTAAAGAAGGTGGACTTTCTCAACAGCTGGTTAGGTGGCAGGGTGCTGTGAAGAAGCCAAGATTATTCTCGAAAGCCTGCGTTCCCCCGTCTTACACACTGCTTGGTGTGTGAAGACGATGTGAAGAGAGATGCAAGCAAAACTCTGAGGAAGGGAAGAAGAAAGAACAGTAAATTCCTTCACCACTAACAAGGGTGTGCGGGACACTGAGCTAAAGGCCTCACAAGGAAGTACCCAGCGACGAATAATTCATTCACGATCACATTCCTCACTTTGATTGCTCAGAAGACCAGAGCACTTTATAATTAAAATAAATATATTTAAGTTTTTTCTGCATGACCATAGCAATCTTTATGAATTAGGAATGTACAAATCTGAACTTCAGAGCTGCACGGTTGTAACTCCATGGTCAGATGTATCTGTAAAGGCACGTGCAAAGCAGAACGGCAGGTACAGTTTCACACGTGACCAGATTTCTCTGAGAAAGTTGTAAATTTTGTTTCCAGTACAAATATGAAGTCTCTTGGAATCACACAAGTTTAGAGTCCCGGAGATTTAGAAATCATACAGGACAACCCATTCATTTCACAGATGAGGAAACTGAGAACGAGAGGGTATTTCTTTGTCAAAACTTGCCCGAGTTATTTGTTGTAACTACAGGAAACTCACAGATCTCCCTCGGACATTTTGACCAGCCCTCTTTCTCTCTCCAACTCCAGGAAGTGCCCTAGAGCTGTAGTATTATATACTATTAGCGATGACTAGTAATATTACCGTGGATAGATCAGATTCAAAGGCATTTTTATGAGCTCTAATTCCACGCTGGGAATAGTCTTTCTTTTGATTGCTCTTCCTAACAGGCTGGGTCTGTTCCTTCCTAGAGGAAAGGCTGGCATCTCTCTTGATTTGTCCCTCCTCCTCTACTCATCTTTCCAGCTTTTTAGCTGATCCCTTCTGTACGAGTTGGCCATGGCCGCCATAACAAAGTCCACAAGCTGGGTGGTTAAACCAAAAGAAATTTACTATCTCATCATTCTGGAGGCTAGAAGTCCAAAATCAAGGTGTCAGAAGGGACAGTTCCTTCTGAGGAGAAGGGGGGATTTGACACAGCCCTCTCTCTTTGGCTTATAGATGGCCATCTTCTCCCTGTGTCTCTCCTCATTGTCCTTTCTCTTTATTGTCTCTCTGTACAAACTTTCCCTTGCTATAAGGACACCAGCCATATGGCACTAAGGGCTCGCCATGCTCTAGCACGGCCTTGCCTCAACTAATTGCATATGCAATGACTGTATTTCTAGCTAAGGAACTGGGCATTAGGACTTCAACGTATAAATTTAGAGGGGACACAATTCAATTCACAACATCTTCCAGGCATCTGGGGAGGGAATACAGCAGAGCTAGAGTCTCTCCTTGCATAGAAAGAGATGCTCTCATCTTCCATCCCTAAACCATAGAAACACAAAAGGAAATCAGGAGTTCCCATTGTGGCTCAGTGGTAATGAACCCTACTAGGATTCACTCAGTGGGTTTAGTATCCAGTTTTGCTGTGAGCTGCGGTGTAGGTTGCAGACACGGCTCGGATCTGGTATTGCTGTGGCTGTGGTGTAGGCCGGCACCTGCAGTACCAATTCGACTCCTAGCCTGGGAACTTCCATATGCCGAGGGTGCACCCTCAAAAGTCAAAAGAAAAAAGAAAAAAAAAGGAAATCAGAGAGAGGTTTAGGGAAAGAACTTCTCTTTTTCTGTGTTCTCTTGGCTGAGGTTTTCTTGGGGCTGCACAGTCTGTTCCAGCTTCCAGAGCTAGCTGTCCTACTTAAAGTTTGACATCAGTGCCTCTGTCATAAACATGGATCCCTCTAGAACCCCAGAAGATGATAAGAAGAAGTTGAGGGCAGGGCTTATACATCATCCACTTTTCCAAGATTTTCACAAGCCTTGATAACTGGCAAGATCCACTATCCAGGCGTCCAAGTGATAAAATTTAGAGATAATCGTTCACTCACCCTTTCATCCGAAGAATATTTATGGGCAGAGCCAACGAGATTCTTTGCAGATCTAGTTACAGATTAAGTCCACTTGATTCTCTTCTCTTAACATCTCTTTGCTCTATTCTCATCTCTTTTTCCTCACCGTACTGCCCTAGTTTTGATGTTTACTAATGATTTCCTTTATCCCTTTTGCCAGGCTTCCCCATTCTAATCCATCATGCAGACTGCCAAGAATAATCTTTCTAAACTCGATTCCTTTCAGTAACTCCCCATGTATGTGGCAACCCTGATAGAATGGAGAACACGCTCCTTGCGGAGTCGCCACAACGCTTTAGGATCGGAGCTGTGCCCACCCCTCCAGCTGAGCCCTTTATCACAAGGTCTGGGTAGCCTACATTCTAACTACCCTCCTCAACCTGCTCATCCCACCTGATGCTCCTGACTCAACAGGTGAGTTCATACCTCCATTTCCCTGTTCACGGCAACCACGGATGAGTGTTTCCATTGTATATGCAACGACCCTTTGCATTTCAAGCTTCACCCCTTCCTTTCTGAAGCCTTTCTTTACCTCCTCTCCTCACAAGTAGATTTGACCTTCTTTTTTCCTTTGTTAAAAACATCAGGATTTGTAACACTATTTATTACTCTTATTGTCTGTCTCCCCACTGAATCTAGGCTCTTTTAGCGCAGGAGTCTCTTTTACTTAACTTTGTAAAAGACTTCTAAAACAGCAGGCATTCAGTGAATTGACATGAATTGAACTGTCTGGTATTACACCATCCACAAATTTAGATGGGTTAGAAATACTCATCGCCCAGAGTTCCCGTTGTGGTGCAGCGGAAACAAATCCGACTAGTAACCATGAGGTTGCAGGTTCGATCCCTGGCCTTGGTCAGTGGGTTTAGGATGTGGCGTTGCCATAGCTGTGGTGTAGGTCACAGATGCGGCTCAGATCTGGCATTGCTATGGCTGTGGCGTAGGCCAGCGGCTACCGCTCCGATTGGACCCCTAACCTGGGAACCTCCATCTGCCATGGGTGTGGCCCTAAAAAGGAAAAAAGAAAGAAAGAAAGAAAAGACTCATTTGCCCTCCTTCTCCATCCCCTCCCGCACTCAGCTTATTCTCCTCATAGCCACTGCTTATTGCAGGGATTTTCAGTGTATTTAAAATGAAACCTGAGTTCCCGCTGTGGCTCAGTAGATTGCAGATGCAGCTCGGATCCGGTGTTGCCATGGAAGTGGCCTAGTCCCCAGCTGCAGCTCCGATTTGACCCCTGGCCTGGGAACTTCCCTGTGCAGCAGATGTAGCCATAAAAAGAAAAATATAAAAGAAAAGAAAAAAATGAAATCAAACCCAAACTCCCTATGAATTAGGGATGTTCGTATCTAAGCTTCTGCTAGTCAAGCAGTTGTGCGTCCATGGCGAGACCTGGTCCAGACATAAAGGTACTGGAGAGATCCCAGATGGTAATCGGTATGGAACCAGATTCCGCTTCTTAGCATGGTCTACGCAGCCCTATATGAATTGATTCTGTTGCTTCTTCCACTTCATCTGGGCTACTCCCCCAGTTTCTCAGCACATTCTAGCCACCCTGGTCTTCTTCTATGATTCACTTCAAACTCAATCCCAGTTAGTGTCTTTTTTTTTTTTTTTTTTGTCTTTTTAGGGCCACACCTGTGTTATATGGAGGTTCCCAGGCTAGGGGTCCAATTGGAGCTGTAGCTGCCAGCCTATGCCACAGCCACAGCAATGCCAGATCCAAGACGCGTCTGTGACCTACACCACGGCCCATGGCAATGCTGGATCCTCAGCCCACTCAGCAAGGTCAGGGATCGAACCTGCGTGCTCATGAATACTAGTCAGATTCGTTCTCGGCTTTCTGAGTTGGATGCTTTCTGCATGGGGAATGACCCTCCTCCCAGATCTCTGCAAGAGACACCCTACTCATTCAGGGCTAACTCCAAATGTCAATTCTCAGAGAGGAACGTCCCCACAAATTCATCCCCACTCTAATCACATCGCATTGTTGTATTTTTTTGTTACCACGTATCACTATTTACAAACATCTCGTTTATTGATTTGTTCCCTTGCATCTTGTCTTGTTTCTGTGCATGAGGCTGTAATAACGATAGCTAATATCTAATAGCTCATGTTTTGTACTGTGCGTTATTCTAAGTGCTTTGTATGTGAGCTTAAATTTTTAAGAGCGCCAACAAGGAAAGAACTGTTTTAGCCCTGGTTTAAAGGTGAAGAGACTGAGGCACAGAGAGGTTAAGAAATTTGCCTGATGTCTCACAGCTGGGACGTGAATGGATGAAGATTTGAACCCAGATGGTCGGCTCCAAAGTCAGTTCCCTTAATCACGGTGCTATGTGGCTCTTCATGTAGATGTGGGTCTTACTGATTTTGCACGTGGCTATATCCTTCGCGGTAAAAAATATCGCTCAGATTCCTGTGTCCTAGAAAATGAAAGAATGATGAATACAGGATGAAGTGTGCTGCCTCTCCTTGTGTCACTACCTATTGGTACTACTTTTCCCTGGAATGAATCAAATCAAAGTCAAATGCCTTTTTGGTGTAAGGAAATGATCTTCATTCTAATTCTTTTGGCAACATTTTTCTAGACACAAGTCTGAAGTTCCTGCCACCTCAAAACAGCAACAACAACAGCCTTTGTTCAAGCTAGAGTGTTGGTGGAAAGCTTCACTGTATTCCTGGGAAGACATAAAACTTCACTTGCTATGGTCCATAAAGTATCCAGAATAATTCTATGCATTGTCATTAAAGAACTCTATAAAAGGCACTGAATATTGAGACCACTCAAGCAGTCTGATTGCTTAATTAAATCTCTAGAAATGCTCAATATGTGCCAATTGAAACTGTATCACCCATAAAAAAAGCTACGTGCCTTCTTCTTCTTTTTTTTCATTTGTAGTTTATAATAGCAATGACGACCTTGGCTCTGGGCACTTCCTGGAGATTAATGACGGGCTAGGCTTCATGGCCCTCGACTGCTCCTCCAGTGGACCATCAACTCCTCCCCACTTGTCATTCATCCCCTGAAAAGTACCCCAAGTCTCACATCTGGTTTGCTAAGGAATGTCAGTATTTGTCAAGGCTAGTGGGGGCTTGTTTGTGACCAGTGATTTGTGGATTCTTGAAAACTTTATGACAATATTGACATCTCTAAAGAAGACGGGTTCCTAACCAACCTCCAAGGTGCACTTTGATGCCCTGGTGTATACCTAGAAGCTTGTTTTCTGCCATTGCACCTTTCAGTGCAATGTGTTTAAAGGGGCTTACAACACATTTCTTTGCTGTTCAAGTTTTGTTCTCTCGTCTTCTGCTTTATGACTTTCTTAAATCTGTGTATGGGCATAAAATGCGTCGGAATCATAGAAGGAGCTTTTTTTTCCATTTTTAAAAAATTTTCTTGAAGTAGAGATGATTTATAATGTTGAGTTAATTTCTGCTGTTACAACAAAGTAACTCAGTTACTTTGAAATCGAGGGTGGTTATGGCTGCATCTAAGGAAATAATTCCGGACAGAATACAATACAAGCGTATTTCGATTTCCTTTACCCCATCTTGGTCAGGCTGCCACTACTCTGGGAGAACCTACAACTGGCTGCAATTCTCATTTTGCTTTCTTTGCTTCCTGATGGCCAGAAGAGACTTAAATCATTCTCTGTCCAGCTCCAGAATGTCAAAGTGGCAAATCCTTAGCTACTGCTTCCCAGCTGTCCACGGATACATCACAGCTTTGTAAGCCTATGTAATAACTTGTAGTGTGTCCTTGAACTGCTTTGTCCCCTGTAGTAATAATAGGAGCACTGAACATTTGGCCAGCCCTTTAGAATTTACAGAGTGTTTTCTAGGAGCACATGATTAATCTTGTTTTACAGAAGAAGGAATTGTGCTCGAGATGTAAAGTGACTTGCCCAAGATCATCTGTCCTGTAAGGAGGGGTGGTAGTCCAAATTTTCTGACTCTAAATTTTCTCTTTCTCAGTTCCTTCAATGTCCCATCTTCCAAAGAGAGCTCATCATCCCGCCCCACCCTTTTTGTAACCTTTAAATCTTTTCTTTCTTGTGTATCAGAGCAAGTAAAGGGGCCTTAAATAATAACAATGGCTATTATTTATTCATTGAATGTTAACTAGGGACATGTATTTCAATATGCCATTTCATTTTATCTCCCCAACTCAATGGGGGAAGGAACTGTTACCACCCTACAGAGGAGGCCACGAGAGTTCAAAAAGGTCAAGTAGTCTGTCGGTCAGGTATCCGGCAGATCTGACTCTAAAACCTGTGCATGTCTGGCCGTGCTGCCATGTCACTCGAAGGGGGCTTGTTCCCTGTGAGACTTTTATGCTTTGGCGATTTTTTCCTGTTGCACAATATCGAATATGATTGTTCAGTGAGCCAAGAATGAAATCTTTGAAAGTTCCAGATAAATAATGCTGCTGACCACAGCGAGATGAAAATATCCCTGGGTGGCTGGCAGCCAGAATGGGGAACTCTTTCGCGGTGGTACGGGGTGGACCTTGGTATTGCCTTGAATAGGACAGAAATACTTAATTTGACAAATACCTTCACGTTTTTTATTTTTCCCAACCGTGACTTCAGGGGACGCAGGTAAGGGGACAGGTACCTGGCTGCCATCTCTCTGGACATAGGTTTGTAAATTTTGTGATTGCCATGCTTTAATCTTAGGGCGTATTTTGTAGCTTTACAGGAACCAGAGATATCACTTCATCTCGTACACGTTCAGTAATAAGGAAGTTAAAACTCAGGAAGGCCAGAGGAGTTGCTCAAAGTCTTCAAGCAAGAATTGGTTTTGCTGTGTTTTCCCGTGGCAGGTGGTTGGTGGGACTCATCTTTTCTGTGAGCCAGGCACTACCCCGGAGACCGGGAACACCGTCAAGGACAGGACAGACCCAGGCCCTGCCTCCGAGAGCTCAGGCTTTAGTAGGTGGAGATCTGTGTCTTTGCTCTGGCATCATTCTGTGATCCACTAAACACGTTCCCCATTTAGGAGCTATGCCCAGGCCTTTTCTTCCCTGAATCCTTGCCTGGTCATGCACTTACCACTGTGTTCTTGCAATACATCACAGGGAATGTTAGCTCAGTATCTACTATTCCTGGCCAGGGGTTTTCCTCCTTTTAACCTGATCAAGTGGGGTGGGATAAGAGCCACTTATCCTTGAACATGCCCTTGACATCATTCTAGGCTAAAATTAGGTCCGGTGGTACCCACCACCCTCTTGTTGCTTTCTTTTCCCTTAGAGCTTACTTCTAGTGCTCACCTTCGGCAGAGGGCCAAGAAAGGGAAGGGGTCACTACTTTCTTTGAAGACTCCCCTTCCCCCTCCTCCCACCTCTGTCTGCCTCATCTCTGTCAAGTGGATTTCATTCTATGGTGGTCCCACTGGGACATTTTGTTCTTCAGGTGTCCTCGCTGGAGATGAGAGCTCCCCCTTAAGTTTAAAGGGAGGAAGGTGGGATGTGGTCAAAAGCACGTACCAGCAGGGATTGAAGAAAATCTCAAGAAATAAGATTGCTCCGTCAGTTTTTTCAGGTTGTTCATTTATATGATGTTATTACATAGCCTCAGGAGAACATGAAAACAAAACCAAACAAAAACAAAAAAGTAGTACCTTGGAACTTCAGAGTCCATGGAAATTTATTTTCTAAGGAAAGCTTTCTCTGCTGGTGCCTCACGCTGGAGAAGTTGATTTGCCATTAATATTTTAAATGAAAATAAAGTAGTTCTTAAAAAATGAAGATCACTTAAAACATAGTGCTACTTGAATGTCAAGAAGCCATTATGTTTAATAGCGTTTTTTAAACTCTTAAAGTTGAGTGGTTACTTTTTATTTTGCATTTAGTCACTCATGGGAGACATTTATTTAGTCTTATACGTTACAAATAGTGATGCTGTTAGTAGAGAAGATTCTCATTTTGAATAATGGTCTCATTTATATAATATCTCTGAGTATAACATATTCATATCTTACAGAGGAATGAAAATGCCCAAACTGTTAAGAGAGTGAAAATACTGTGAAACTTATACCCTTAAAGCTACAGAACTGTGAAATTAAGAAATGTGATAATTATTTTGAGTTGGACAAATGACATATATATGTGTATATGTATGTGTGTGTGTGTATATATAGATATATATGTATTTAATCTACCTTTCAGAAAAGGGGCAACATCAAAAACAAAGAGAAAGATCTTCAGCTTCTGTTGTCAATAAGTTTAAGATGCGATACCACCCAGTCCATTTTCATGATAAATTTCAAAAGAACAAAAACCGTAAAGAAAAATGAGATAAAATTTTAACCCTAAGCATTATTTTAAGAAGCAGTTTTATTTTATTAATTTAATTAATTTTGTTGTTTTATTTTTTAGGGCCATACCTGCCACATATGGAAGTTCCCAGGTTAGAGGTCAAATCCAAGCTGCAGCTGAGGGCCTACACCACAGCCACAGCTGCGTCTGTGACCTCCTTGGCCGCTTGCTGCAACTCTGGATCCTTAACTCACTGAGCAAGGGCAGGGATCGAACCTGCATCCTCATGGGTACTAATCAGGCTCTTAACTTGCTGAGCCACAATGGGAACTCCTAAGGAGCCATTTTAAATCACCACTCTGGTTTATATAGACAGACTGGTAATCATTTTTAAAACAAAGATAGTGATTTCGTCCAAAACTTGCCATTTTTGCTTTTAATGACTCAATGTCCTGTCATAGACTTCTCAATAAGAAGAGAAAACTGCAAATTCTCGGCAAAAATGACATTAACTTTTGGATATGCACCCCCCTCCCACCCCAGCACAAAATAGAAATGTGGAATGCTTTGAGAACACAGCAGAGAGCGTAGGTGTGTGCTGTAAGGAGTTAATTGTTGTATAGTTCTTATGTAGATGGAATTTGATCCATGGGTATTTGTTTATAAACAAGTTGTTATTGGAGATCCTGCTGGGGCACAGTGGGTTAATGATCCAGCTTGTCTCTGTGGAGGCTCCAGTTCCACTCCTGGTCCAGCACAGAGGGTTACGGATCTGACATCGCTGCAGCTGCAGGTGGCAGCTCCAGCTGGCATTTGATCCCTGGCCCAGGAACTTACATATGCTGCGGGGGTGGGGGTGGAGGGCAAAAGAAAACAAGAAACAAGAAAAAAAGAAACAATCCATATTCCTGGATTCCTCATCCCAGTTCTCATGTGAATGATGACCTTTATGAAAACAGCAACCTGCTGTATGCCAGACATTATGTCCCATCCTTACAATTTTATGAATTATGATTCTTTTGGGTGTGACAGAAGATCAAGTAAGTTATGATTAGATCCAGGGTCAAAGAATATCACTCAGAGTCAATTTTTCTCCATTTCTCGCTTCTGCTTCTTTGATGTTTTTAGATATAACCATGTAGTTAGAGCAGGGTGTTTTGATCTCAGCACTACTGACATTTGGGGACAGACAGCTCTTTGTTGTGAGAGGCAGTTCTGTGCACTCTAAGATGTTTAGCAGCATCCCTGGCCTCTACTTACTGGAAGAAGGTAGCAACCCCCCCACCTGCCAGAATGGTGACAGCAAATATGTTT
This sequence comes from Catagonus wagneri, assembly GCA_004024745.2. Lineage (NCBI taxonomy): Eukaryota > Metazoa > Chordata > Mammalia > Artiodactyla > Tayassuidae > Catagonus > Catagonus wagneri. Next base: position 5,254,977 of record PVHT021183710.1, on the reverse strand, counting down.
CCAGACATCATGCAAAGTCCTGTGGGCAACGGGGGAGGGTCTATATTTCCTCCTCCCCTCCAGTGAGAACCACTGGAATATATGAAGCCCTAGTTCCAGATTCAAGCCCAGCTCAGAAAAGTAAGCACTTCTGGCTCAGCGTCCCCAGGGAACTGAGGTCTTATTGGACCTGCTTGGGTAGGCAGCCCACCCTTGAAACTGTCACCCTGAAGTCCTCTCCCCCACCCCCGAAGCCAGCTCTGATTGGCAGGGTTGGGTCATGGGCTCCCCCTCGGGGTTGGGGATCGAGCCCCACTCACACCTTCTGGATGAGAATCCTGGCGGGAAACGAATTCTCCAGTGAAAACCAAGGATAGAACTTGATGCAGAGGTGTGGAAACTGGACAAGGCAAAGAACAAGTTCTACTGCAGAAAAACCATCTCATTTATTTTCACCACAGCCCAAGGTCAGCCAGCTAATGAGCAGTCAGATATAGAATCATTTTAATATCTGATACAGAATAAATGGGTAATGGAAAACATTTTTAAAATGCCTGTTCTGCAATGATAGAATGGCCAAGTTAACATATTCTTAGTACCCAGGTGGATTTGTTTTACCTTCCCAATGCTCAGTAATTTGTCAATGCTTTAGGGCGGTAGCGTGGAGATACTTGCTCTAACTCATCTAATTTAAACATTAAAAAATCTTTCTCTCCAGTTATGGTATCATACATAGTCGAATATTTAAAATAATGCTATTTTAGTATTAACATCTGCTTTTGGTTCATTATGAGTTAAATGGGATGTTTTTCTAACTTAGGAAACCAGCCACAATAATGAAACTATTTCTATCAGAAAAATGCATTCTGAATGCTAAACTACCAGCTTCCCCATGAACTTCTGGAGTGCAGTCCGTTTCTAAGCTAGGGACTCTCTGGATTATGAAACCGATACTGTTCTTTTAGGTTATTCATTTCTTCCAGGAGACTTGAAGTATTTGTTCAAAGTTTCAACCTGCTGGTGGAATTTCTAATAGTAATGAAATCTACACAAGCTCCTGTATTACAAACCAGAAAATGACCCAAATCTGAGAATATATGAAACAATGGAAACTTGCACACCGAACTGGAGGGATTTGCCTGTCACCAGCCATCTATATTCCCATTTTTAATCAAAGGTCTTTGTTAATCATATCTGGACAGGTTATAAGTCACTGTATCTTAAGAGATTTCAACTCGATATTGAGCTCACGGTTGATTTACTTACAGTAGGCAGAAAGGAAACATAATTGTTTTTACTCGTGGAATGCATTTATTTCATTCTAAAGTTGCCCAAATCTGTGAAAGCAAAGATCTCTGTTCACTCAAGGGACACTATTTCGGTGTGTCTTTGGAGATGTGGTACTTGCTGCAAAATTTTGCCTGCCTCTCATGTATATCTTCAACGATTTAACAAATTCCCTTTAAATTTGCCATCTACTTCTTAACTTTTAAGCTCCTCTTTGGTAAATAACGTGATGTTAATTTTTGAGAGAATCCCATTACTTAAATTTAGTCAAAGTTTAACTCACACAAGGGCTTCTGGTGAATAACTCTCTTTAAGATGCAATGTGAAATGATCTATTTTAAACAAGGTTAAGAGCATTACTGCAGTAATTTTTACTTTTACAAACAAGTACCTTCAGAAACATTGCTTATTTCAAGTGTTCAAGAATTGTAGAAAACAGCTGCACAGAATCTTAAGAGAAATAGCTTTTGCTTTCCATAATTTTTGCACTGTTTAAGGACTGTATTGAAGGAATTTGAAATCAAGATGATTGACATTACTAAGCTTTTTTTTATGCTGCACACATGGTCTTTTTTAAAAAGAGTACTCTGCGCGCAAAACATAATTGCTCTCCGCTTCTGCAAAGGTTTCCCTTCAATAGAATTGCATTTCCCTGATATAACTGATTAAAATAAATTAAATGAGCCACTCACTTATTCTTTCCAGTTTGCAAACTTTGAAATTTTTAACAGGGTTTTCATACCAGCATGCATTGTGCAACTCTACATACTATTTAGGAAAGTGTATTATAAGTGCACTTTTCAAAACCTAGATAACCATGTTCTCAATAAATAGAAAAGATGACAAAATGTCTAGCCCAGGGACCATCAGGCCTCTGCTCCTTGGCCACGAAATCGGTGATGTTTTAAGTCAGCCAGCTCTTGCCAGCTCTTTCTGGGCCTGCTCCAAGATAGAAAATGCCTTGGGTGTAACATTATATTCGCTACAACTTTCTGCATCTTCATCTGGGCAATGATGGGGGAGAAGCAAAGGTCTTGGGAAAGGCTACTTTCCAAGTCTTCTGTCATGATTAGCATTACTCTGAAAAAAAAAAGATGTGTATACACACACATACACACATCTACACACACACACATGTATATACATATGCGCTTATACACACATGTATATTTAGGCTCATGCATATATATACGCACACACGGATGTATACACGCATACGTGTATACATACATGTATGCACACATACACACATGTATGTACAAATATGCACATGTGCACATATGTATACATTTATAGATACTACCTCATATTACATTATTAATTCTATCTTATTATGTATACATATATTATAAAGATGAACTTACTTCAAAACTTTTTATAAAGAAAACAACCAAGCTTTCTCGTGATTTATGCCATTTATGCACGCATGTATTACTTTGGTGGTAAATCGATATCACTTGCACTGCAGAAAATACATCTGAATTTATAAAAATGTGAAATAACAGCTACTTGGCTTCGTGGCACTTATTGAATATCTGGCGGTTAAAAAAAAAAAGTTTTTGCATTGATCCATCGAACCACTAGAGAATGACTCTAAACCAAAATAGGAAGAAGAGAAAACAATACAGAGCAGCAGAAGTATAGGAAATAATCTACTCATTTTTGGTTTTCTTTCTAAATTAAGCTCTAGCTCATTGGTTCTGTTGTCACCTGGTGTTGTAAACCTTAAATACGTGGTTTAGCTTTTTTTTTTTTTTTTTTCCTTTCTTAGAAATGTGGAGGTTGTTAAGGAAAACGGGAGTCAAGATTTTAAACATTCTGATCAGGTTTCCTCCAGGGTCCTGCTGCTGAAAGAATGTCTTATGGGTAAATTTCCACTCTCTCAGCAGGGAGTGTTTTGCATGAACTGCCTCCCAGGAGAAAATGTTATTCCATAGAACAAAGCCCAGGCAGTGACTCATATTAAACTGACCAGGGTGGGGGAGGGGAAGCTTTGACCTGAAGGGAGGGGAAGGGAAGGGACACGATTTGGTTTCTAAAAAACTGACTGCGGCTCTCTGGGAAATGAAAAACCTCTGAAGTCTCTGTGTTTCCCTGTGATGCTTTGATATAAAAAGTATTTGCAATGTGTCATAAGGATTTTCTAGGATGAAATGAAGATTCTCAGTCAAGGGAAGAAAAACCAAGAGTTTCTTGTAGAAAAAGTAAGGAAACTTGTCTTTCTCACCTACAGCTGCTAGATATAATATCAACTAGAAATGGTAGGCTGGACATGGCTAATTGAATCACGCTATTTACTGCTCACTACCAGAAACAAGACTTAAATAGATACTGATTTTAAAGGGAGCCATCGCTTGCCTGGATTTGCATGTTTTCAATATGACACAACCTAAAAATGGATTCTTCTCCCATTTTGCTGCAATAGCTTGAATCTCAAATGCCTTTCTTTTCCACCAAGGTTAGAGATACACAGACCAGCACTGCCCAGATGTTTCCAGTTGTTGGGAGGCTGTTTCTTGATGAAATGATACAGTTCTGCCATCATTTTAATTATCTTTTTTTTTTATTATTACAACATGCAGCAGGGTCCTAAACTTCTGAGGATTTATTGATAAGGGTGTCTTCCACTCGGACTGTCTCATTTTTCTTGCTGTTTTTGTAGTGGTTTCTGACTAATAAAATGTTACCTCATTCATTTTGTTTATGTATAGTGAATCAGAAGCCTTTCCTCTCCATCTTCTATGCAGATATGGGTGTGCTCAAGTGGGGGAGATTGCCTCCATGTGTTAAACCCATGATGTCTTTTGCATACAAATAGAAATTTGTACAAGAGCATTTCATTAAGAAAAGTATCGCTGTTTCTGCATGACCCAGGGAAAATTAATATTCTAAATACAAAATCACGTGACTTGGGGTTTTTGCCTCTTTCCAGTAACTGAAGCTGTGAAAAGATGTCTGGAATAAAGCCTAGATTTCTTCTCTGTTCCTATGAGCCATATTATTTCCTCGATGAAGGAAATAGATAGGATGGAAAAAAAATAGTGTGTGCAATTTTTAGGCAGCATCAAACCCTGGCTGTTATATTCATTCAACAGATATTTATTAAACTCTTGGAATGGGTCAGACACTGTGATGGGTGCCAAGGTGAACAAGAGACATGGTCCCTGCCCCCACAAGAGCTTGTATTTTTATGGGGCAATAGACCCCACATGAATGACTGCATCAGCGGATATATCGTTTCAGCTGTCCCAGGGTTGGGAAGGACAAACTTGGAAGCAAAGGAAAGATTCATTCAATCTATTTTCTTTATTTTTTAAAATTAAAACATTTTTTTGAAGGACAATTGCTTTAGAATCTCGATTTTCTTTAGATTCATGCCACCTGTTTTCCAGACGGTCTTGGCCCCTGGGCTGCAGGGCAAGGATGGAGGCAGACCGGTGCATGCAGTCTCACACAGCGCCCCGTGCTGGAGATTCTGGGGAAATGCAGCTCTGGCAGCACATAGCAGGTGGGGTGCAGTGGCCGATGCTGAGAAAAGGGTTCCGACAAGAGCCACCATTCTCTGAGTTGATCAACTTTCCAAGCACGGGACGGGACAGGCAAAGGCAAGGGGATGGATAAGCAGAGCCGTGCGCTTAGAGAAGAGTGAATGGTTCTAGGAGGTGGGGGCCTAGGACAGGGGCTGAAGGTGAGCCTGGAAAGGCAGGTGGAAGGTGAATAGTGATGGGGATATAGGCTTTGCCAAGGGATGTGGACTTTATTCTGAGAGTCGTGGGGAGAGATGCTGAAGAATGTTAGAGGACAAGTTAGGGGGACACGTCAGTTGCCTACAGAGCATCCTGCCCGTTACTCCTTCCTGAGAGTACACCAACTTATTTTCAGGCATCTACGTATCTCCAAATAGCCCACATACTCCAGGAGAAGTTGAACCTACCTCCAGTGCAGGGCTTGATCCTATTAAGCTATCCTCCTGTACACTTCCCTGGATACTTCCCTGGATATGCTTTGACTGGCAACTTTGACCAAAACCAATCAACTTGCACCTTCACTTTGGCTGTCGGGCTCCATTTCGGAATAGGCACAAGACCAATTCCTGCCAACCAGATGCAGAGAGGGGGCAAGTGGGAGGGGTGGAGGATCTGGGAAAGACATCCCTTCTCTCTTAAGACACATCCTTTGAAAGGGATGCCCTCTCTTCCTGTGGAAGTTGTGAGGTGCAAATGTGAAGCCCGGATTGCTGTAGGCAGCATGACCTCTGGAGCTAAGTCAACCTCAAGGTGAAACCCTTACCCCAAAGAAAGTGCAGGGTGAACAGATTTATAGCCTGACTGTGCTCCCTAACTCACATGTAATTCTTGGCAGAGGGCCTAAGTCACAGTGTTCCCAATGGAGATAATGATGGCATTTTCTCTTGAGGGCTTGATGGAGTGCCTGGTTCATGGCAAGTGCTTAATGAATGTTAGTTATTTTTACTCCTTTATTAAATATTTACTGAGCACCTACTATGAGCCAAGCACTGTGAGGTACTAGGGATATAAGGTGAGCAAGAAGAACATAGTCTTTGCCCTCGAGGAATTTTCAGGATGTGACTTAAATTTATCTTTTGCAATTATTTCATTTTCCCCCATATTGTAGAGATTGACATGGGCTTTGCACCTTCCATGATGGCTAAGACAGTGGTTTACATGTAGTAGGAACTCACTGAATGACAGTCTGCCGAAAGGACGCATCAGGACAAACATTCATCACATACCCGGTAAGGATAAGCCCTGATTCAGGCCACTTGACAGTCTTCATGGAGAAACAGCATGGTGTTGGCTTCAGAAAGGTCTTGTTTGGAATTTGGTTCTGGTGTTGACTAGCTCTGAGACCCTGGGAAAATTATTCTTTCCTTTACCTTAACATGAGGTTGCTAATGTCTGTCTCATTAGCGGTGTTAGGAGAGATTAAGTGAGATGAAGGGGATTGTATATGGTACCCAGGGCATGGCCTGGAAGAAAGTAGCTGCTTAATAAATTATAGTCATTGGTTATTGCAGTATCTCACTGACATGAAATTCACTTTGTATTTATCGTGGATATTTTATTTTATTTTTTGAAAAATACATATTAGAGCTCCTGGTTTAGAGATGCTATGGAGGAGGGGCCTGGGAATCTGTTTTTTTAATTTTTAATTTAGGTATAATCAAAAAGAAATGTTATATTAGATTCAGATATACAACATAATGATTTGATATTTTTATGCTGTGAAATTATCACAATAAGCCTACTTGCCGTTCATCACCACACAGAGTTGCCACAATAATATTGACTAAATATTCACTATGTGTACATTACATCTCCGTGACATTTTGTAGCTGGAACTTTGTACCTGTTAATCCCCTTCACTTATTTCATCTGTTGGACATTTTATTTTAACAGATGTCCTGGGTTTTATTCACTGAGGTTGACCAACTCCTGAACACTTTCTGGTTTGAGCAGAGGTCCAAGGAGAGGCAGGTATTTTATATTTCCACCTGCTGATAGGTAGATACTGGACCAAAACATACGTGTGACTAATCAGAAGCTTCTGCCAAGGAATTTTATTGAAGAGGAAATGATAAAAGAAAGAGGAACAATTAGACATGCTTCAGGGCAGCTATACCAGACTCAAGAGTTTATTGGTGAAAAGGCAAATGCCCAGGGGAACTGAGTTCAGCAGAGGTGTTGGGGGTGGGCATGTGGCCTGCAGTGATGGGACAGGATTTTGGCTGTAATTAGTTCCCTTTAACACTTCCTGTGTCTATTTCTCTAGTCTTTAGATTCATTCCTTGAATATCCCTATACCTTCCTATAAATTCCCTTCATATTTACATCAACCAGAGTTGATTTCTATTGTTTGCAATCAATGACCCTGGTAGAACAACAAACATTAGAATTTCTAAGCAAGAAATTTAAGTTTCATATTTTGATAGCTTTGGTGGAATACCTCATGAAGTACTGAAGGTTATTTGTGTTATTAAAAAGTGCACTTGAAAAAAATCAATATGAAATCTTCTCTCTTACTCTTCCTAAACCATTAAAAGCCAGATAACCCAGCTGTGAGGACACCATAAAAAACAACTTTATTTTATATTCCTTGAGCTTGGCTAAAATCCAGATGTGATACTTCTCAGATAATGTTATTTTCAATGTGTCATCTTATTTCATGGCAATCTTTACTCTATGTGTAACTCAAGAAAATGTTGAGTACAAGCCAATCCATGAAGCCAATACTTTAAATCTAAAATCTGTCCCAACTTTTTACTTTAACTTGCTAAATACAGTCTAGGTAATAGTTATTGTCTTATTCTTAAAAAGGGGGATATTTTATCAACAATATTTAGATGACTTGTAGTTAAAATGTTATTTATTTTCCATCTGGGTGTCTCAGTAGAGGCCTGTATAAGGATGAACCCAGAGTCTAGAGGCTTCCTGGATTTTAGGCTACTGATTTCAGGGAAGACTGGAAGCTTTCCTTGCTCATGGTGTTTTAGTGTGTTAAACAATATACACAGCAAGATAGAAACGGTGTTGATGGATTTACAGACAGAAATAAATTTGAGGAAGGTTAAAGATAACCTAGTCTAGAGAAGTTAAAGATCATTTCTCACTCGTGCCAATTTTAATTAGTGGGTGGGGTCACGTGGCGTGCTGTCAAGAATATTTATGAAATTGCATCCAAGTTCAGTGGGAAAGAGTGCTGTGATCAATGAGTAATACCTGTCATAGGTGTTGAAATGGAGAGTGGGGGCCCACTTGTCAATTATATGCACCATCAAGTAGCCCAATCACTTATTTCACTGGGGAAGGACCGAAGCCAAGGAAGGGGAGGGGGCTCTCCAGAGCTTGTTAGCTTTTTCTCAGATAAACACTTTAGTTGCTCAATGACTCTTTATAGAATGTGATTTCCCTGACCTCCCCTTCCTCCGTAGGTTCTCTAGTTTGCTATGAGAGGAGGTGTGGTATCTGAAAGGCGATGGCTATGGATCCAGACACACCTGGGGTGGAATCCCAGCTTGTCTACCCCTTAATGTCTCTGAAATTTAGTTTCTGCATCTAAAAACAGGATCAACAACTCTCCCACGCCCTTTGAGTTGTAAAGATTCATTCCCTCGTTTCATGAATATTTCTTCTGCACTTGCCCTGTGTAAGGCTTTGGGGATAGAACAGTGAACAAAACGGGCAAAAACCTTTGCCCTCATGGAACGAACTTTCTAATGGATTGAATGAGATTTTATTTGTGTGTGTGCATGTGTGCGCACGCGTGTGTGTGCATACGTGTACACATGCACACATGAAGCATGTATGTACCTCTAGGAACAAGTGCCTGATATGTGGTAATGCCCCATAATCACTAGTCTCCTTGCTGGCCCTCGACTATGCACCGCTCCAGTGTGGTCTGACAAGGACCCCTTTGAGTTGTAAGGGCAACTGAACTTGACAATAGCTCCTTCATTAGGGATATAACCTAACTTTGAGAGCCGTCTAAGTTCACAAGAGCTTCGGGGGCACAGTTCTTTTGCTCTGGGGGTCCTTTCTGGCTTGAGGAGGGGGTGTCACCAGCATCCAGGAGTGGACACAGACCATTGTCTTCAAATGGCGAGTCCAGCCAGGGTCCTCTCTTGCAATGCATCAAACACTGATTTCATTGTCTCTCCCCCTCCAGATCCCCTTCCTCCTCGCCTTCTTCTCCCATGTACTCAGCAAAGGAGGAATGAAAATCATGAAGCAAAAAGCCTATTAGCTCCAGAAAATGGCTCTCTCCCTCTTACTTGCAGAAACAAGGACTCTATGATCCAGCTGCCCACATCTCCTGCTTGAGCCTTAAGAGGATTCATTTTGGAACAGAAGTCAGGGTAACACGTCCCTCCCTCACCGGCCCATCTTGCAGCTGTGATTTGCATATCTTCTTCCAGTTTCCATCTTGCGAACTTAGGAAAAAAATCAAAGGTAGCTATTCATCAAGAAAAGATGAGGTAGTTAGCAAATGGATTCAGTTTTTGCTGGAAAAAAAAAGAAAAAGAGAGCTTAATACAATAAATTAAACTGTCAAAAAAATTTCAGTGGAAGATTCCTAGAACTGGAGAACTATATACTTAATGAAACGGTTTGGATAATGTGTCCCAGAACTGGATTTGTCTCCTTCCCTCCTATATTTGATTATTTTCCCCAGGTGGCCCACGCTCTTACAACATAATGAAGAGCTAGATGCCAAAGAAAATTTTTAGATCCCTCTCTTTCCTGCTGGTTTTGGGTGTGCCGTGGAAAACAGTGCCTGTGGAAAATTCTTTTGTGTTCTGTTACCTGTGGTTGATAGGCCAAGAAGAGCCAATTGAAAATTAGATTTCTGTTTGGAGACTGTACAGATTTTTTTTTTTCCTCCAGTGCAAAGATAATGATGATCTTAGTGTGAGGGAATTTTCTTGGGCATAAGAATTCCGGGGCAGGCATAATGTCTGGGAGCGGTTTCCACATCTGGTTTTCACTTCCCAGTTGTGTAAGCAAAGAGAGCAGTCGGGTAGATACCTTTAACATGCACGATATCTTGCATATGTGGAAAACTTTATAAGCTTCCCATGTGTTTCACTGCCATCAGCTTATTTTGAACCCTGTAGTGGCCTTCTGATGCAAACGGGCAGATACTAGTTTCCTGACTTAGGATTCGAGAAAATTGAGAGCCAGCAGAGCAAAGAACCGTGTTCATGCTCATGGAGTAAAATGGGGCAGGACCAGGACCAGAACCCGCATCTCCTAGATCAGCTTTTGGCCTTTTCCTGCTGCCACTGGGCTTCATGTGTCCAGGGGCCTGGAAGCTCCCAAATTCCTTTTTTTTTTTTTTTTTTTTGGCCACACCCACAGCATGCAGAAGTTCCCATGCCTGGAACTGAATCCTAGCCACCGTAGTGACAACACTGAATCCTTAACTGATAGGCCACCAGGGAATTCTGTGAACTTCTTGATAGTTGATTGAGCTGCTGGTCTCAGCCTTGGGTAGTTTGCCTTCCAGTTGAAGGGCTCAAAATCAGCAGCAGTTGCCAGTGCCTAAAGCTGTACCAAACATGGACTTCTCCCTGTGTGTCCACCCAAGTTCCCCAAACAAAAGAGGTAATTTGAGCTTTAAGTCACACACTCATCACAGGATGGTAAGACTTGATGCTTCCATTCATTATCTGGTGGTATCATGCAAGTTGAGTTGTTGAAGTTACAGTTTTATCAAGTATAAAGTAGGAATGAGAATTGTTAGCCTCATGGGGTGGTCATGATAACTAAGGGAGAAAATTAATGGGAAAACGCTTTGCAAAGGATAAAGTACCTCATGAATGTAATTTATTCATGTATTACATAGCCGTTACTGTGAGCCAAGCTCTGCTGCAAAATCTTTACAAATATTAGCTCAAGTGATCTTCACACTAAACCTGAGAGGTAAGTTTTATTATAATAATAATAATCCTCACTTTACAGATGTGGAAACTGCTTGTCCAAGTCACACAGTTGGCAGAGGAGGAGCTGGGATATGAACCAGGCAACTGGCAACAGGCCAGAGTCTTCATCTTTGGTCATGACCCCTTGCTGCCTGGGGTGATTTAATATTATGATTAGAGACACAGCTAGATTGGTGTTAGCTATAAAAAGCAAAAGAGATATCACTCTTTTTCTCTTTTAAAAGCCTGTGAAAATAAATTAAATTAAGCAGAGAACAAATCAAGGCATCCTGATGATAATAGCAGAAATTAATAAATTGGAAAAGAAAAAGACACGGAAATGAAAGATACTTCAGGAGCTGGTTCTTTGAAAAGACCTATAAAAGAAGGAAACTTCTCGAAGTCTAATGAAGGAAAAGAATGAGTAAAAAGCACAGGCATCGACACCAGGAATGCTCAAGGATAAGCTCATAGATTAGGAGGAGGCTGCTCATGTATGAGTTCGTCATCTACAATTTTGTAGCAAGACATGCGACTACAGTGTTCCTCGATCAACTTCCTAAGTTAGTTCTGGCAATTTAGATTTTCTTAGGAAATTGATCTTGGAATAGAACATCCAGCGTAATCTCTTAATGACAAAACTTAAAGGAATTCTCATGAACATGAATATTTTCACTGTCATCACTTGGCAATAGGGAAAAGAAGTGAAACAGAATTTTTGAAAGAGAGAGAGAAAAAAAAAAAAGTAGAGTGATGACATTCTTAACAATGTAAGAATCTCAGCCTAAGAACCAAATTAATTCAGAAGGGTGGGACATTACAGAATAAGTATCCAAATTTTAGATTCCCTGCAAAGTAGCAACAATTAATTTCAAACGACATGGAAAAGAATCACCCCATTTATAACATCAACCCGAATTACAGAATTGCTATGAATAAATAAGAAATATAGAAGGTATATGTACTAATCTCCAAAACCAACCTATTAAAAATGTTAATACGTGAGAGCCGTGGAAGATGGCGCTCAGATGCCCCTGCAGCTGCTGCATCTCTGGCTGGAACGTCGTCCACCCCGCAAAGGCCACGCCCCCAGCTGCTCCCAGCCATTGAGTGAGCCTGATGGAGTACTAGAAATTAGCTCAAGGCAGTTTCCAACAGATGCAGGAGTCCTCTAAAACTCAGTCCTTGCAATGAGGATTCCCAGCAGCTCGGCTGAGACTTTCTAAGAGCTGCACAACAGTCAGAGGCTCTTTTTGGCAATTTCCTCCCCCCTCTATTTCTCCGTGTCTCCCCCCACGGCCAAGATCAGACTCATGACACAGTAGTGATTTGATGCACAGCAATGACAATGCTGAATCCTTAATTGCTAGGCCACCAGGGTACTCCTCTCTCTCTCTCTCTCTCTCTCTCTCCCTCGGTTTTTTTTTTTTTTTTTAATGAGTATCAGACTTACATTGGCGTCTGAAGGTACTTCTGCCTTTTCCATATGCCTTAAACTTCACAGGCTTTTCTCACCCTCACTGTCCTTACTTGATATTCTTAGCATCTGCTTCAAAGAAAACATAAATGAAAACAATTGACAATAATATTTCATATTCCGTTTCCCAGTGTTATTTTTTTTCTGTTTAATTACTACTATTTAATAAACTCCATTGTATTTGTTTATCTTGTTCATTGTCTTTCTCTTCTCTTGTTAGAATATAAGCTCCATGGGGGCTAGGAATTCTTTTTTTTTTTTTTTCTTTATTGTATCCCCAATATCTAGGATGATTCCTGGCTCACAGACAATACTCAATAAACATTTATTGAGTGAATTAATGAGGGAAAGAACATTAAATGAGATTTGAGGAGCTGTTGTGGCACAGAGGAAACAAATCTGACTAGTATCCATGAGGATTCAGGTTCAACCCCTGGCTTCACTTAGAGATCTGGTGTTGCTGTGAGTTGTGGTGTAGGTCGCCAGTGCAGCTTGGATCCTGAGTTGCTGTGGCTGTGGTGTAGGCTAGCAGCTGCAGCTCTGATTTGCCCCTTAGCCTGGGAATGTCCATATGTCATAAGTGTGACCCTAAAAAGAAAAGAATAGAAAAATAAAAAGACGAATAAAGCTATTGGAAAAGATGAAAATCCTAATTGGAAAAGATGAAAATCCTAATGGAATTTTAAAAAATTCAACTTGAAAAATAAATACTTAAAAATAGGCGAGAAAATGCCCCAGAAGACTAGTAATATATGATATAAAACATTGAGGAGTATAAAGATACAATAATAAAAGCAGCCTGGTACCAATTTTGACATTGATAGATTGGTCAGGAGGACAGAATTGAAGTTCAGTCTCAAGAATTCCTGAAAACTTGGTATATGGATAAACATGGCATTTAAAACTTGTATAGAAATGAAGAATTTTTCGATAAGCAATGTTAGAAAAAAAATCAACCATCTGGGGAAAAAACATATCTGAATTTTATTCCATATTCAACTTATATACCATATGGATCAAAGATTTAAATATAAAAACAAAATCATAAGGTACTAGAAAAAATATGTATTTATATTTGGGGGATGAAGAAGTTATTTATAACATGCTGCCAGAGGCAAAAACCTTAAAGAAAAACAGTAGTAAAGCTGATAACCTGAAAAACAAAATAATCAGCACATCTGTACTTTAAAAAAAAATAACAGTGGAACATTTCCAACCAAATTAATGGTTACAAATAGTGTGGCAAAGGTTAATTTTCAATATTTCACTAATATCAATAATTATATACTTAACAAATGGAGAGATAATATGAAATCAGTAAGAAAATGATGAAAAGACAATTTGCAAAAGAGGAGACGCAAATAACCTATACAATTATGAAAAAGTATGTAACAAAAAATTGCATTTAAAAACTACAGGGCACCATTTTCACTTCTAAAATGTAGATCAAATATAGATAGGTAGGTAGGTAGATCTGTTTATGTCAAATAGAGAAATCATCTATTCTTTATGCCATCGATCATCAATGATTCTGCCAAAAATCTTTTTTTGTAAGATGATTTGGCACTATACTTTTAAAAAACTTATGGTTATAGATATACATATATATGTATATACATATCACCATGAATATAAAAGATATATATATATATCTTTTGAACAACTATGGCTATCCTTTTATAATTGCACCTTAAGGACATAATCATAAATATAAGCAAAATAAAATAAAAATGTGTTTCTTGCAAAATTGCTTACAATTTGGAAGTAATTTAAATATTCAACAGTAAGAATCTGGTTGAATAAATTATGATGAAAGATAATTCGGCCTTTTTTTTAGAGTAATGTTTAATGTCAGAACAATGCTAAAAGTTGTTTTGATTGGGCCAGACCTGATTATACTGCACTCTTGACATGTGGAAATTCCTGGATCAGGGACTGAATCTGTGCCACTGCAGTGATCCAAGCCGCTGCAGTGAAAACACTGAATCCTTAACCCAGTGCACCACAAGATAACTCCCCAAGTTTTTAATGTCTTACAACAAAAACCGTGTTGACTCACAAAGGCAACTCTTCTCCATATGTTGGCTTAGCACATTTCTGGGTATTTCTACCTTATGGCACCTCCATGTCACCACAGGGAAAGAGCAGATCAGCCCGTCACTACTGGAGATGAAATTCTTTCACCAATGCCGACATTGGACTTATAAGGGGCAAGAATGAAGTAGGAACCAGGGTTTCATTTCAAACTTCAAAATTCTTTGCTAAGCAAAGACGGGGTAATCTGGCATTGTTCCCCCAAGTCTTCATCCAGTAGTTTTTTCTGGAGGGGTTGAAGGTGAAGGATTTTACCTTCTTTTGTGGAGGCTCATCAAAGGAACAAGCACCAGGGATTTAGTTTCCTGTTTGAGCATATGTGTCTCCAGGCAATCTCTGCTGGTCAAACTGCTGGGAAGGAAAGACTAGCAGTATGCCCTTCTCTGCCCTCCACTTTGGTTGTGTTTGGTTGATGTGGGTGGGCTATGCTTCTTAGAACAAATCCTCTTTATTTTCTGTTCCTTCTCCTTCCGCAGTTTCATCCATCCTACACTCCAGCCATCCTGAGCATTTTCAGTTCCTTCAGAGCCATGCTCACTCACCTCCTGTTATTCATGCATATTTCCTTGGCCAGAAAATCCCCCCTTCTCCTGCCACCTTTCCTGGGCTGACTCAATTCAGATTTAACTTTTCACTTAGACATCTTTTTTGAGGGAAGACTTCCTAAACTTTGCAGGTCTACAAAGCTGGTTCATTCTTCCCGCCCTTAACGCCCCAACTCTCCCACATGTATTTGAATTGATTGTTTATTTCACACTAGAGTTTAAGCCATCAGAGGGCTTGGGTCCCCAAGGATCTTACACAGGATCTGGCACATAGTAGTTGTTCAATAACTCTTTCTTGAAAGACTGAATGGATGCTCTGGATTTTCACATTATCTTGAATTTTCATATTATCTTGAATTTTCGTATCCACTCTTACATCTTTTTCTCTATACATTGTTATTCAAAGACCCCTAAAGTTTTAACTCTTTATCACTGTTGCCCTCAATATCCCCCCCACCCCCATCCTTCCCTCTCTCAGTGTCCATATGTCAGCAAGCTCCAGTTCATTCTGGAATGAAACATTAAGGACCGTCACAGTGTGTAGTTAACTCTCATTATCCAAAGAATAATCTGGGCCAAGGCAGCACTGGCATAACTTGGGAACTTATTAGAAATAAGGTGCATGGGCCCCACCTCAGATCTATTGAATTGGCTCCGCCATCTAACAAGATCCACAGGTGTTTGATTATCACAGGCTTGAGAAGCACTGACACTCGAGTTGTCACTGTACTCTCTAAATATCCGTTTCCTTTATTCAAAATGAGACAACCAGTTCCTCCATCGCCGACTTAAGGTGAGGCTGAAACAAGGGAACTCATACACAACACTCAGCACAACCAAGATGGCTGTTATTAAAATACTTTCCTACTCCAAGGTCGCTAGTCAGGGAATCGTGGTAGACTTTTGCATACAAACAACAATCTGCCTCTCTCCCTGGATATTCCTTGTTACACTCCACTTCCAATTCTGAAATCCTTGAGAACCCATCTGCTTTTCACACAGTGTATAATCCCTCAAATATTTCTCAAGGTGCCAGTGATTCTGTTTCAGGCATTTTCGTATGTGTAGAAATACCAAAACAAATGTTGCCTCATCAACCTAGAGCTGCCCGTGGGACCAGGGTGACCATGAGCAACCAAGGGCAAGGCCCTATGTAGGTGTGAGGTTCCAGCAAGGCATCTTTGGAAGGTGAACCAGTTTTTTTCAGTCCCGTCTGGCTCAGCCTTGAATAATCAGCTAACATTCCTGTCGTCTTCTCCAGGGAGGACAACTGAAGAAGGCAGGGCTCCTTGATGGTGGCCTAGAGCAACCTCCCCCCCGCCCCCACTTCCTCCCTGCACGCTCACAGAGCAGGAAAAGCATGTTCTATCTTATTAGATTTCAGAGATGTGGACACAGTACAATATTCCTGATTCAAAACTGTCAGCTAAAAAGAGGACTGAAGTCTTGGGTGAGTAATTTGAAAAGATATTGAGCGAAACGAGAAGAAAATAGTTGCCAGGCCTAGGCAAAGATTCTCCCACCAGAAAGCCCTCTCCGTGTTTCTCATCCATTATCCTTATTTAAAAGGTAATTGATTATGCCTTTTAATATTCTCATTGACAAGGTCATTGACCGGACTGGTTTGAATGGAACTGGACCAGGGTTTTTCTGAGTCCAGCAAAGAGAAAGAGGTAGAGGGGGAGGGTTTTTCATTCAGATCAAAGAATCCTTTAAGACTTTGCTCCAGGAGTTCCCGTTGTGACTCAGTGGTAATGAACCCGACTAGTATTCATGAGGATGTGACTTAGATCCCTGGCCCTGCTGAGTGGTGTCAAGGGTCTGGTGTTGCCATGAGCTGTGGCGTAGGTCACAGATGTGACTTGAATCCAGGGTTACTGTGGCTGTGGTGTAGGCCTGCCACTGCAGCTACGATTCAGCCCCTAACCTGGGCACTTCCATATGCCTTGGGTGCATCCTTAAAAAAAATAGACCTTGTTCTATAAATGGGCAAAGGAAATGAATGAAAAATTAACATCATAGGAAATTTAAATTACAGATGTACTAGGGCGTGTCCATCTTGTCTTGTGTAGCCTACGCAGCTATGGGTAGGAAATAGTTAAACTACCAACTCACCACCCCCCACCCCTGTTGCAAGGTGTGCAGGCTGGTAGGATATTTAATAATGTTTCTGGGTCAGTGTTCCTGGGATTCACGTTTCTACCTGGCTCAGGTTCACCTGCGAGCTACCTTTCCTACCTTCCTCCTTCAGAGCTGGGATTGCTCTTCTGGCAACTCCCGCTGTTTGGAACCATTTTGTCGCCACACCTCTCCTTCCATTGCAAATAAACTCTGCAGTAATAACAGCTGTCATTTGGGGGTCACATATCCTGTGCCATACGTCATATTCTAAGCTCCCCTGTGTTTTCATCTCTTCTATCACCTGTGCTGTAGGTCTTCTCCTCTTCCTCTACGTCCTTTTCCTCATTCTCTTCTTCATCTTCTTCTCCCATAAGTAAGTAAACTGAGGCATAGGGAACAAGCAGTTTGCTCAAAGGTATAGAGCTGGGCAGTGCTTGAGTTGAGATTCAAAAGCCAGGCAGGCTGACTTTGCCTCGCACACTATGTCTTTGTATAGTCAATCCTTTTACCTCTAGACTGAAGCCTCTTCCTTCTTTCTTTAGCTCAGCTCTTGCCACTTGTCAAAGGACACCTATTTTATGAGGTGTTAGCTAGCTAGCCACCCCCCCCCACCCCAGGTGGTCAAATAAATAGGAAAATATAAGTATGAAACACATTTGTACTCCACAGGACTTTCTGAATACTTTAGTTTGGGCATGATTTTCCTAGAGGAGGCTAAGTCATGCAGTAGGTCTCAGATTTCTCTGATCACGCTCCCTTTTACCTTAGTTCTGTGGTTGTGCGTCTCTAACATCTGGGGGAGCTACTGATGTGCAGGGCAGAATGAGGGTCCCACTTTACCCCAACAGCAGCTGGACCCAGGAGGACGCGTACTTCCTCTTTGGCTGGAGGCTGAGTTTCCTCCCACACTGAATGCCACGTGGGGATGCAGGCTGGGGTGGGGGTGGGGGTGGGGAGTTCTCAGAGCTGCTTTGAGACCATTACTCTTTGACCCACTTGGAAATAAAAGCACTCTTCCTTTGAAATGAACTACATCCATCCGTACCACTCTCTACTACTTCTCAATGCCTTTATTTGTTTAACGCCTGACCTCTTCCCTTTTTCACCCAGACTTTGGCAATTACAGAGCTACCTCCTTCTCCACCCCAGTTCCTTCAATTGTCATGGGCACATCTATGCAGAAGAACCACCCACCTGCCAGACCTCGAAGCTCCTTTTTCTCTGTGACTCCCCTCGACCCTTCCTTTACCTCCAGGAATCCTACACCGATAAGAACGTGACCATCTCTATCCCACGATGACCCAATTCCCTTCCTTCCAGTTCACTTCCTTCTTGACAACAATTCTGAGTCTACACCACATCAGCTCCTCCCTTTGTCACATGGCCCATCACTCCCCTTTCCAATCCTTCCCTTTCTTTCCTGCCCAGTCTAGACCCCATGGTTCACAGCCGCAACTCCACTGCTGGTATCTTCACACAGCTTACCCTCTTTGTCCACTAGGCCTTCATAGTTCCGCTCAGTCATGCCCGCAGTCCTGCTCTCGAAGATCTTCTTCTCATTCCAATAAACTCTACTGCTTGGAAGAACGAGGGAAGATGATATTTGTCATTCTTTGTCCAAATTGGGATGCTCTTCCACACCTTTTCCAGTTTATACGAGTGATAGTGGTTTACACCCACCTTCCCTCCTCTTCTTCCTCTGTTGTCTCCTTCCGAAGGTTATCAGGAATCAGCTCCCAATATTTGTCATCCCATCTGATGCCATCAGTTTTAGGAGTGAATGTTTATTAAAAAAATCTCTTTCTGTAAATCAGAATATCACAGATTGGCATTTTCTGGCCTTCTGCCTTCTTCAGTAGGCTTCATATTTCCAATATCACTTTTCGTTATAGTTGGCAATGGGTTGAGCCTGTCCCTTCCATAAACATCCATATTGCGGTACAATTTCTGTTCCTCTTAACACCTTTTGTTGCAAGCCAATTTAGGCCAAATTAAGTTTCTCCTGATTTAATTAAAATTCCTGCTGTTCAGGAGACATTTTGTGATGTTCAGCCAGCATATCCGGCAGAAATCCACACATCTCTCGTGTGGGGAGAGGACCGGGTGAGCATGGGGTGCTTTCGTGGTTTACGCCTTCTGGGTGCTGTAACATAGCAAAAATCACACAGGGCCCTCCCAGGCCTGGTACCTGTACACAGCAAAGCTGGATAGGTTCTTTATTCCAGGATTTTTAAAAGATGATAAAAGGATTAGTTTAGCAGGACTAATCCTTTACGTGGAAAGGGAACCAAATACAGATGATTAGGCAGAAATACAATAAACATGAGTACAAGGATGTTCTAATAGCAATATACACGTCCTCCTTTATAAGGCTCTACGAGAAACCCTGATCCGGTTGGAGCAAAGAAACATCTCATACAGGCCTCGCTTAGGTTTCTTCCTCTGCTTTTCCTTCTCCTCTGGTTGACCCCCAGGTGCGTGCCCTACACCATCCTCTCTCACTGATTTTGTTCTCAGCCGTGACTTCTGTGATTACCCATTGGTCACCTTAAGCAAAGTCTTTATCAATTTATTTTCATCTCGGTTTTGTTTGCCTTTGACATGCTCTCTAGAGTTTTGGGTGCCTGCTCCTTTGCTAATCCCAAGGAAGGCTTTGTTTGCTTGCTTGGTGTTACAGCCCTCTCTGTAATCTGAGTCCTGGGTCCTACCCAAGTTCAGTGTCGTGTGGGGCTATAGCGGGTGGGACATTTTTTCTCATTGGTTGGGTAGCAGAGTTGTTTGAGATGTGAGCTTAGAATGGAGCCCTGTGTTGTTGAGAGCTAGGAAAGACGCTTGCTGAGCATAGTACTGCTGTGAACACCGTCAGGGCCCTGCCTGCATCCCTCTCCATCTACTTTCTGGCCAGTATCGGCACCTCGGTACCTGGGACATTTGCCCTTCTTATCCCAGGTGCAACAGTCAGAGTGGGAGGCAAGCATGAAATGTCCAGAAAGTAACAACCCCCTGCATATGCCCAATCAGTGACTCTTGGGTGTGGCAGAATAAATACCCCAGCTCCCTCGCTTCTCGAGCTGGATGCTTGTGAGGAGCATGTTTTGCATCATCTCCCAGAGTTGCCCCTGGGATGAAGCTCCCATCACCCACCAGGGTGGCTGGCTTAATTGTATATTCTTTGCTGATGGTCTTCTTGCCTGTATTATTTCCTCTGACCCCCTACAGCGATTTCCAGGACATCCCATATAAGCTGGTTCCCTCAAATTCTTGTCTCAGGGTCTTCTGAAACGACCAAAATTGAAACACTGAAGCATTACACACTTTCCAGCAGCAGTAATTCAGAGACATTCTATTTAGCCATTTAACACTTTCTGCCGTGAACTATGCTGGCCAAGGGTTTTGGATGTACTATCCTAACCCTTCTAGTGTCCAGTTCAGTGGTATTAAGTATGTTCATATTACTGTGCAACCATCACCATGTCCATCTCCAGAATCCTTTTCCTCTTATAAAGCTGCAACTCTGTACCCCTTAAACAATAACTGCCTTTGACCACAACGCCCTGCAAACCCTGGTAAACAATATTCTACTTTTATTCATTCCTTTCCCTCATGCTCCAGTTTCTGGTGATCAACATGCTACTTTCTGTTACTGTGAGTTCAGCTTTTTTTTCCCCCTTAATTCCACATGTAAGTGAGATCATAGACTTAAAAGATTTAGTTCTCTCTAAAGTAGCCCAAGAACAATTCTACCTAAGGAAGGGTTCTGTTTCTCCAGGGGCCTCAGGGTCTGTTCACCCCTCTTGAGTGGGTTTCTCAGGCCATGAATAACAAAGAGTTATTCCTGGAATAACAAATAGTGGGTTTAATTCTCAGGAGAAAAAGAGAGCCAAGAGGATTCTGTCCAATGACACTGAGATTATTAGAGGATAGTAGCAATGTGTACCTTTTGCAGTGTGGTTGATTAATGCATTATAGATTTAAAACAATTTATTAAATTATAAGCTGAGCACCCTGAAAGTCAATGTATGCAATGTGATGAGAGCAGCTTAGCGGTCCAGAAGAATGTATTCAAAAGCTTCCTGTTCATGGAGGGAGTCTTCAAATGTAATATATTCATGCACTCATGCATGCATCTATTCTGCCAAAAAATACTATCAGGCACCTCCCAGGAAGAACATTAAGAACTGGAAATGGATGAAATTTGAGATTCCCTCCCCTCAAGAAGCTCAACATCAAATGTAGTACCTGTAAGGAAGCAATTACCGTTGAGAATAGAAAGAGGTAGGAGAGACGTAAAGACAGAAGAGAGATTCCTAACCAGGCAGGGTTTCCTTGAGTTGTGATGTCCCAGCTCAGTCTTTAAAAAAAAATTTTTTTGTATTATCTTTGATTTACAGTGTTTTGTCAATTTCTGCTGTACAGCAAAGTGACCTAGTTAAACATTATTTTTTTCACATTATCCTCCATCATGTTCCATCATGAGTGATCAGATATAGTTCCTTGGGCTATACGGCAGAATCTCATTGCTTAGTCATTCTAAATTCAGTAGTTTGCATCTACTAACTCTCCAGCTCAGTCTCTCTCTCTCTCTCTTTTTTTTTTTTTTTTTTTGTCTTTTTAGGGCTGCATCCGTGGCCTATGGAGGTTCCCAGGCTAGAGGTAGAATCAGAGCTGTAGCCACTGGCCTATGCCATAGCCACAGCAATGCAGTATCTGAGCCACATCTGCGAACTACACCACAGCTCACGGCAATGCCACAGCCATAGCAACGTGGGATCCAAGCTGCATCTGCAGCCTACACCACAGTTCACGGCAACACCAGATCCTTAACCCACTGAGTGAGGCCAGGGATCAAACCCACATCCTCAAAGATGCTAGTCGGGTTCGCTACCTGCTGAGCCGTGAGTGGAACTCTGGTACATTGCTTTTTTTTTTTTTTTTTTGGCTTCCCTCCCACAGCATGTGAAAATTCTTGGGCAAGGGATCAAATCTGTCCCACAGCAGCAGCCCGAGCCATAGTAGAGACAAGGATAGGTCTTTAACCTGCTAGACCACCAGGGAACTTCAACATTCAGTACATGTGTGTTGATTTAGCAGGACCCGTATAACAATGTAGACAGAAGCTGGTAACCAGGATGAGGACGTACCACATCTCATGAAGAGCAGTAGAATGGACCCAAAGAGTTTGACCCAGAGAACAAAAGGCCAAGGCTAGACATATTGATGGTGTTCTTCTCTGTGAAGAGTAATAGAAAAGAAAGAAGACTCTGCTTGGGCTGCTGCAAAAGACTCAGTTCAAATCAATATGAGGAAGACATACTGAGGCTAATTGCAGCCAATGAGTAAGGAGGTATGTCTTTACCTGCAAGGAGCTATGGCTTTACCTGCAGGTTAATGGCACATGAAGGGATTGGATTTTATAAGAAAGATCTAACTTATTTGGCTCAGACTCTAAATCAGGCATGCAGAGTAATAGAGTGGGTTTGCTTAATGGGCCCTCCTGGATATGGAAAGCATTTAAATACATCTCTGGAGCCATGTATAAAGAACGCACTCTACCCCCAGACAAGCAGTTGCTGCAGATGTATCTTAGGTTTCTTGAAAAGCTCAAATTCTAGAAATTTTTTGTTATTTTCTCATTGATGATTCCCTTCGAGACCACATAGCCAGTGATGTTAGAATGCCATTCTCTGGGTGGACACACCTGGAGCTTTAAGCCATTCTTACTTACATTCCACTTCTTTCCATACTCTTCTGCCGATATCTCATAAAAGCAGAGCTCCGGTCTGGAAAGGAACTCTAAACAGAGATGGCAACCTGAGTCAGTTGCCAGCTCATTCTTTCTGCTTCACTCTGTTCTCACTCATCCACTGCACAATTACTTAGCATCTGCTTTATACTAGACCACACTCTGGGTGCAGAGAAAGTAAAACACAGCTCCTTGTCCTTGGAGACTTCACATCTAGTTGGAGACACAGATAAGTATTTCAACATCTAGAGCCTCTTTTCCTAAATGCTAAGACGGATGTGAACCCAGAGTCCTGTAGGAGCAGAGAGAGCAAGCATATGAAACAGATTTAGGGGTATAAAGAGCGTTCTGGACAGTTTCCCAGAAGAGACTACATGTGAGCTGACTCCTGAGGGACAAAGAGGAATTGAACAGTTTCAGAAGTGTGGTTAAGGTGTAACCTCCTTTGGAAGGAAAAGCCTGTTGTGAGGCACAGGCACAGGTGTGAAACAGCTCGATGGGTCCAAGGAACTACAGCAGAGCAGGCTACCCAAAGTCAAGGGCACACGTGGAAGAATGAATTGGGTGGAGGGTGAAGCCAGAGTCTGATCACAAAAGGCCTCGTGGGGCAGAAATGAGCAGACCTGGACAGACGTAGCTAGAATGTCCTTGCATGAAGATGACTTTGGCTGCTATGAGCAGGCCGGGCTGGAGCAAGGAAAGACTTAGGGGCAGGGCGTCCGTGAAGAGGTGGTTGCAGTAATCCGAGAGAGAGAGGCTGAAAAGTTGAACAACTATGATTAGAGTACACTCTAAATTATGGGCATAAAACTCTCCTGGATTTGCCTTGGAGATTCTCTATCCTCCAAGAGCCACTCCAAGTTCTGAATATATAGACTCTGCAGACTGCCCAGGCTGGGGCTTGAGGACGAAATGGGCAGCGCTTGTTCATCAGTGGCAACAGGTAAACAGTGCTGGGAGGGCAGGGGTCATCCCCTCCCATCTTCATTGGTCTGGGCTTTCCCAGTTTCTCTGCAGGGCATTTTTGGGTGCTGGTTGCATCTCCCAGTGACTGTGCAGAACATTTCAAGACCCTGAGAAAGGGAAAGGGCTTGGTTGCTAGGAAACCAATGGCTGCTATTAACCACACCTACAGGGCAGCTCCAGATGAAGTCCTTTCTCTTTAGAAAGGAATTTCTAATTCGTCCCTTCAACTGCCACTGCCTACATATTTAATTTCCTTTTGGGGTTCAACAGCCATCTGGCCCATTAACAAAAGGTTTCTAACTGATTATGCAAAGTGTTCAGAGCTAAAACTTGGCCAGATGTGTTTTTCTTTTCTTTACTCCTCCTTTGAAATCAGGGAAAAAAAAAATTGGGGCAGATTTTTTTTCTTTTTTACTTTGGTCTTAAGAACAAATGACATTATGACAACACCTTTTAAAGTTTTCACATACCTTTATTTTCCTAAATGATTTTTTTTTTTTGATGACCCACAACTTTGGCAAAGTACTGTGAAGGGCATGGAGGTGGAGAAGAGGGAGATATGGACATTTTCCCCCAGGAAGTCATGATCCAGCTGGAGAGGGAAGATGTCAGGCAGGGCACGCGGGCAGTAGAGGTCTGGCAGTGCTGGCTCTTGTGCTGTGACTAGGACCTGGTGCTTGGTGGGTACGAAGTATGATTTGGAACAAAAAATAAATCTCAAAACAGAACTCACAATGCCCACTCTCTCTTCGTACACACCAAGGGTTCCTAACAAAATGAACAGATACTCAGAGAAATTCAATCTCAGCCCAAGGACGTGAGCCCAGGAAAGACACAGGCGCTCAGGAGGGCAGACACATGGCGAGGGCACCATGGTAAAGCTCCTAACTGGGTTCTCGGCCCAAGAGCTATAACCAGGAAGTTACCTAACCCTCCAGAATCCTTTTGGGCTGAATTGTATCCCCTCCTCCTCCAGTTCATATGTGAACCTCTAAAGCCCAATCCCTTAGAATGGACCTTATTTAGAAGTTAGATCTTTAAAGAAGTGATTCAGTTGAAATTATGCTCTTAGGGTGAGGCCATAATTCAATCTGGTTGGAGTGTCCCTATAAAAAGAGGAAGAGGGAGTTCCCAGGGTGGCTTAGCGGTTAACAAACCCAGCTAGCCCAGCTAGTATCCATGAGGACATGGGTTTGATCCCTGGCCTCACTCGGTGGGTTTAGGATTCAGCATTGCTGTGGCTGTGGTGTAGACTGGCAGCTACAGCTCTGATTGGATCCCTAGCCTGGAAACCTCCATATGCCAGAAAAAAAAAAAAAAAAAAAAGGGAAGAGACCCCAGGGGTGCTTGTGCACAGGGGAAAAAAACATGTGAGGGGAGAGCAAGAAACAGCATTCTGGAAGCCAAGGAGAGAATCTTCACAAGACACCAACCCTGCTGCCCCCTTGATCTTGGACTTGAACAACTGTTGTTTAAGCCACCTAGACGTGGTGGTTCATTATGGCAATCCTAGCAAACTAACATAAGAATTCTTATACGGACCATGCAAATCCAGGGAGATGCAAACTGAATCTGATCCTTTCCCTCTTCTAATTGGAAATTAGTGGAGATAGCTTGCAGGGTGGGACTGGTGAGACACGGGAAATAAAGGAGCCAGAGAGCCATGTGCTCTGATGCAGTATAACTCCGGGGCTGGCTCAGAGGAGTGAAGCTAAAGATGTGCTCTTCCTCCCTGAAATAGCTTACTCTCCCCGACCCTCCAAGTAAGTAAACACCGGAAAAGGACATTCAGCACAGTCTCAGAAGTGAGAGCAGCTACTGTGATTAACAGAAGTTTGCACACTTATCAGCTGACATCCCTCCTTCTCCATCCCTGCTCCTTCTTCCTGCCCATTGCCACGCAAGACCTCAGGCTCCTGAAAAGATGCACCAAAAAGGAATACTTAATAGCAGTCACAAAGGATGCTTCTGAGGAAAAAATTAAGTCACTAGTAAAATATCGAGCAAAAATAAGTTCTATCCAGAGCTAGTCAGTAAAATCAAAAAAAAAAAAAAAAAAAAGCATGGCAACTACACAGACCACAGAGAAAAACAGAGAAAGCAAAAAATGCATGTGAAATATAGAGAGTCCAGTCTAGAAGAAAATGTAACCCAAGGAACAGAGGCAATTCCTTACCAGTGTTTTTAGTTATTGGGCTACCTAATGAGAGGGTGAATTCAATACAAACAAATGTTCAAAGATGAGACAATAAAGCAATAGAACATGATGAAAAGGGACATTGTGGCCTGAAGGAAGAAAAATGGTCGAATAAAATACTTTCATTACAGAACCAAAAAAATAAAATTAAAAAAGTAGGGAAGGGAACAGACATTGTTGAAAATTCAATTACTGGAAATGCGAAAAGACTTAAAACTAACAGAGTGAAGGAGGATTAAAAAGAGCAAAAAAAAAAAAAAAAGGTAATCAGATAGTTCCTAATAAATAGGGAGGGCAGAACAAGATAAATCCAACGTTCATTCACATCCGTTTAACAAATATGGAGCCCATCTGTGTGGCGCCTCTGTCTTCACTGTGTTTACAGACGCATTAAACAAATAAGTAAGTCACCACGTCAGACACTGATGGGCGCCTAAAAGAAACAGAAAGCAAAGTAAAAGGGGTGGTGCATATGGCTGTGCAGATGTTGATATTTTGTACACATGGTCAGAGATGGCCTCTTGCAGTAAGGTAGCCCTGGAGGTGAGACCGGGCTGAAAGGGCGTGGCCAGCCTAGAGTTCCAAGGAGAGGGGATGCAGGTGTAAACACTGTGGAGCGAGAACATGCCTGATTTGTTCTGGAAGCCGGAAGTGGCCAGTGTGACCGGAGTGGAGCCATCAGTAGGGCGGAGGCCAGGAGATGAGGCTGGAGAAGTGGTTGGAGCCAGATTTGTGTCATCCTGCAAGTCATCGTGAGTATCTGCATATGTAATCCATAGATTTGACTGAGCAGAAGAAAGCACTGTCGCTCTGGCTGATCAGTTGAGAAGAGACAGTCACGGAGCAAGGGTAGAGGCAGGGAGACCAGTTCAGTAGCTATTGCAGGACCTGGGAAAAAGGTGTTGGTGGGTTAGACCAGGCTGAAAGGGAAGTGTGCTAAGAAGTAGTCAGATTCCGGATATACCGAAGGAGGAGATAATAGGATTTGCAGAAAGATCAGATATGAGGAATGGAAACAAGAAAAAAGCTGAGGATAACTCCAAGCCTTTCGGCCTGAACATCTGGAAGGGTCGAGTTCCCATTCATGAGACCGGGGGAGACTGTGATAGGAGCAGGATAGCAGTGGGAACCTGGATGAGTTAGGTTTGTCTCTTAATTCGAATGGAAGATACAAGGAGGAGGTTGACTATCTAATTCTGGAATTCCAAGGAGAGGTCTGGCTTTAAAGATACTGAATATGTGAGTCATCAGTACACAGTTGAAATCCTTGAGGTGGAGCACAGAACAAATTGAAGGGGAAATTTTTCAAGGATATAACAACAACAAAAAAATCCATGACTCTGCAGACTGAGAGAACTTGCTCTGCTTCAAGGAAATTTAATGCAGGGGACCTACGCAGAAACAGCACGCAATGCAGAGATGTACCCTGGTTCGGTTGCTGAAGTTCAAGGATAAAGAGGGAGCTTTTCAGGCATTCAGGAAGAATAAGTAAGTCACAGAGGAAGGAGACAGAGGCTGACCACAGAATTATTCAATAGTGGAAAGTAATAGACCAATGTCTACATTTTCCGAAGGAAAGTGTGATTCAGGAGAGTCAGACATGACCAAGATACTGTTCAAGAAAAAGGGTACAGGCAGATATTCTTAAATAACCCACATAACTCAGGAAATATTGCATCCCTGAGCTCTTACTGGAGAAAAAAAAAATTACTTAAAACCAAAATCAAGTCACTTAAGGGGTGAATCAAAGTATAGACTCAGGAATGGAGGATGTGGTAAAAGTGAGCATTGAGTCAATTTATACATAGACCTGATACTAAATAATGATGGGACTTATTCTTACAAAGCAGATGCAAATACTACAAACCTTGGCAGTGTAAAAATGATGCTCTAACAAAAATCAGGAGGTGGTGGGAGGGGTAGTGGGAGGAAGCGTGTAAGTGCTAATGGCTTCATCATTTAAGGGAGTCAATCAATGCTGCTGAAAATTGAAACTTGCTTAAAATCACCTAATGCCTCTAATCATGATCTTCATAATTTTATTTCTTAACACTAGAGTGTTTTAAAATATCTATTATGGTAAAAAAATTCATTTCAAGATTAGCTAGTCCTTCCACTTTGTTTTAATTTTTTTGCTTTGGTAAATTTGAGAAAATTAAGCACTTTTGATGAGAAACGGTGCCTTATAGCATTCTATTTTAGGAAAACATCTATTAATCATTTATCTATCTATCTATACAGTTATATGTAGAAAAGCATGTAGAACAATGTTCACCTAAAATATTGATGGTTAGTTTTGAATGGGATAATATAGATGATATTTTAATTGGGTATTTTTTTTTTGCTTCTGTATTGCTTGAATTCATAATGAGCATCTATTATTTTTTCAAAAATACTGTATTTCTTTTTTTAAAAGTAAGCATCAGAGATGGCTTGCAAGCAGCTGCCAGAACAAAAAGCAAGAAAGATTACCGCGGAATCGTTCTGTATAGAAGATTTCTTGGAGGAGGGGCTTTAAAGAGACCATTCACCAATGGGAAAGAGCTGGATTTGCATAAAGAAAGAAAAATGTTTCAAGTTGTGGAATCATATGGAAACGGCTTGGACACAGATATATATTTTTTTAATTCAGGGAATAATTAAAACTTTCTTATATTCATTATGTGCTATGTATTAGAATACAAATACCTATCTCCTGCAAGGTAGAGGCTATTATCTCCACGTGTGGTAAAAAGTTAACTCAGTAGACTCAGGGTGTTCAAATCCTGCCCCCTCCAAATAAAGACTGGCAATAGACCTGCTTCTGGGTGATAATCTCAAAATCTTTGGAAAATCCTGCCTAGTAGGAGTGTCTCTGTGTACCTGGGCCATGGGGCATACCAGATAGTTCAGATAGCTTATGTTAATAGCTTGATTGATTGTCGACACCAGTTTTTGTTCTCCAGGCCTTATTCTGTAAGAGTCCAACCTCTGGGGGCCTGAAGACCTCATGAAGTTCAGCCCCGGAAGTGCTCCACGAAAGACGTTAGCCTATGTAATGGAACCCCAATAAAAACCCTGGACACGGAGCCTCCACGGGCGAGCTTCTCTGGTTGGGAATAGTTTGTATGTCTTGTCACATCACTGCTGGGAGATTTCAGTGCTGTTTGTATGACTCCACTGGGGAAGCAACTGGAAACTGGCATTTGTTTCTCCTGGAGTCTGTCCTAAGTACCGTTTTCCTTTGGAGATTTTAATCTGTTTCATTTCACTCTAATAGACTGTAACCATGAGTATGACAGTTTTTTTGAGTTCTGTGAATCCTTCTAGTGAATCATCAAACCTGTGGGTGGTCTTGGGGACCTCCGACAGGACCCCACTTTACAGATAAGGAAGTGAAGCTCGGAGAATTTTATTGACTTGCTCATGCTCACAGAGTCAGTAAACAAAAGAGCCATGATTTAAACCCAGGTCTTCCTGGCTAGAAAGCCTTACTTTTCTCCCTGCAATGAAGATTTGTTTTTCTCTGTAGCACTTTTTAATACTTTGGGATGTATAAAGGTGAAAATTTCATTGGACCCTTGATATGCAAATTCATTTAAAAAAATATGGTACCTTCATTAAAGAGTAGGTGGAAGACTTGAAATTGTATTAGCTGGTCCCAACCCCCTGGCAATCACTGAGGTATCATGATGCTAAGCTAGACCCTTGGGGGTAATGCTGTAAACCTATACCAGGCACCTTTGCTATCTTAAGACTGATGCCCCTATTAGCCTTCTCTATCTGCCTGACTCCTTCATGGGCATGTCAGGCTTCATTTGATCCTCAAAGTTGCTCCTTATCCCTCAAGTCACAGTTCAGTGGCCCTTGGTTTAGGGTAACTAACCGTACTGGTTTGTCTGAGGCTGACCTGGTTTTAGCACTGCACACCCTGATTAGAATGGTTGGTTACCTACTTCGTCTTCTATTGTAGCTCCCCCCTCAAACTTGAATATGGACACAAGTCACCTGGGATCTTGTTAAAATGCAGACCGTGATTCAGTAAGTCTGGTGGGGCCTGAGAACCTGCATTTCTGACAAGCCACCGGGTGATGCTACTGCTGGTTCCACTGGAGACTGGACTGCACTTTGAGTGGTGAGGGATGGGTGCATGCTTTCTTTTCTTTATCTCAGTAATATTAGAATGGATTGTAATTTCCTTTTTGTTGGTTTCGTCCACTAACTTGTGAATTCTCCAACAATAGGAACTCTGTCTTAAGCCCCCATATTGCCTACCTTAGCAGGGTATCCAACACAGTTGATGTGCAAAAGAGTCCTTTTGGATGTGTAGATAAAAGAGTAAAATTCCTTAAGAGGGACATGCATGAGGGCCAGCATGAATCCAGTTAACTAAAGACCCTTGTGTGAGCCCATGAAAGAACCCAGTGGCCGCTAAGGATGGGGATTCTTGAGTCGAGCCTGAGGTCTGCCTGTCTCCTCATACCGAGTTACGTCCTGAAAGAGATCATGGTGAGTGTGCCCAGAGTCTAGAGTAGGGAGAGTGTACCCAGGTCTGAGATGGGATTGAGTCAGCTTCATTTAAATGCTCTGATACAACCCTCTGGGTTGTATCATTAAATACACTGGGGTGCAGACTGGTTTTTCAGGACCAGTCCTCACACTCTGAGATGCTTTGTGGAAGGTAAATGGAGCCTGGGCTCTTTTGACTCTGGTTCTACAAGATGGCTTTTGACAGAGGAGGGCAAGAACAACTTCAAGCAGTTGGTCAACTTCAAGCAGTTGGTCAACTTGCCTACATCATACAGAGAACAAGCGGCTCTGAGCTGGGCACACTTTACTGATTCCTCATCTGGAGCTCTTTCAGCTGCCACACACCAAATCCCAGAGTAAAAAGCCACTGTGTGCCAGCCAGGGGGACTGCAGGACTATGTCCCCTTGGCATTGTTTTCTGGGGGCATTGTTTTCTGGGTATCTGGGAATTGGTCTTGTTCCACTCACAAACAGAACAATCAAAAGTTAAAAGAATTCAACTTCACCGATTCCTGAAAGAAATGGCCGTTTGGTCAATGACCTCTGAATCGAGCTGATGGAATCCGCGGGAGGCATTGCCTGGAGCCGGCAGGACTGCAGCCTGACATAATTCCTCCTGTGTTCAAGGGGTAAAGGGAACAGCAAAGTTGTCCCTTATCTGGGAATCCCCCTTATTTGGGGGATTTTGACTAGACCTTGATGTTAATTAAATTGTTTCTAAAGCCTAATGTATTATACGTAACGTTTGCTCTTTAATGACCACCAGATGGTTTTTCAATGCTAATGAGGGGTATATAATGACTCCCAGATTCCTAGTAGAAGCTGTAGAAGTCAGCGCGCTGTCAACCAAATGGATGCTCTGGGCAGATTTAGCACTCCCTGGGGCCACCACCAATCTAGGGCTTTGGCAGCAGCGTGGTGGGGGATTTGCCACACTGTGGTATCACAGCAATAAAGGAGTACTCAGGTGACACTGACCTCAGCAGTAGCACACAGTAGGTATAGATGGAACATGCTCACTAAACTCATAAAAGAACGTTCTAGTTGGAATCAATCTCAGAGACCAGTTTTGCCCACCTTTAATGAGCATGAGAATCTCCTTTTTTTACTTTTCTAAAAAACTTTCTAAAAAAATTTGTTATGAAAATCATATCTCTGCAGAAGAATTAGAAGGTATAGATAAGCAAGAAGAAAAGAAGGAAGAAGGAAATGAAAGAAACAAGAAAAACAGAACAGAGGAAAGAAAGAAAAAGGAAAAAAATAGATCAATTTGCCTAACTCTGGTTTGGCTAAAATAAGTCTGTCCATGAGTCATTTGCTAATTCACGTGTATCTAAAATTCAGTATCTTCTGCATCTTTTCAGATCTTACTCTTTGTCTTTCCATCTTTTTGGTATTGAATTATTTTTAACCAAAGTCATTTCTACATTCAGAGCAATTTTGATTTATTTTTATGTATCTAATTAGGGTTTATCAAAATTGTAATGTTTTATAAATAATGAGAAGGATCTGAAAGAGGGATAATTTTAGCAAACTACTTGTAAATATTTCAAGAACTCGTCTTTAGGAAAATCTTTTTTAGGTGAAGTGGCTGTTACCAAGCCTATTACCTGTGGGTGACCAATCTCCAAATTTGGTCCAGTCTTTGACCTGAGTTTACTCATTACTGTAGAATTAAAAACATACACTTATATTACGTTAGATGTGTTAAACGTATCTTACATTCACATTTTTTTCTTCTTTTTTTGGCCACACCCACAGCATATGCAAGTTCAATCAGGGATTGAATCTGAGCCACAGGTGCACTGGGCTGGGGACAGAACTCACATCCCTGCAGGAACCCAAACCACTGTAGTTGAATCCTTAACCCACTGTGCTACAGCATATTTTACATAACAATATTTAGACAAAAATGAGATTTTAACGTAAAGCCCACTCCGTTAGTGAAAACTGTATGTATGTCACCAGAAATTCTTCTCTGGTAGCACTTTAAGTACTTGAGTAGTATTTGAGTCCACTGATGGTTACTGTTGAGCATTGCTGTTATTTCCCATGTTCTGCTGTTACAAACAGTACACTTTATTGTCTGCTTTCCTTTTTGCCCTTAACGATGTGGTATCTCAACCATCTTTTCATGATATGACGTTGAGTAGTCTGTGCAAGATGCTGCATACGCTTTAAAAACTAGCCGTCATTCTTTGGGCTAAACTTCTGGGTATGTGCATATTTCCTCCAGTTAAATTCCTAAAGGTGGTACAAATTTTTTTAGAGCTTTTGATAAGTATATTTCCAAATCTCCCTCCAGAAAAGTTGTGCCAGTTTATATCTCCACCAGCAGGATGTGATAAAGACAAGTTCCCTATAACTGTTCCCAAGAAAGAGTTGTTCTTTCTTGTTTCCCCCTTTAATTCCAAAACCAATACGCACTTCTATCAAAACCCTATAAAACAAAGCAAAACAACCCAATAGGAAAAACTTATAGAGAGCAAAAAAGACAAAGGCTCCTTTTTTCACTGTATCTCTTCCCCTGACCCCCATCCAATCCCAATTTTCATGGTGGTCATGCTTCCAGAGCACGCTCTTATGCATTTACATTTCATGCACTTGGTCATAAATGGAATCAGGCAATCTATTCACTCTATTGCTTGCTTTCCTTTTCCTAACCTACTTCAAACATCTTTCCATGCGAGCACTTGTAGATGGTTCTTCTGGACAATTACATAGTAGTTCTCTACAGAAGGCATGTGTCACCACCTTATAAAACTGTTCATTAATGGACATTTAGTTTCCATAGATTCACTATTTCTAATGTTTAAAAGTTGGCCAATTTGGTAAATTTATTTTGGTCTTCCTTTTTTTTCTTTTCTTTTTAGGACTGCACTTGTGGCACATAGAAGTTCCCAAGCTAGGGGGCAAATTGGAACTGAAGCTGCTGGCCTATGCCACAGCCACAACAGTGCAGGATCGAAGCCAGCTGTGTCTGTGACCTACACCACAACTCATGGCAACACCGGATCCTTAACTCACTGAGTGAGGCCAGGGATTGAACCTGCAACCTCAAGGTTACTAGTCAGGTTTGTTACCACTGGGCCACAGTGGGAACTCCAAATTTACTTTGGTCTTAATACACATTGCCCTGATGTCTAATTTTGATTTCTCATCTACTTATCGACCATTTGTATTTCTCCTGCAAATTGTTGGGTCACTTGTTGAAGAAGACATTTCAAACAGGGCTAGACTGTACTTTCTGGGTCTTTGGCTTCTAAGTGGGGTTGACTGTTTCTTGCCACTTGAATGTGAGTGGAGAAAACGGGTGTCACTCCCAGGATGAGGCTGTTAAGAATGGTGTGCCCTGGAATACAGTGGAATCTCATGTTGGGAGGGGCCTGGGTCCCTGCAGACTGTGTGGAGCAGAGCCCCCTGTGGACTCATGTTGGACTGGGGTAGACACAGTCCTGGGGAACAAAGACATTCAGTGTTCAGGCACTGAGATAGGGCTCATTTACTATAGCAGCTAGCATTACTTACCCTGGAAAACATATGCATGAGCTCTTTTTTATCTTCAGAAATTATCCTGGCCCTCAAAGAATAGTAGTTTTATTTTTAGTGGTTAGGAATAAACAAGTTTAAATTCAATAGCCTCAGGGCATTTTTACTGCTTTCCCTGCTGGGAACATTTCTCCCATGCAGCTGGCTGGCTCCTTCTCATCTCTCAGCCTTAGCTTAATCATCACCACCTCAGAGGGGCCTTCCCTGACCCCCTGTCTAATTTACCATCGCCTCCCAGTGCCTTAGTCTCACTCGTGAGGAGATGGCTTTCTTCACCGCACTTTCAGCACTTTTTCTTTCTACCTTTACCTATGTGTTTAGGTTTGTTTCCTCCCCTCCATGCTAAGTCCATGCAGGAAGGTGGTGACTGGGGACAGAGGGCTTAGCAGAGCCGTGGGCACTCAGGAACTGTGTGTTGAGAAATGAATGATTTCTAATATTCTTGGGAGTTCCCATTGTGGCTCAGCGGAAATGAATCTGACTAGTGTCCATGAGGATGCAGGTTCCATCCCTGGCCTCACTCGGTGGGTTAAGGATCTGTGAACTGTGGTGTAGTTCACAGAGGCAGCTTGGATCTGGCATGGCTGTGGTTATGGCAGGGGCCAGTGGCTACAGTTCCAATTTGACCCCTAGCCTGGGAACTTCTGTATGCCGAGAGTGTGGCCCTAAAAAGAAAAACAAAACAAAAGAAAACAAAACAAAAACACAGGCTATTTGACCTGCTTAAAAAAACTGTCTACATTTAAAAAAATAGCACTGTGAGAATTCCTGTTGTGGCTCAGAGGTAACAAACCTGACTAGTATCCATGAGGAGATGAGTTCAATCCCTGACCTCGCTCACTGGGTTAAGGATCCAGCATTGCTGTGAGCTGTGGTGTAGGTCACAAACACAGCTCAGATCCTGCATTGCTGTGGCTGTGGTGTAGGCCAGCAGCTACAGCTTCAATTTGACCCCTAGCCTGGGAACCTCCATATGCTGTGGGTTCAGCCTAAAAAGACACACACACACACACACACACACACACACATACACACACAAAAGGGAATGCAGTTCAGTTCTTTTCCTGGGACCATTTATCAAATCCTCTGAGCTGTAGATTTCTTGTCTGTAAAATGGGAGTAACTAATTTACCTGCAAGGTTGCTATGAAGGTTAAACAAAATACACGTGAAAATTAAAAAAAAAAGTTAACTATCAACTGTTTAATTCTCTATCAATATAAATAATTATCTTGTGGAAAGAACTTTAGCTGGTGTGTCAGTTTTACAGGGAGGAGGGATCAGAAGAAAAAGTAATTGGTATTTGTTGATTTCCTACTATGTTCAGGAACTCTAGCAGGCATTTTACTTCTGTTTTCCAGTTTCATTCTCATAGTAGACAATTTGTAGGTAAGAAATATTGGAGTTTGTGATGGCAGTAATGAATTTTTAACCAATTGAAACTAAACAGAGAAGTCATACAAGAATCATATACCTTAATAATGATAAAATTAGACTAGAAGTAGAGATGAACTTCCTACCTCCCACCGCTATTTCTCTGTCTGTCTGTCTGTCTGTCTGTCTGTCTCTCTCTCACACACACACACACTTTGTACTAGTTATTATATTACTATCTCTTGGCTCCAAATCCACCCTTTTATACCCAGCTCTCTGGGGCTGGGGCTGGAATTCTGCATTTTTTTGTTGGCTGCTCCCTATTAGGATCTGCCAATAGGGGGGCAGTAGAGAGAATGTAGGAGGCAGGAATGAAGAGGAAGCACCTGCCTTTGGTTTCTTTTTTCTTATTATTCCTCTAAGCACTCCCCCTACCCACCTCACTTCTTTATCCTGGGAGTGGCAGCCTTCCTACTGCAAGAGCTGAATCTAATATTCAGCTTTTTTTTTTTTTTTTAATAACGCTTGCAGGATCAGCCTTATTGCACTTATGCTTCCCCCCCACCCCTCATACTGCACTCACCAACACCACTGTCCTAGCCGACCCCTTCCCCAGAGGTCTGGATCCTGGCTCCAAGCTTCTAAGTTTTATTAATTCCAATCTCTTCCTCCTGTTCTCCCAGCCCTATGGGTGGTAGCTGCTTCTGGCAGTTACTATCTCTGTGATACTCTTGAGTTTTCTTTTATCCTTTCAGTTTCCTAGGTAACAACTTTATACCTAGTTAACAATTCTTTATATTAAATTCCTCTTTTCAAATAGCTGGTGTGATTCTGTTCCCTGAATGCACTTTGACACACACACACACACACACACACACACACACATCAGGTACAGCAGACGTTTACGTGTATACCTCCTCCCTCCAGTCCCCCAATTCCAGGGTCAAGGCTATATGTTTTACCACAAGGAGGTTTTCATCTTTTCCTCCACCCCCATCCCCTCCCCCCCCAACACTTTCTCCTACATGCACTTGGTTATTCACCCCATGTGACAACAGGGCTCAATATGTCTACCCAAGGCTGATGTACATTTTCCCCCCATCTTAGTAGATTTTTTCCTGTACTCTCTCAGTCAGTCCAGTGCAACTTGTCATCTCATAGAATCTCTTGTTCATGTGTCTTTTGCTTCTCACTGGAATGAATTTCACTGGGGGCAGGAACCACATTTTATTCTTCTGTGTGTCTCTCTGGCTCAGAAGTTCTTAACCAGCGTTGAAATTCTTGGAGCTGGGAATTTGGAAGGAAAGAGAATGCATCTTTATTTTCACTAACCTCCAACAGAAATTCAGTATGTCCTTCAATCATGAATGTAGACGAGCTACAATAGAATCATAGTACCTGTGACTTTGCCACTTATAGAAATCCCAGAGTGTGTTTTTATATCACATTACAGGTTATTGCAGAAATCTCAAAATATCTTGTGCTCATCACTGCTCTGAAACATTGTAGCTGTTAGACTTACTGCTAGATTGTGTTATAATGTTTAAATAAAGAAACACATATATTACTATGTCACAATTTTTTGAAGTATTTTAAAAACCGTATTTCAATATAATTGGTTTCTTTGTGTGATGCTATATTTTTATTTATGCATTAAAGTGTATTATTCTAAGCAATGAATCCATAGACTTCACCAAATTAACAAAAGAATTCCTGTCCTAGTATCTAAATCATTACTTGTTTGAAGTTTGGTGAATGAAATATATGGTGAATGAAAAAATAAGATTAAATAATTTTTCTTTCAAGAAAGAATATTTGGTCTAAATTAAATTATAATGTTGGCATAACAGAAATAATTTGACAAATCCATTTAAATTCATAGTCTTCAGTATATAACAAAATAAATACTAAGTTAATTAAAGAATTAAATATATATTAAAAATTACACTAATTTGATTCATTTGTCAGATATTTATTGGATGCCTGATACATTCCAGAAACAGTTCTAAATGATAGGGTAGAGCAATAACTAGAAAAAAGTTCCTAGTCACAATTGGTGTGGGACCAACTGAACATCTATAATATACAATGGACCCCAATCCATATCTTGTACCACATATAATAATTACCTCCAAATGGATGGTACTCATAAAATTAAACCTTAAATCTGCACACTTTTAAAAGAAAACATGTCAGAAAATATTTTCAACCTTAAATTATTTGACACAGCACCAAAACAATCCATTAAATATTGATAAATTCGACTTCATCTAACTCTAAAAATGTGCTTTTTGACAGACACCATTAAGAGAATGAAAGATATCACAAACTGGGAGAAAATACTTGCAAATTATATATATGATAAAAGACTTGTGTCTAGAATATATAAAGAACTCTCAAGACTCATGAAAGTTAGGAAATACACACCCCAATAAAACAATTGGCAAATAATTTAAACAGACATCTCACCAAAGAACACACATGGATGACAAATATGTTCATAAAAAGATGCTCGGCACATTTTGTCTTTAGGAAAATGGCAACTAAAACCACAACAAAATACCACCACTTGCCTATTGGAATGGCAAATATAATAAAACCAAACTGACAACTAACTGACAAAAGATAATACCAAGTGCTGAGAAGGTTGTGGAGCAACTGGAAGTCTCATACGTACTGTTGAGAATGTAAAGTAGTCTGGTATTTCTGGAAAAAACACTGGACACTTATATAACTAAGCATACACTGAGCATACGATTTAACAATCCCATTCCTAGGCATTTACCTAAGAAAAAGGAAAGCTTATGCTTACAAATTAATGTTTGTGCAAATACTCATAATGGCTTTATTTGTCATAGCCCCAGATGAAAGACATTAATTCCCTAAAACTGTTGAATAAACAAACTGTGGTAAATCTATACAATGTCATCATCATTAGTATTACAAAAGGAACAAATTACTTATACATGCAACAACATGGATGAATCTCCAAGGTATTATGTTAAATGAAACAAGCAGGGAGTACCCACTGTGACACAGAGGAAATGAATACTAGACTCCATGAAGATGCAGGTTCAATCCACGGCCTCGCTCAGTGGGTTGGGGATACAGCATTGCCACAAGCTGTGGTAGAGGTAGCAGATGAGGTTCGGATCCTGCGTTACTACTGCTGTGGTATAGGCTGGCAGCTGTAGCTTGGATTCGACCCCTAGCCTGGGAACTTCCATATGCTGAAGGTGCAGCCCACAAAAGCCAATAAATAAATTAATTAATTAAAAAAATGAAACGAGCCATAAAGACTACAGGCTATAAGATTCCATTTTTTATGACAATTCTGGAAAAGGTAAAATTAAGGATACAGCAAAAAGACTAGTTTGACAAAGACTGGGATGGGGAGAGAGGCTGACTACAAAGGGGCACAGGGAATTGCGGAGGGGGTGTGATGGAACAGTTTTATATCTTGATAGTTGTTGCGGGTACATGACTATGTATTTGTCAAAACTCATAGAACCATACACTTTAAAAAGGTAAATTTTATTTTATGTAAATCACACTGTAATAACAAATTTTAAAAGTTA
Source organism: Catagonus wagneri (assembly GCA_004024745.2). NCBI lineage: Eukaryota > Metazoa > Chordata > Mammalia > Artiodactyla > Tayassuidae > Catagonus > Catagonus wagneri. Next base: position 5,216,117 of record PVHT021183710.1, on the reverse strand, counting down.
GGCCAGAACAAACCAATCCCCAGTCTTTCTGGAGTAAACAGGTTAAGAAACACAAAAATCGGTAGAAGTCAGTTGACGCTAAGGACTCAGAAGAACAGAGGAGCGAGAGGGGATCAGTTTCCCTTAATCACAAGGGAAAGTGTGATTAGTTCATAGAGGCTGGTCATGGGCATTCTCTCTGATGATGTGGGTTTAGAACAGACTGGAATAGAGTGAATCGTATTTCTAAAATTGCAGAAAGAGGAAAGTGAATCTTTATTAAATCTCTGCAGGGGTTATGATTTTCTAAACCCTGTGATGGCAGAAAAAGATAAGTAGTTATTCCTTTGTGGTGTTTACAAAATTCTGGACAACCAGCCCCTTAACCTGTTTTAGGAGATCATATCCAGAACCATTGGTGCAGAGGCCTATGCATTAGCAAGTGACTTAAAGCCTGGGTTGAGAGTGGGTCTTGTGTCAAACGTGAGTGACCATGAGGAAGAGGGAAGGGGGGGTGGGGGCTGAAGGAAAAGATCCTAGACAAGATGGGACCTTTTGAAGGTCCCCTCCTGCACCCTAATTCAAAGCCCTGACCCCCCAGCCACAGGGCCCTCCATCAGAGCCTCCACACCCTCCTCTCTCTGATTGGAGTTCGGGAGGTTAAATGAGTAATTTCTCTTTGCAGGTGCTGCGATCAGGTGCTCTTGTTCTATATATAAAACTCCTGTGCTCCTGTCAGATATCCAGAAAGCTCAATTAATCGCAAACATCCCTTCCCACAGAGATATCCCAAAATAAAACCTTCAGCACATGCAAAGTGGCTTAACGCGCTCCTTGATTGGATGACAGATTTAAGTTTATGAAGGGTTTTGATGAGGAGGACACTGAACTTTATGCCCCAGGTTCATGGGCAGCTGAATAAGGAGATAGGAGCTCAAAATTAAAGCTGGGGAGTTTGTGGCTGAAAAAAAAGAGGAACTTTTTAACCCACTGAAAGACGAAGTGGAAAAACTGGCTATATAAGACAGAGGAGGTCCATTGTGGCTCAACGCTTAACGAATTTGCCTAGCATCCATGAGGACCCGGGTTTGACCCCTGGCCTAGCTCAGTGGGTTAAGGATCTGGTGTTGCCTTGAGCTGTGGTATAGGTTGCAGATGTGGCTTGGATCCTGCATTGTTATGGCTGTGGTGAAGGCCAGCGGCTATAGCTCTGATTCGACTCCTAGCCTGGGAACCTCCATATGCCTTGGGTGCGGCCCTAAAAAAAGGCAAAAAAAATCCGTTTTTTTTTTAGAAAAAAGGGAAGTTCTGTCTCTACAGATGTTCAAGAAGAGTCATCTCTATTGTCTCATTGACATTTGTTGATATAGAAAATACATCCTTTCATATTCATCTTTGATTCTGTATATCTAGCATAATGCCTCATACATAGTAGTCAAATATGCCTGAAAATATATATAAAAGAAGAAAATAGGGAATGAACTAGTGAGATGATACTAATGATGTGGCAGATACAAACAAAATAAGATATGATGATTCACCAAGGCATCTGCATCGGTGCTTCAGGACCACAATAATGCTGTGTAACAAATGATTCCAAACCCTTAAGGGGCATACTAGCAGTAGGCATTTAACTCTGCCGATGAATGAATGGGTTAGCTGAGTGGCATGGCTGATTCTGCCTTGGAAGCACCTGCCTACCTTGACTCTGGTCCATGAGATTGCTCATTGGCCATCCACCGTGCTTGTTCTTGTGGCGGACTCTAAGGTCTGAGAGAGCAGAAATGAGTAAGAACCTCATCTCTTCTGCTACTTTCTACAGATCAAAGCCTGCACAAGGGTGTTTGGAAATAGACTCTGTCTTTAAAAAAAAAGAACTGAACTAGAGTTTATTTACAATGTTGTGTTAGTTTTAGGTGTAGCTGTGGTGTAGGTTGCAGATGTGGCTTGGATCCTGAGTTTTTTGGTAGCTGCAGCTTCGATTTGACCACTAGCCTGGGAACTTCCATATGCTATGGGTGTGGCCCTAAAGAGCGAAAATATGTGTGTGTGTGTATAAATTCCTTTTCAGATTCTTTTCCCTTTTAGGTTAATATTACCAAATACTAAGTAGAGTTCCCTGTACTCTAAGTAGGTCCACTTGGTTACCTATTTACCATATAGTGGCAGATGACATTGGCTCTACATCTTGATGGGTTTGGATTGAGATTGCAAAGCTTGGAGGGGGAGGTGAGCAGCTTAAAATATTGGGGACTTTTTTGCAATCACATTATAGCACCTCCTTTCTAGACTTTCTCTACCAAAAAAAAAAAAAAGAGAAATACATTAAAAAAAAAGTGACCATAACAAAAATTTTAAATGTAATGGAGCCTAGACAAGGACATAACCACACTGAGTTAAAAATTCACATAGGAGGTGGTATGGACTGTGCCTTAAAAGTTAAATAGGTTTGGCAAAGTAGGAAAAGGTCAGAGACATTCCCAATAGAGGAACAGGCAAGTATGTAGGCAGAAAGGCAGGAGATAACATGATGCGCTTAGGGGTGTAGAGAAGTGGGGTTCAGGGAACTAGCACTTAGAGCAGAAGTGGTGGGAAGAGGAGTGAGTTGGTGTAAGGTTTTACTATGAAAATATCTGGTTTACTTACATGCACTGCTTGTAATTCATCTTTCCTATAGGAGTGGAAGCTCTGTGACAATAGGGACCTTGATTTCCCAGCCCATAGAGCTCTGTCCAGCACATAGAGCTCTGATCCAGCACGGAGTAGGGCTCAATAAATATTTGTTGACTGAATGGATGAAGAACAGCCTCATTGGACTTTAACCCAGGAGTATGGGGGGGGCGTCACTGTTGCTATGCAGGTGAAGACTGTGATAGTGTTGGTTTCAGGAGGGTAACTAATATTAGAAGAAATGATGAAGAAGGATGGAAAAGGGAGTCATGGTGATGATGTGAGAGGCAGGTGCAGCAGGAAACTAGCTAAGAGCTCCACGAAGAAAAGGCTGCAGATCCACGCTTTCTGAGATGAGCTCCACAGCCGAAGGTACAGCATAGGGCCCTTCAAATTGCTAGAGCAACTGAGGAATTGTTGATCTACTCAAGATTTTACCGAGAAATTCAGTGACAACTGTTGATTGAGGTTTTTCCTTTGTCAAATACTTACCATTCAACACTTAATTTCATCTGGCATGATCTAGAAACTGCTGCAGTACACGATTTTTATTCATCGATCTGCAGAGGCTTTTATACATGTGTGCATTTTCTCAGCATCAGTGGCGAGCCTTATAAGTTTGAGTGCATCAGTATTAGAGCATCGAAGTCAGAAGGTCCACATTCAAGTTCTGGCTTTTCCACACATCAGCTTTGTGACTCTGAGCGATGGACTTTACCTCCAGCTTCATCTTCCTCATTTATGAAACAAGGTTAGTTGATCACACCCTGTCTACTTCAGAGGCTCATTACAATAATCACAGGAGATAATGTAGGGAAAAGACCTAGTATTTATTAAATTCCAGTTACTTTGCTGAGTACTTGAAAGGCATATTCTCGTTTTATACTTATAACAACAGTCTATGAGGTACTAGAATACTATTACTATACTGCTATCTCCAACTTATAGATTTTATAACCGAGCTTAAGAGACCATTAAACCTAGGTCCATTTCATGCCTTGTAAAGTGCTATTTAAAAATGTTAGTATGACTCCTATCTTTGCTTTAGGGGGAAAATAGCTAAAAATTTCAATATGTGGACCTCACTTCTGAGATGTGAGTGACTGTGTAAATAACTGAACAAAATAAAAAACAAACAGGCAAAACAAGCATTCTGGACAGAGTATGGCCAGGAAAGACCCCTCTGCTAACAAGTGCCAGAAAGAAGATATTTGTTTGCATAGACTGGTCACTCCCTTAGATTGTTGACACGTCACCTGCAACCTCAGGACCCTCAGGCTGGCCTGGAGTCAGATCTTGTAGCTTCTCTCTGTTCTTCCTCAGCTGGCTGCCAGGAGAACTTGAAGGGCCCTGGATCACCAAGGGGGAAAAGCTCGGTTTGGATGTTCTCCCCATAAGAAGGTGCACACCCACAAGTGTCTTGGAGCTGCTTCCAGCCTCAGAGAGAGCGGCTAAGACTTGTACTGTCTTCCTCAGTCTGTTAGGGTTCTCTAAGAAACAGAACTAATACATTGTGTATGTGTGTGTGTGTACATACACACTCGCATATATATATGTACATATATATTTAGATGTTTAGATATGTTATACATTTTATATATAGTATATGTAAATGTATATATGTATAAATATATATTTTATATACATATGTATGCATTTATATATTAGCTATATAAATATATCTTTACCTATATAAAGAGAGAGAGGAGAGTGGGGAGAGAGACTGATTGGAAGGAATGGGCTCATACAATCATGTACACTAGCAAGCTAGCAAGTCAGGCATCTGCAGGGTAGGCCAGCAGTCTGGAGACTCAGGGAGCTTCCAGTGCTTCAATTCAAGCCTAAAAACCTCTGTCAGTGGAGTTTCCACTTGCTCGAAGGAGCAGAGTCTTTCTATTTAAACCTTCAACTGATTAGGTGAGGCCCACCCACATTGGGGAGGAAAATCTGCTACGCCCGAAGTCCACTGATGTAAATGTTAATCTCATTCTGTCTGAAAAAGAATATATATATATATGCATATATATGCACGCACACATATATAACTGAATCACTTTCCTGTACCCCTGAAATTAACATAGCATTGTCAATCAAATCAACTATATTTCAATTAAAATTTTTTTAAAAAAATGTTAATCTCATCCAAAACCATCCTCACAGAAACCTCCGGAATAATGTTTGAACAAATATCTGGGCACCAAGGGCGAGTCAAGTTGATGTGTAAAATTAACCGCCACACTGGCTTGCAACCCAGATTTGCAGTGGCCACAGCTCAGTTGGTGAAAGCCCTTTAAGTGCCAGGCTTGGTGCAGGGTTAGAGCAGGGCCAGGAAAAATTGGCTTATCAGTGAGAAAGGCAACAATAGTCACTGGCCCTACCTGGATTTCTAAAGTGTCCACACCCTGGAGTCTGGTCTGAAGCATGCCAAGAGTGCTGACAACAAGTGGGTGACAACAAGCCTTCACACAAAAGGTTCTCTGACTTGGGTCTCCCTGTCCAAGCCCCTTTATTCTTGCTTCACACCCTGCTGGAAATGTGGTGCTAAAATGCGGGTCTGCTACGGTGTCCCCCAGGTTAGAACTCCTGAAGAGGACCCTGTACACTCTACAGGGTCTGCCATAGTCCCGTCTCCCTCTCCAGCCTCCTTGCTGGCCTCATCCGCCGGCTGGCCCCGTAGGAAATCCTGATGCATGACAGCTTCGGGGCTTTGCTCATGCTGTCTGCTCTGCCTGGCATGGCTTTGGTCACTTGGCAGGAGCCTCCCCTATTTCAGGCCTCAGCCTAGGTGTTCCTTCTACAGTCTTTTCCTACTTCCCTGGTCAGCCTCCTCTGTACATACAGTGGACTAGCCTCCCCTTTACAGAATCCATGACACTTACTCATTTGTCTGTGAATCTGTCTCACCTACTGAGTGAGAATTATGCTTGACACTTGAGTGGTGCTCAATGCTTGTTTACTAAAAGCAGAATGACTGAATGGGCAGCAATGAAGGGTGTCCAGGGTTATTCTATCTACAGTGATAGAGCTGGGATCTGAACCTACATTTCTCTAACTACAAAGCCTTAAAACGGTGACTCCAAAATAATCACCTGCAGATGGCGCCAGGCTGGCTGTAGCTGAATCTCAAAGGCAGGTGTCTGGTAAAAACACAGATTCCTGGGAGCCTCCTAGATCCAATAACTCAAATCTCTTGGTGGATCAAGTTAGAAAGGAAAGGAAGGAGTTCCTGATGGAGCTCAGTGGTAACAAATCCAACTAGTATCCAAGAGGATGCGGGTTCCATCCCTGGCCTTGCTCAGTGGGTTAAGGATCCAGCATTGCTGTGAGCTGTGGTGTAGGTTGCAGACTCGGCTTGGATCTGGTGTTGCTGTGGCTGTAGCGTGGGCTGGCAGCTGCAACTCTGACTCGACCCCGAGTCTGGGAACTTCCATATGCCACGGGTGTGGCCCTAAAAAGACAAAAAAGGAAGAAGAAGGGGGTTAGGATGCTTGGTTTAAAAGAACCCCCTCTGGAGTTACACCACTAGGAATTTTCCCACTAGCGATTATGCACAGATGCACAGGGATGCGGTCCACAGACAGTTCTGTAACTTTATTTAAGACAAGAAAAAAAAAATTAGAAACAACCCACATTTTCATCTAAAGAAGGAGTGGTGTCCAAATGAATTATGCTATATATGTATGTGTGTGTGTGTGTGTGTGTGTGTATTCTGCATACTAGGGAGATATAAGAAAATGAGAAAAGTGAACCGACTTACAAGGATCTCTGAGACATATTTTTAACTGGAAAAAGGCACATCATGGGAGAAAATGTGTGCTATGATCTTATTTATTTTAAAACAAAAAATCTGATGCATCGGTAGCTGTTATTTACTTTTGTAAACACATAAATGCATTGATAAAAGTGTGCAAAAATATACATCATACTGTTAACAATGGTTTCCCCTGTAATTTGAGAATGAAATGAGTTAAACTCAAAATCAAAATTAAAAGCTTTTCAGGCATGAAGGAGTATTTTGGGGGGACAGAAATGACGCAAGTGGATTGTGGTGATAGTTGCACAACTGTATAAATTTACTAAGAAATATTGAGTGGTGCTCTTAAAGTGAAAGATTTTATGATATTTAAATTATACCTCAATAAAAGCTGTTTTAAAAACAAGCTTCCCAGGTGATTTTGATGCACACCTAATTTGGGAAACCCCAGTTGTAAAATACTTTTCCTACTCCTTTTCTTTTTTTCTGAATCCCATCTTCCTTTCTTAAATGAATATGTGTTTATCCTTCTTCAGGAAAAGTGATAATAAAATCAGGAGCACCTAGTAAAAATCAAAACGTCATCAACGTTTCTACAGAGTTTTGACTACTTTGCATATTTAGGGATTAGTGAAATGAAAACACATCAGAATCAGGATCCCTTAGAGAATTCTAACTCTTCTCAAGTTTAAATTCAACAAAACGTCTGACCGCGGGGCCTTAGCATTAGAGTCCATGGTTAACCACCATCCTTGAAAAAATCGTGCCTAAGGGGCCGCGTTTTGAAACACGAGGCTTAATAATACCAAACTCACAGGGCTGTGTAAGGTGAAATGAAATAATGTTTGCATTAGATTAGAATCTACTGCACTCTTCATACCTGCCCCGAGCTGGTTCCCACTCCCCAAAGCTGATTCTGGGATCTTTCCATCCAGCCCTCAGTGCAGCGATCAAGATGAGCCCTTGGCCCACTGGCAGCTGATTTATAGGCTGGCAAGAGCCTGGGTGAGGAAGAGAATTAATTGCCAAGACCCATGTGGACCTAGGGAACTAGTAAGATCTTTCTAGTGGCATTTGAAGGTACCTATCTACAGAGAGGGTCAATCCGTTGCCTTGATAGTGGAGCACAAGATGGGGAAACGGGGAAGGGTGGAAATGTCATTCAGTCATGGCTGTCACTAGATGGCTCAGACAGTGTTTTCTACTGTTGAACAATAGCCCAGTCTCCATGTGGCTTGGCTGAGCACCAAGGCCCTGTCCTCCTACATTCCCCATGCGTTCTATGGGAAGCTCCTCTTCCTGGAAATTCAGTGAGACTTCTGCACTCTGCCGGCAAAGCAGCCTAGTTCACCCAGCCTAAAACGTGGCTTAAGAGCCCCCAAGAAGGGTGTCTACCAAGGATGGATCTCTGTTGCTCATGCTGCCTCTTTGTTATGTGCAGCAGGCTCTGTCTGAATCACGTTGCTCGTATCAGCTCCTTGACTCCTTCCTGTCCATTCAAAGTGGGTTCTGTTTTTATCATCATCCCCATTTTAGAGATGGGGAAACTGAGACATAGTAAGTTTGGTCATGCAGGGAGGAGGGTAGCTGGGGCCCACCTTCCTTAACCACCGTGCCATTTTGCTCTCAGTTGACGCTAGTTTCCTTTCCTTCAAAGTTTTTCTTCTTAATACAATCCTTAAGAGTCTTCCGTCTGCTTATGAGGTCAATCTAGGTCACTGCTTCATTTTTCTGTTTACCTTAAAGCCCAGTGGTTCAAGACCCTTCACCACAGCAGACTCTGCCTTTTTTTCCTGCTCATTCTTTCCCCCTGATATTTGCATAACAGAGTGTCTCGGAATTCTTGTGCTTTAACTCAAGGGAGCTAAATGTGCTCAGCAGTAGGAAGAGGCATAAAATAGAAGGGGAGGTAGAAGAAGGAAGATAATTTCAGGGCCTGACCTATTTTCTTTTTGGTGTGGGAAACAGGTACGACTTCAGAAGTACAAAGTCTAACTTGAGGGACCACAGAAACTTTAATCATTCTGGTAGAATTTTTCAGGCAATTCTTCCAATAGAAAATGTTTTCTTTACCTTGAACTTGGGCTTTTTTTTTCTTTTAAAATGTAAAAGTCCACAAATGGAGTTCTCATCGTGGCACAGTGGAAACGAATCTGACTAGGAACTCTGAGGTTGCAGGTTCGATCCCTGGCCTCGCTCAATGGGTTAAGGATCCTGCGTTGCCATGAGCTGTGATGTAGGTTGCAGACATGGCTCCGATCCCATGTTGCTGTGGCTGTGATATAGGCTGGCAGCTGTAACTCTGATTAGACCTCTAGCCTGGGAACCACCATATGCCATGGACGCAGCCCTAAAAAGACAAAAAGCCCAAAAAAAACCCCGAAAAAACAAAAAAGTCAATGTCCATGAAGAAGAAATGCATGTGACGGAATACAAAAGAGATTATTTTTGGTATAAGGTATCAAGACTCAGAGTTAAAGGAACATGGTACCCAGTCTCTGTTCTGTCATGTGTTGGCTGAGGGTCTTTGGTGTATCCTGACACTCCCTGAGCTTCAGAGTCTTCATCCGTAAGATGCCTTTCTTGTGGGACTGAGAGAGTGATACGTCACGGGTATGAAGTTCTGTCCACATGATAGGCTGTGCCAGTGTGACACTAGTGTCTATGATTGCGAGCAGGAAGATTAGTATATTCCTGGGTTTGGTTCTTGCACTTGGGTGTAACCTCATTGTCCAAAGCCATGAACTCCTTCTTTGTTGGAAAACCTTGCATTCCTTGGAGGAGTCTTAAATAACAATGATCTAAAATGACTTGGTCAATCCAGTAAGTTGCTGGTAAATGCAAAGGATTATGAGTTCTATGTTATCTTTCATTCCAAAGCTTTTTTTGTTTTCTTTTTAGGGCCACACCTGCGGCATATGGAAGTTCCCAGGTCAAATCAGAGCTGCAACTGCTGGCCTATGCCCCAGCCACAGCAGTGCCAGATCTGAGCCACATCTGTGACCTACTCGGCAGCAATGCAGGATACTTAATCCACTGAACTAGGCCAGGGATCTAACCTGCATCGTCATGGATACTAGTCAGATTCTTAACCCACTGAGCCACAATGGGAACTCCTTTTTTTAAAAGATATTTTTTTAAAGCAGGAAACATGCCAAAGTCAGAGAGGGCATCACGACTGCTATGGTTGTTACTGTATTGTGGTAAAAGTGAGAGTAATCACGGGAGGTGAGGGGATTTGGGGATGGATGAGGGTCGTGGTGGGTAAACAAGGGTGGCTGAGAGTAGATAAGGGTAGTTGGGAAGTAGACCAGGATAGATTAGGGTCATCCAAGGGAGACAAGCTTAGTCAAGGGTAAATGAGGACAGGTGAGCATGAAGTGAGGGAGTGTGGGAATGGGGCAGGGGAGCATCAGCTGGCGAGGGGAGGAGACAGAAGCCCTGCATGTGGGGACTACATTGAGGTCACTGTAACTGATCTCACTGAGGCAATGATGGAGCTCATTGTTGTTGAAAAGGTGAAGGAATCAGGGACTAGGAGGTGACCAGAGCTCCACACTGAATAATTATACTCTCCCACCCCCCATTCATGTGCTGGAACTTAATCCCCAATGGGACAGTAACTGGAGGTGGGGCATTTGGAAGGTTATTAGGTCACGAGGGCGGAACGCTCATGACTGGGATTAGTGTCCTTATGAAAGAGGTCCCAGAGAGCTCCCTCGTCCTTTCCACTGACGGAGGACACAGTGAGACTGCAGCCACCGCTGAACCAAGAGGGGGATCTCACCAGACACCATATCTGTGAGCATCTTGGTCTTGGAAGTCTCAGCCTCCAGAACTGTGAGGACCAAGTGTTGTTGAAGCCACCCTGTCTATGATTGATGGTGGCCTGAACCAGCTAAGCACCCTCGGTCCCGAGCTGGGAATAAGAGCGATTGCAAATGCTGGAGTCTGTTCCTAAGCAATGTAGTATCACATTGTTAAGCTACAAGCACCAAAAAAGTAGTCAATTTTCCTTTTTCTCTTTTACTTTAAATATTTCGTGCTATTATCGATTGACCTACCTTTGTGTGGGCTCTGAGAGGGAGGAAGGTAGAATCTCCCTGTGAATGGCTATCAGAGCTTTGGGTATGATGAACAGACAGCTCTCTTGGGCAAGGAGACAGAAAGGGCAGGCTGTGGCTGCTTCTGAAGGGGCGGGGTTGTCTACAGCCAAAGACCTTCCCCAATCCTGATAAACCTGGGGACAGTGCATTGATGACATCTGTGAGAATTAGGCTGGCGGAAAAGGGTTCCTTTCTCTGAAGGTGCCTTGCTGCTTGTGCCATAGTCAGAATGGAAATTTCCCATAAAAAGTTAAAACAGATCCTCTTAGAAAGGTTAATTTCCTGATTTCATGCTCAGATTAAGTCTCAAAAGTGCCTTTTAAAAAGGTGTAGATCTGATTCCAGCACTCTTTGCTTGAAAATCTTCCATAGCCTCCCACTGCCTATAAAGTTCAAATTCCCTCAAATAGTGTGACCCGACCCCAGACTTCCTCTTTGCATTTCTCTGCCACATTTCATATCTCATTCTCCTCATCTGATTCCTCGTCCAATCCCCAGTTCCCAAACTATGTGATTTCCGGTCCTCCAGAATGACCTTCCTCCCAGCCCGCTGGGTTTCAGAGCCATGTCCTCTGACACATTCTTTAACAGCACAGTACACTCCATTCCCAGGGGTTGCCCGACTGTAGTGATCCGATGCCTTAATCTGTCTGGGCTCACACAGCTTTGCTGATGAGTCTTTAAACAGGCAGGTACGAATCTGAGTTTTATATTCATTTACAACTTACATGTTCCTACTTCTAAGAAGGCATTTGAGGTGACCGCTGTAGAGTTTTGTCTTTCAGAACTCACGTGTCCACCCATCTCCGTCCTGCAGGAGCAGATCGCCCTGGCTGGCTTCCTATGGTGGTTATCATCTAATGAGAAGTGCAAGCATCATTATTTGATATCCCAGCTTTTGTCTTTCCCAGACCTCTCGGACTGTTTTGCTTGAACCAGCCTGCTCGTTGACACAGTAGGCAGCCTGCTCAAAAAGGAAATAGGCCTCCTTTTCCACATGCCTTAACTTTCCTGGGTTTTAGTTTCAGAGGAGAAGCCATAAGTCTGTACCCTGCAGTTTGAAAAGGTGCACTAGGAATTCACCAGCCCGGCAAGGCAGGCTGGAGAAAAGAGTTTCCAAGGCAGGAACAATGAGGTACAATGCCTTAAAAGCAAGAGGGATCCACGTGTTGATGCTTCGTCTGCTGAATTCTTGCAGCACGGAGAGACCCAGTGGAGGGAGAAGGGTCCTCACTGCAGGCAGAAATAACAAACGGCTGCACATTTCTTATTCCGGGATAGAAGGGCAGGCAGGATCTGCAAACGACCTGATTTCTGCTGGCTAAGCAACGGGGAGGGAAAGGCAAGGGCTGCTTCTCCCAGCTCTGCTGAGCTGGGACTCGGCTGCGTGACCTCAACTTCCAGCCTGAATGTGTAGCTGCTGATTTCCAGGGACTCTCTCCCCGACTTTGTATCTAGACTCCCCTTCAGCTTGTATTTCTTTGGTAATGCTCTGTGATCCCCACCCAGGGGTTATTTTGTTGGATTGATACACAATAGTATTGCAGTTGAACTGGAATCTTTGTTCAGAGATGTATCTCGTTTCCATGCCAACGAACTCCAAGAGGCAGCCGGGATTCCTCCCTCCCTTCCACGCTCCCTTCTTTCTTTCCTCCCTCCCTCCCTCCTCCTTCCCCACCTCCTTTTTCTTGCCTTCCTTCCTTCCCTCTCTTCCTCTTCTCCTTTCTTCTCCCTTTCACCTCCTTGCCTTTTCATCTTGCCTTACAAATATTTCATGCACTATTCAATTTTGTATGTGGAGGGAAAATGCAATCGCCAAAGGGACGACTATAAAAGAAGAGGAAAAACTAGAGGGAAAGTTTTAAAGATCATCATTCAATCTGCATGTTGACCTTTCAGTTTGGGGTCTTGTTTTATTTTTATTTTTTTTATTTTGGATATACTTACAGAACTAATTTCCAGGGGGCTAATTTTGTTTAGACATTGGGCATAGAGGAACAGGGGTGCTGGGAGAGCTTTCAGCTTGATGGTGTCAACTTTCTCTTTGGGATGGGTGAAATGGCATTGAGCATGGAAAGTAAGAAAGGAGGTGGCAGTGGGTGGTTTTGGCCAAGGCAAGAGGTAACACTACCCCTGCTCTCACCGGCATGGATCCTAGTCGTTTTATGGGCACAGACCATCCTCTTAAATCTTTACGTCCCTCCTCTTCTGCCTGACCTTGTCCAACACTCCCTTTCCTAAAGCAAGCTCTCAATAAATCTTTGTGCAGTCAGGGAGGTCTACTCCGTGTGCTGTAATAACCTATACGGGAAAAAAGAACGGATATAAGTGATTCACTTTACTGTAGACTTGAAATTAATCAACATTGTAAATCAACCGTACTTTAATAAAATAAAAAGAAATCTTTGCAGAACTGAATGAAGACACCCCTCCAACCCTTCCGTGCGAGGCCTGCCCTTTCCACGGCTGCTCCCTCAATACGGCTCAGTTGCATTTGTTCTTACCGAGCTGGCTGTTTTCAAAAATAACAAGGGCAGAGGCACTAGGGAGTGAATTTTGGTCATAAGTGACGGAAACCCAATTCACACTGCCCCAAGGAAGAAAAAATAAGGGTGGTGGTGGTATTGTCTTATACAACTGCCAAGTCCAGGGAGAGACACTGTCAATGAACTATCAAAGGACCAAATAATGACATCAAAATATGGACAGCTTGTCTCCTGAAGCTCCATGGCTCCCTGGTTGGGCTTCATTCTCTCTCCTCTCTAGCCCTTCAGGTTTACATCTAAATCATAGGAAAAGTGCTTCTCTATGGAACAGTCCCAGCAAAATATGCTGGGACTGAATCTGCTTGACTGGCTTGTGCTCTTTGCTTAGTTATGGACCAGTCACTCTGGCCGTAGGGATGAGGGAGCCTAAGTGTCTGTACCTGAGACGGTTACCTGGCTGGAGGGTAAGCCAGACTCTTACCCTTCACCCACATTCGAGGACTAAAGTGGGAGAAGGGTGGCTTTTTGCGTGCTGATAGGAGAGGAAATGAAGATAAATACCAAGCGGGGCAAAACTGAACTGGTACACTCACCATGTTACCTCCCCCCCCCCCAACCATCACCAGTGTTTATCGGCACTATTGAATCCTGAGTTACACAGCCCATCCAAAAGAGAGGGGATTAAAAGAACTGTCAATCCACCTGGTAAAAATCGGCTCCACTTTTATATCTGATGGCAACTAATGAACTTCAAAGTGGCATTTCCTTGCATGTGGCCAGCCGTAAGTGGCTGGCAGTTAAGCCCAAATGCTGTAATGACTAACTCAGAATGGCCATTTCCCTACTCTCTGGTCATCCATTCCCAAGGATATTTATGAGCACTTAGAACTGCAGCTTCCGGGCACTGGGAGAAAACATCGCCATCACGTGACAAGGTGGTTTTAATACCAATAAAGGGAAAGGAAGCATAAATGATAATAATCTGGGGAAAAGCCATGCTCTCCTCCTCATTTACTGCCTGCTTGCCAAGCTGTGCGCTGTTTTGACAGGAAGCAGGGAAAGCATATTCGAATCTGTCCCCCGTCTCTCTCAACATCATCCTTGCCATAGATTCACCCCTGTAATCTCTTTCCTGGACCACACTTTGGTCCCCCAGCTGGAGTCAACCCCCCCTCCTTTTGTCTTAGCTCATCCTCCGTTCTGCTGCTTGAGTGACCTTCTGGAAAGCACAGAACAGTCCACAAACAATGTCCTACAAACCCCGTCATGTCACTCTTAACGGCTCCCACACCAAACCCTGTGAAACAGAATTATTCCGCATTCTGCCATGATTTGCCTCCCCACTGTAAGATTCTCTTTTTTTGCTGTATTTTTGTATCATCTTGACACTTTTCTTACTATTTCCTTTAAATTCATTTGCTTTTTACACATTGAAGTATAGTTGGTTTACAACGTTGTGTTAATTTCTGTTGTATAGCAAAAAGATTCAGTTATGCATTCAGTTATATCTACATTATATTTTAAAAAAATATTTCATTACAGTTTATCATAGGATAGTGACCATAGTTCCCGGTGCTATACAGAGGACCTTGCTGTTTATCCACATTCCATATAGAAAAGCCCACATCTGCTAACCCCAGCCTCCTGCCCCACGCCCCGACCCCCTCCCCCTTGGCAACCACAAGTCTGTTCTGTAAACTCACTCACTATTTACAGTTTAAACTTACCCTTGTCCTGAGCGGTAATCTTCATTAAATTTCCATTTGTATGTGCTAGAGCTTTTTGTCTGTTTCCATTAAACAGGAAGGACAATTAGAATAGGTAAATAATGAATTGAAAACTGTTTCTAAACTGATCTGGTGTGTCCAGAAGGGTACACGTGCTCGTCTCTGAACACCAGCCCTCAGGACTGAGTCCAAACACAGCATGACAACAAGTTCTTCTTAATGCGGCCCCCGGCCAGCTTTCTGGCTCTGTCCCTCTCTCATGGATTCTGTAGAGTCTCTGAATTCTCCTCACGTGCACACGTGCCTCTGTACCTGCTGTTCCTCCGCCTGGAACAACACCCTTCCATTTCCTTACCCGGCGATACTCACCCCCTGGGCGAAACCCCGCAAATTATTATTCCTTCGAACAGTTGATCTAACCATGAGCTGGACTGATTATATTGTCTGTGCACAACATGGCCCACTCCGTGCCCCTCTCCTGGCCATGAGCACCCACCAGGTACAGGACATTCCGGCTCACATCTGTATCCCAGGGTCCAGCTCTGGGACCCCCTCGGAGGTCTGCTGTGCCTGTGACAACCACATTCCGTCCACCCGCCCCATCCCTCCTTTGCCAGTAGCAATGGGGATTATTTCCAGGACAAGGCATTTTTAGAAGGTTCATAGCTTATTGGGTGGGTACCATGCCCACAGAACCACAAACTATGTGAATTCTAGAAAGCAGTGCTGCTTGCTGTTCAGTTATAATAGAGTCATGTCAGAAAATGTCCATCCATGTGGTACAACACAAGGTTATTACCTGTAGTTCCTAAGTTCTTTTTCTTTTTTTGTCTTTTTTTGCCTTACCTAGGGCCGTACCCGTGGCATATGGAGGTTCCCAGGCTAGGGGTCTAACAGGAGGTGTAGCTGCCGGCCTTCGCCACAGCCACAGCAACGCGGGACCCGAGCTGCGTCTGTGACCTACACCACAGCTCACGGCAACGCCGGATCCTTAACCCACTGAGCAGGGCCAGGGATCAAACCCGCAACGTCATGGTTCCTAGTCAGATTCCTTAACCACTGCGCCACGACAGGAACTCTGTAGTTCCTAAGTTCTAATCGTAACTCTATCCCACTCTCTCTCACCCAAGACAGCAAATTCCAAGGGTCGAGGGAGTGATGTTACCCCCCAAATTAAATTGAATCCACTCTAATTTGTTATTTTAAAAAGAGAATCATGGGATTTCCATCGTGGCTCAGCTGTAACGAACTCGACTAGTATCCATGAGGACGTGGGTTTGATCCCTGACCTTGCTCAGTGGGTTAAGGATCCGGTGTTGCCGTGAGCTGTAGTGTCTCAGATCCCGAGTGGCTGTGGCTGTGGCTGCGATCTAGGCTGGCAGCTGCAGGTCAGATTCCACTCCTAGCCTGGGAACTTCCATATGCCATGGGTGTAGCCCTAAAAAGACAAACGAGAGAGAGAGAGAGAGAGAATCATTTGCAAATTTAAAAAATTAGCTTTTAGTAAAGGAAAAAAAAATCACACATGAAACTTCTCACAACTGAGTCAGTTCTCCTCTGCTAAGGTAAAAATTCTAAGAAAACAGGCATTATATCTGTTTTTTTCTTTAAATTTCACAAGTGCATAGCCAGGACCTGGGCAGTGTCTTAAGCATAACAGATGCACGGTACACATTTTAAAGAAATGATTGCACCTATGTATTCCTTATTGTGTGCGTCAAATAGTCCACTGTGTGTTCGGGGTGGGCTATTACAAGGTAAGAAGTCACGGGCACAAAACAATTACACTTACACTTTTACATGTCTGCATTTCAAATGTGTATGGAGGTTAAGTTCGGTTCTTTGACATATGAATTTTCATCATCAATAAACAATGACAAAATAACCTTTCTTTTGTGAGGCAATAGCATATGATAATATTATATATGATATATTCCTGTTAATATATATGATTCCTTGAATGGTGGTCAACATAGCTATTATCTTTGAGTAGGACAAAGTATGATTATATTTTATGGGCTTCTTTTCTTTGTTCTTTTTATGGTTGCACCTGTGGCATATAGAAGTTCCCAGGCTAGGGGATGAGTCAGAGCTGCAGCCACCGCCCTACGCCACAGCCACAGCAACACCAGAGCTGAGCCGCATCTGTGACCTACGCTGCAGCTTGAGGCAACACCAGATCCTTAACCCACTGAACGAGGCCAGGGATTGAACCCGCATCCTTACAGGTACTGTGTCCGGTTCTTAACACACTGAGCCACAAGGGGAACTCTTATGTGCTTCTTTTTCACTTGTCTACATTTCTGTAATGAACACGAGTTGCTTTAAGAATTTTTTCCTTTCTAAGGTAGAAAGTTTTCCCCTTTCCACCCATACAGAAAAGATGGCTCTTCATTCTGGAAAGCGCGAGGCCTGGAGCTGTAAACACAGCTTCTTTGGCTGTTGATCCCCTCTGTTCTCTGAACCCCTGTCAGCCCCTCCATCACCCCAAGAATCCTGGTGCTTCAATTATTCATTTCTCTTAGTCTCAGCTCCAAATTCCTCTTCTTCTCTGCCTACATCTACACCACACAGCTAATGGTGACACTAGACTAGAGGGGGACTTTGGGTTGCCCTCATGAGCAGAAAGATGTGTTAGATAATCTGTGATCCCTTTGCCAAGGGATGCTGTGCTTTTAACTGTGAGGTGCCTAAGCTGAGAGAATGGGGACGGCCTGCTTGGAGCTCCTCGTCTCTGTTTTGAACGCCATTTTCCTTCCCCTTAAATTATATACTGATACCATGGGCTGTCCCCAGCCTCTGACAATGACCAGTGTGCTGGGGCATTAGCCATGTTTAATCATGGAAAGAGAGCAGAGCAGAAACATTAAAGATTCCTGCTCTGTGATGTCCAGGGAAATCCTAGAGGTGAGTGTATGTCTGTCCCCAGAGCTGCACTGCACCCCTGAGTGCCTGTCACCTCTGGTGTCTTTACTTTGCCCTGAGTAGTGGTCAGATCCCATAATGGCTTCTGAGTCAGTGACTGAGAATTCCTTCACCTAAAAAATGCATCCTAATATCAAAACCTGTAACACACCATAAAGAGCATTAAATGCCGTGAGCCAACAAACCAAGCAAGGTAGAGGACTTTTAGCTGGAACGTTCAGGACCTCGCCCGGCTAATCAAGAACTGTGTCTAGGCTGTCCTCTTGGGGTCCAAAAATAATCGCCCAAACATCTTACTGAGTCTTCAAATTATAATATACCGTGGGCTTTAATACCTCACCCAAGCTTCTATCAGCCAAGCTTCTGTAAGAATAGTATTATTAAATGGTCATTAAAATCAGATGTCTACTTATCAACAGAAGATAAAACTTGAAAGGAATAAAAAGCAGAAATAAAAAAATAAGAATTTTAAAACTTGATCCCAGTAATGCCAAGGTCATTCCATCCTTGTCACTGATTTATGCTTCCTACAGCTAAAGACTGGTACATTGAAAGTTTTTATTTGGCATTTATTGTACATGTTGGAGGATTTGTAAATCTGGCTCTTGATCTGTTGATATTATGGCTGCCTCGTGGGACTTGCAAATAATTTTCTGATGTGGGCAAATCAATTTTGTTGAAGAGACGCAGCTTGGAGGCTAAACGAAGGGGAGAAGTAAAGAGATATAAAAACCCTGAGCTTTAGATGAAGTGTTCTGAACAGGCCCAGCGAAAGCCTCATGTGAGAGGAAGAATGGAAGGTTTTGCAGTTTTCTCTTTTATGATTACAGACTTTAGATCATGAGTCACAAACTGGCTTCCAAAAGCCAAACTACTGTCCATAACCATGTTTCGCATAGCTTGTGAAATATTTGTCAAAATTTTGGATTACCCTGATCAGTGAGGGAATCCAAGTAGAAACTGAAATAAACGTGCTGCTCCCTGAAAAACAATCAGAAGTTCTGGCCACTTGGCCTGTGAATCTTCATGGCAATAGCTGGCAGGTGTGGTTGAGCCCTGGCCTCCTAGACCTGGGCCATGAAGGCCCCAGTCCGCTGGAGCTCCTACCTGGACTGTTCCATTCACTGACGTCACCTGCCTGGCCTTTGTGGACACTTGATCTTGTGATCCCACTTTAGACACATTCCGAAGACTAAGGTTGGGGAAAAAAAATCATACCATTACTTGTTGCTTATCTGAAATTTAAATTTAACTTGGTGTCTTCCAGGTACTTATAATTTGGGATGTACAGGTAAATTTAACAGAAATAACTCAGACAATTCTTAAAAACAAAAAAGCATAGTGCAACATTTTGTGGGAATGCAGAGGAAGGGAGGAGACGGGGAAGAAAGGATTAAAATTTTGAGTAAAACCGTGTAGAACACTGGGGCATATGATCTATCAAATGTGTTTACTTGATTCCTGTGCTCTTTCTTTTCTAAGATATCTCTGTATCTTTTCTTTTTATTACGTGTATGTGTCTGCTCTGAGAAATGTAGACTTTGATTGCAGAAGTTTTGATGAACATGTTGAGTTGGGCCTTCAAGAATAAGAAAGACTTTTTTTTTTTTTATTGCTTTTTAGGGTCCCACTTGGATCATATGGAAGTTCCCTGGCTAGGGGTTGAATTGGAGCTGCAGCTGCCGGCCTACAGCACAGCCACAGCAATGAGGGATCTGAGCTGCATCTGCAACCTATGCACAGTTTGGAGCAATGCCGGATCTTTAACCCACTGAGCTGGGCCAGGGATCTAACCTGCCTCCTCACAGATAGTATGTTGAGTTCTTAACTCACTGAGCCACAATGGGAACTCCCAAGAATAAGAAAGACTTTGATAGAGAAAGAAGTGATAGAAAGAATTGACAATTAGTAGAAAAAAACTACTTGGGAGAAGTTACTGGCTTCTGGGTACAAATAGAATTGAGGCAGAAAAAATCAGGACAAAAAGCAGTGACTGGATCATATATTTAGCTAGTGATCTCGAAATGCCACCCGTGAAGAAAAGTTAAATTTTCTTTCTTTACAGAAAATATAATAATTTCTTTTTTGACATGTGTTCCCAGTGTGCATAAAAGTGGATTGATTATAATCCTTGGTTTCCATCACACTATTGTCCTTGGTCCATGTGTGGACCATGGCTCTTTATTTATTTTTTATTCCTGTATGTTAGTGCTTCATTACACTTTTTCTCTCCCTGGTTTGTACTTCCTAAGTATAGTATGATATTAGGTTACCTAAATAATATATAGATATACTCTATTCTTTTTCACTGCTGTATGAAAATGTGTTTTGTGACTCTACTACAATTTACCTAATTTCTTGGCAACGAACAGTTGGAACATTTCCAAGTTTTCACTATTTTGAATAGCATTACTAGAAACATTTGTGCATACATCTCCTGATACATGTGTAAGAGTTCCTCTTGGGTATATGTCAAGAAGGGAAATTATTGATTGATGGGTTGTGCGAATGTTTATCTTTAAAAGAGAAAAGAGAATGCCAAATTACTTTCTAAAGTTGCTACTCTTAAGTTTTTATTATCATCATTATTGTTGTTGTTATTATTTTTTTTTTACAGCTGCACCCACAGCATATGGAAGTTCCCAGGCCAGAGACTGAATCCCAGCTGCTGCTGCAACCTATGCCACAGCGATGCTGGATCCTTTAACCCATTGCGCCAGGCCAGGGATTGAACTCATGCCTCCACAGAGACCTGAGCTGCTGCAATTGGATTCTTAACCCATTGCATCAGAGTAGGAACTCCAACAGTTTTTATTATTAACAGCTATGTGCAAGAATTTCCTTTGATTTCCCATCATCAAAATATGGCATTGTTCAAACTTTAAAATTTTTGTTGCAAATTTGTCCAAAAAATTGGTTGTCAATCAGTTTGGTGTAAAATGATATTTTTAACTTGATTTGCATTTTCTCAATTACTGTGAAGGCTGAATATGTCTTTGTATTATGTTTAGCCACTTATATTTCTGATCCTATTTTATCCCTGTTCATACGCTTTAAATCCATTTTTCATTTGGACATTTTGTCTTTTTATTATGTGTCTATGAGCTTTAAAAATATTCTTTATTCTAGTCATTTGTTAATTAATTCTATTGCAAATGTATTCTTTCAGCTGATCATTTGTTAAGGTATCTTTGATTGATAACTAAATACATCTTAAGTTTCTTCTCAAGGTTTCTATAACAAATATAATTTGCTTTAAAATCAAAAAAATACTTTTAAAAAGTCTTAGGTGAAGGATTTAATAGAGATTTCATTTTAAAAATTTGTGTGTGTGTGTGTGTATTTGGAGGTACACATACAAAATTTTAATATCTGTTATATATGAATATATATTATATAGGCTGAAATCAAAGATTATTAAATATCATTTTTTTGTACTTTTAATACTATGCCATGGGTAATTACTTTTTGATAATCTATAAAGGCATCACTGAAATTTCAGAAAAGTTTAAAATCTAACAAAGAAAGAAAAGAAAAGAATGCTTTCTATACTAAAAATAAGGTGATACCAACACATGCAACAAGGGAAATAAATTACACCAAAATTTTGTGTAGCTGGGCCATGGGACATTCATTTCAGATCTCAAGCATAAATATTGCCTTAATTTCTTAAAATATGTTGTTCCAGGAAACCTTTTTAAATAACATAATTATTAATTAGGGTTACCATTACTGAATCAAAAAAGCCAAGTTCAGTACTATGTCTTTGTGGAAAACAACACAAAATAAATCCCCCAATTCCTGGGCCCCATTGCAACAAGGTTGAACAGAAATTTATCCAGGGCCAGACACACAGCTTATTATAGGCCACAGCTAGGAAGTTCATGACTAAATTTATATTAAAGAACACCTTCTCACCACTTAGAAGTATCATATTGAAATTTACGAGGCTGTTTACAATTCTTAAATCACACTTTATGGTATTGGGGCAAGGTGTGTTGAAAACCAACTCAGCAAAAATCGGAATATATTGAGTTCATCATTTATAGAACTTTAAATAGTAGCCTTCCTTGATTTTGTTGCTGGAAGATGAGCACTTACACTGGATATTTAAAAACTAACAAGTAAAAATTGATGAAAAGAAGAGGTCAGGTAGATAAAAATTATGAATTTGATTTGAATTATTCTATCTGACAAGAACTATTGTTTGTACAATCCATCACATCTTCAAAATGGCTTTCAATTTTGTTAATTCACTTGATCCCCATGGTAACCTCATGAGGTACGTAAGACGGGTCACTAGCTTCAGTGAGGCAATCAGGTCTCAGAATGTGCACATTCCTAAGGAAACATAATGGGCAAGTGATGACATCAGGATCAAAGCCAGATTAATTTTTGCCAATTTCAGTGTTTTTTTTTTTTTTCCCTTTCACAGAATGGGACCTAGGAAACACAGCCATTCAGTAATGAATGCCAGAGATATCTATTTTTCCATTTCCTAGATGTAGCTGAAAAATTAATCAGTTTTAAAAAGAAAATGCATTCCATTAAGAAATAATTAAAACATCTCCCTTTTTCCAGGGGAAAAAAAGGAGAGAAAAAGAGGCAATTAACTACTCAAAGAAACCAAATGAGATGTAGCTGAAAATGAAAGCAAAGGAGTCAGCTGGAGAAGCCCTAAAGAGTAACACAGGTATCAAAAAATAAAGATACATCAGGGGAAAAGAGTGCAAGACTCCTGCCAGGCTTTACCTTGGTAAAGCATGCACTTAACACGTGGGTCTTTTGGTTGCCAGATAAGTAGAGTCAAGGAAAGGCAATGCCACCATATTAAATCTGCGGTGTCTAGTTTCATGGAGCAAGTTTAGAAGAGGGTAGAGGAGGGAATGCAAACTGTATGAATAAAGGTTTATGGTTGGATGGGTCAGAGGGGCTATGAAGGGGAGTGATGAACAGTAAACTTTAGACAGAAAGTAAAGGCCTTGAAAGATAGGAGGCTTATTGAAATAGATTTGTGTTAGATGATTTTATTAGGAAATTTGAGTTTAAAAATGGATAATTAAAAAAAAAAAGCTCCCATTGTGGCTCAGAGGTAATGAATCTGACTAGTATCCATGAGGACTCAGGTTCAAGCCCTGGCCTTGTACAGTGGGTTGGGGATCTGGTGTTTCCATGGCTGTGGTGTAGGTGGCAGACACAGCTTGGATCACACATTGCTGTGGCTGTAGTGAAGGCTGGCAGCTACAGCTCTGATTCAAACCCTAGCCTGGGAACCTCCATATGTCATGGGTACAGCCCTAAAAAGACACACACACAAAAATTATCTAGCAGAAATATGTAAACTTTCCAAATGATTGAAGGAACAAAATACACTATACAGTGAAAAAAATTTTTCTTTTTAAATAGAGAAAATCTGTGCAAATGGAAAGCATGCCAAAATGCCAAGATTAAGATTAAACACATCTTAGAGGTCCTGCCATGGTGCGGTGGGTTAAGAATTCAACTGCAGCAGCTTGGGACACTGCAGAGGTGTGGGTTCAATCCCCTTCCCAGCTCAGTGGGTTAAATTATCTGGCATTGCCACAGCTGTGGCTTGGGTCACAGCTTCAGCTTGAATTCAGACCTTGGTCTGGAAACTTCCATATGCCATGGATGCAGCCTTAAACAAACAAGTAAACAAAACCCCACATCTGACATGTCAGTAACTGCAAATGAGCCAAATACCATGATTTTAAAAATACAATTGAGTTACACAGTAAAACCCAAGTATAAACTGATAAAACAGACACATTTAAAACAAAGAATGGGTGAAATAAGAGTTAGAAAAGGTATGCCAGGCCAAAAAGTAAATAAAAATAAAAGCAGAGATTAATTTTTAAAAATTGAACTAATAATGAAAAATTGTTTTTAAGGGTAAGGCACAATAAGTAGATAAACTCTGATGGAAAACTTAATTAGGAAAATAGAAAGCACACACAAATTAAATCACAAGAGGTAAGTTATTACAGATAGAATAAATTGAAAAATTATGAAATGCTTTGCTCTACAATGTGCAAAAAATTGGAAAATGTGGATAAAATGAATGTAAGGAAAGATTATCTAGAAAAACACAGAACACTAAAACTGACCCCAGAAGAAATAAAAACTCTAAAAAGACCAAATGCAGTCCTCATTAGATGCAGATATGTGTGTCTGCACATACAAACACATATCCATAAAAGCAGAAATGGATTCTGGTTTTTGGGTCTTCATGCTTAAACAACTTTGTCACTTTCTTTATAAAAAAGATACAAGTTTCTCAAACAAATAACAAAGTGAATGCTTATTTAAAATGAAGAAAAGAAAAAAGGAAAAGTGACAAAAATTAAATTCAAATGCAAATATTAATAACTCAGGTAAGTAATATAATAATCTGATAAATGTATTTATCTATAATATATTTTCTTCTATAATTCTTGACTATGTACTTTGTGATCTCTTCATATAATGATTTTTGAGTATGTTTCTCTATAGAAAGACAAGAAACCAATTGGTTATTTCCTCTGGTAACACTTACCAGTTTTTATTTTTTTATTATTGTCTCTTTCAGTGTCTTTCACTTCATAGCTCATTATTGATAATATAAAAACACTGTAGGATTGCTGGTAGATTTGGGGAAACCTCTATTAAGTTTCTTTCACATACAAGATATGTATTTTCAGATATTTTAAGTTTTTCTGTGCAGTGTTTAATCTTAAATACTGTTTGAATTGATGTTACTCATTACTTAGAGCAATTCAAATGCTTTTGAGTGTTGTTATGTTCCATCGAACAGCATAATTGTGTAAGCAAATTTCTTGTCAGCTACATACATTGACATATTGATAAAATGTGTAGTTTTGTCACTGGAATGCTTGTTTATTCAAGTTCTTTCAGTTTTTGGTGGTGATTTGGCATGTCGTTTGTCTGTAGCCTCCCAGGCTTGCTAAGGTGCAATCCGGCATCTAGGCACGCTGAAAACAAGACCAAGAAACACGCTACTTCACACTCAGGTAGAGTCGTAGTTTTCAGTACTGCTACTGATTTGCGCCCTACACATGGGAATCTTGGTATGTTCTATTTTGCACACTTTGATTTTTTTTAAAGTGTGGTATTTTTATAAATGTGTATGCTGCATTATTGAGTGTTATCCTCCCAGGAGAAATCCTCCCTTTTGACTAGGTATTGCCCGAAAACAAATCCTTTGCTTATAGAGTTAAATGTTTGACAGTTGGAAGACTTTCCTGCAGATTAGCTTCTGGTTCATACAGTCCAAATTGCATTTCTGCACTGTACCAGCTACTTCCAGAACTAGATAACCCAGGAAAAGCTCATATCATTATCATCTCTGTTGGATTTTCGTTTCATGATACCAGGTAAGTAAATATAGTGGGAACTGGGAGTACTCTGGAAACCACGCCTAGATATCAAATCAGTTAATGAGAACAAAGCAACACACAGAAGGGATTGAAGACCACAGTCTGTGTGTGCGTGTGTGGGCACCAAACTAAACATATATTGAATTTGGCTTTCCCGTTACAGATTAAATTTTCCAAAAGTAAATACTGGAAGAAGAGTTTAGGGTGCAAGGTGCTCATTAGGGATCAACACCTGGTGTAGGAAGGAAAGGAAGCAGGCCAGCACAGAGCCTGTGATGCAGAGAACCCCAGAGCCATCATCACCTGCCAGAGTGTGTGCCTTGGGCTGAAATGCCTGGGTCATTCTACCCCTCCTCACTCAGTCTCTTGGAGAGAGGGCTGCCCATGGAGGGGTGTGAAGAGCCTGCATCTTAAATAGACCCTGAAAAAGATGATGATTAGAGGTTTTCTCAGGACTACAATCCCGTCAGTGGAGGTGTGAGTCCTTTCTTGAAGGGTGGATTTTGCGTTTGTGGGTCTTTTTGACTTTTTAGGGCTGCATTTCGGCATATGGAGGTTCCCAGGATAGGGGGTCCAGTCAGAGCTGTAGTTGCTGGCCTCTGCCAGAGCCCCAGCAACATGGGATCCAAGCTGCATGTGCAACCTACACCACAACTCATGGCAACACCGGATCCTTAACCCACTGAGTAAGGCCAGGGATGGAACCCCAGTCCTCATGGATACTAGTCAGGCTTGTTAACCACTGAGCCATGACGGGAACTTCTTGAAGGATGGATATGAATGGCACATCTCCAGGCCGACTGTGTTCCTCTAAGCCAGCTCCCCAAGAAGTCTGCAGACACTCCAACATCACCTGACAAAACTAAAAGAGTGACATAGAACATGCGAAGAGACACTGGCCATAGCCAATTGTAATTTAAAACATCTAACTTTGCAAGTTTCACAAAAACATATGACCACATGGACCAATTTCTAGGGCCTTTCTGGGTCCTTGTTAGGGTTCCATGCATGAGGACTTAATGAGGCTTAAGTTTCATTAGTGTACGTTAAACCTGTGATATAGGCAAAGTGTTACATTTCCCAAAAGCCTCAGGTGATTTCACAGAGTAATCCCACCAAACCTGTAAGGAAGAGGTTAATCCAATCCAATTTAAACTGTTCCAGAACACAGAAGCATAAAGCCGTTTTTGAAGTTCTCTTTTTATGAGATTAACATAATAGTGAAACTTAAACCTTACCAAAAAAAAAAAGGGAAAAGTAAATTACAGACAAAAGTAATTTACTTATATTGATGACTGCTGTGGACTGAGCTGTGTCTCCCCGAAATGCTTATGTTGAAGCCTTAGCCCCTCACGTTATGGTTTTTAGAGGTGGGCCTTTGGGAGATGCTTAGGGTTAGATGAGATCACGAGGGTTGGGCTCTGTGATGGGATTAGTGCCTTATAAGAAGAGAAACCTGACAATCTTTCTTTCTCCTCCATGTGATGACACTAGCTGCCTGCAAGTCAGGAAGAGGACTGTCCCCAGGAACTGAATCAGCCAGCGTGTTGATCATGTTGGACTCTACAGCCTCCAGACCTGGGAGAAATAAATGTCTGTTGGGTAAGCCCCCAGGTCCTTAATGTTTTGTTATAGATGTCCAAGCTTATTTATTAAGACAATAATGAACAGAATCCAGAAGCACATTAAAAGAATAATGCACTAGAACTAAGTGGAGCTTAGCTCCAGAACGTCAAAAGGTTAGCAAATCCATGTGTGTAATTCATCATAGAAACAAGTCAAAAGAGAAAAATTATACGATCATCTCTAAAGATGCTAAAATCACATTGGGTAAAAGTAGCTCATCTTAATAAAAACTTTAATAAATAGAAAAGGTGACTATTTCTGTAACTGGTATATAGCTTTCTGAATATATATTTTATTTATTTTAGTCTTTTTTTTTTTAGGGCTGCACCCATAGCTTATGGAGGTTCCCAGGCTAGAGGTATAATTGGAGCTGTAGACACCAGCCTATGCCACAGCCACAGCAATGCCAGATCAGAGCCATGTCTGCAGCCTACACCACAGCTCACAGCAACGCCGTTATCCTTAACCCACTGAGTGAGGCTAGGGATCAAACCCACAACCTCGTGGTTCCTAGTCAGGTTCATTTCTGCTGCACCACAATGGGAACTCCTATGAATATATATTGTAAATATACTTTGCCCTTAAAATCAACATCATGCTTAATGAAGAAGCATTAGAGTTGATTCTCATTAAATTCTATTCCAACAGGGTTTTTGTGGGATCTAGATATTGAGTATAAAATTAATACAGAAATTAAACAAACAAGTGGAATTAAGAAAATGCTGGAAAAGAAGAGTAACAAGGGGAATCTAGGTTTTTCAGGAATTACAATACAAAATACATCTATGCTAATTAAAACAATATGATATTGCTACTTTAATAGACAGACAGACTAGTGACATATATCAGGAACCTTAGAATATAAACCTGAATATATATGAGATCATAAAATATTAAAAAAGGGATAAAAAAAGTTGTTCAAAAAAATGGAGCTGGGAAAATTGGGTAGCTATCTGAAAAATATAGCTGGCTACTGATCATACCTCATACATAAAAATGAGCTCCACATTTTTAAAAGATTCAGTATAAGTTGAAAACATAGAATACTACAAGAAAATATGAAAGAATTCTTTAAAAATGATCTTGGATGGGGGGTCTTTTTTTTTATCATAACACAAAACCAACATGAAAAACTTATAAATCTGACCATGTAAATATAAAAATAGAATTGCACAAAGAAAAAAATAGAAGTCAAAAGACAAATTAAGTAGGAGCAAATATTTGCAACTCATATTGCAAATATAGAGATCCTCTCTTATCGAGAGCTTCTACAAATCAATAAGAAAAGAACAAATATCTGAAAGAAAAATAGGCAGAAGGTTTTAATATACAGTTCACAAAATCAGTACTACAAACAGTTCTTACACATATGAAAGAACTCTTAGCCTAATAGCAAAAGAAATGCAAATTAAATCCGCAAAGAGATACCATTTTCTACCCAACGCACTGATAAAGTTAGGAACATTAAATGACATTCTGTGTCACCAGGGAGTATGGAGAAATAGGAACTCTCTCACACTGAGAATTCGCACATGCATTCTCCTTGGAGGGCGAATTTCACAATCCTGATTCACTTTTCCAATGACCACCTCCTTTACTCTAAGAATTTCACTTCTAGAAACTTGTCCTTTTAATGAAAATTAGGTTGATGCAAATGACACTTGTTTAAGTAGACCCAAAGTAGTTCACTATCTGCAGTTTAATATGGTCCAACTCAATACTTGAAAATGATAAAAATAATGAACGTGCCAAGAAAATATGCAATAGAAAAAACTTACATGTCTATCAACAGGGCACTAGTTAAACCAGTTATGTACATTTTTTCAGTGGAAGACAAAGCAAATTTTTTAATGAAATATTTTTATTTATACTGATATGGAATAATTTCATGTACATTGTTCAGTTAGCAAACTATTATGCATAGTGGGCCAACATTTGAGTAAAATTGTAAAAAAGAATATATTCATGAATATTTTCCTTTATATACTAAAAGTGTCCCCAGTATAATATAAAAGAAAATCATTCTATTGTTTGCTTTGGGGAAGGAAAACCATATGAGTAGTGGCAGAGATGCAGGAGCATTGTGTAACTTTTGCAAAAAAAAAACAATGCAAAAAGATATAACCTAAGTTATGAACTTTGGTAACATGAAATCTATTTACTTTTATTAAGTAGATATTATTTGAGTAGTTAATACTCTCTACTAGACATAATTTAAGTTGTCAGGTGGCAGCCATGGACAAAATAGACAAATTCCATGTTCTTCTGGTGATTACATTTGATAGGAAGAGAAAAACAATAAACAAAGAGGCATATATTCTTTGCAAGCACATACAAAGGTGATAAGCACCGTGAATTAAAACAGAGCAAAGATGGGAATTAGGACACGTGCAAGGGTGGTCAGAGAAGTTCTGTCTGATAACACAACATGGGAGCAAAAATCTCTAGCAGGTAAGTGTCATGGTCCATGCTAGTGGATTAGAAAAAGAACTTTCCCGCATAGCAAGGTGAAGGGAAAGTAGAGTTGGTGAGATAAGAAACACTGCAGGCACAGCAGGACGACTTCCTGATAGCAGGGAGAGCCAACCCTGAGTGCGTGGTCATGTCTGTTTTTATAGCCCAGGAAGAGGAGAGGTCTCACAAGACCCCTGCTGACCGGCCGATTGGCTGGGGAAAGAGGGTTCTTATGATACACTTGCTGATTGGTTGTGGGCGTATAAGGCCCTAGAGTGGTGGTGAGGATGTGGGTTCAATGCCTGGCCTTGCTCTGTGAGTTAAAGACCCTGTGTTAATGCAAGCTGCTGTGCAGGTCATAGATGGGGCTCAGATCCGGTGTTGCTGTGGCTGTGGCATAGGCTGGCAGCTGCAGCTCTGATTCAGTCCTTGGTCCTGGGAACTTCCACAAGAGCAGGTACAGCCTTAAAAAAAGAAAAAAAAAAGAGAGAGAGTTCCCAATATGGCTTGGTGGAAACGAATCTGATTAGCATCCAAGGGGATGCAGGTTCAATCCCTGGCCTCTCTTGGTGGGTTAAGGATCCTGCGTTGCTGTGGTGTAGGCCATCATCTACGCTCTGATTCAACCCTTAGCTTGGGAAACTTCATATGTTGCACGTGCAGCACTAAAAAGACAAAACAAACAAACAAAACCAACAAATTCTAGTAGGACTCTTTCCAGTGTCCACCCACATCAGTTGGCTGTCATCCTTAGTAATAAACTGAGAACAAAGTAGCGAGAACTATTTTCCTCTCTGCCGAAAGCTCTGATAGCTTAAGGGGCTTTGTGTTAGCCAGAGTTGGTTCCAGTTCAGCCGACCCTCTGGAGCACTGGGCACCAAGCTGAAATACCCCAATTCCTCTGTTCTCCTCCCCCGTGTCCTTCAAACCTAGGTCAGAGGTTCTCCTGCCTTAGGGTACTATTTTATTTCTTATAACCCTCATACTTTAATTTGCAGTTGCCTGTCACTTCGTAAGTGCTCAATAAAGGGTAGCCATTATCATTACAGTGCAGATATTCAGAATAAGGTGCTATCTTTTGGAACAGATCCAAAGGCCCTCAGTATAGTACGAAAAGGACCTTATTATAATATAAGCCCACCTACCCCATTAAGAGTGGTCTCCCAGGGCAGCAATGGAAGATATCAGGAGAGGCGTCCCATGGCAAAAGCTGCCCATTAAGAACATCACCTGCCTTTTGGTCATGAGAGTCACACTCATATATTTGTTCATCTTCTCCACCTTTCACACCTCCACAAGCTTATGCAATGTCATTTTCCTATGGGACTTCTTTAAAAGTGGGAAGAGGGGGCATTAAACCAACAGGGAAGCCTAATTTTCTCCAGGCATCAGGCGTTAATTTATCAGTGCTCTCGTACGTAATGAATGGTCTCACACAGCTTGCGACATCTGGTTTGTTACAGCTAAAACCAACCTTCCTAAGTTAAGATCTGGAGGTTTGCCACAAGAGGCTAGTTAAACCTGTCACCAACTCCTCATTTAATATTTTAATAGACTTTTCTGGCACGGGAGCCATTTGCCTGGACTTGCCTTCCTCTCGATGAAAAAAAGACGTACGTTCAGCTTCATCACCCTACATATCCTCATCTTGTCTCAAACGCTCAGAGAACCAGGGTTGGAAAGGTCAAATCAACACAGAAGGGAAGTTTATGTAAAAACTCAAATAAAAACACGATGAAAGTGCAGAGACAATGCTCAGTACTGGCAGCTCGTAAAACAAAACCATGTTGCTAACTTGTCCAAATATTAGCAAGTCCTTTCCCCAAAACATAGCAAAGAAGAAAGGACTAGAAATAATGGGTAAGGGTAGAGTTGCTTGTATGGATAGCAGTGTCGATCGGGTATCCTTTGAGAGGAGAATGCCAGCAGATTGAGCCCTGACTATATGTTGTATCCATACCAGTGATCTCATTTGTTCCTGGAAAAAAATTATTAGCTCCTCAAAAATTGCAATTACTGGCTCTGTGTAAGAAGAACCTGAGGATCGAGGGGAGGGGGGGATTCGCTGATCACATAGCTGCTCAAGGCAGAACCAGACTTTGAACTCAAGTGCCTAATTCCAAGGCCCACAGGGCAGGTCTTCTCCACTCTATAAAAATGGGTAATTCAGTTTACATAAGGAATTTTGAATCCCAAGAGCTTCCTTATGTTTACAATGATGGCTGATTCCAGCGCCATTTCTGATGTGTACGTTTCTCCTCCATACCAAACAATTCCCTGACCCCAGCTGGCTGTCCTACAGTTCAGTTCAATTCAGTTCTGACACTGTTTGCCTGGGGATAGCACAAGCTTCCACAGATTAAGGGCTCGGTCCCATAAGACCGCTCCCACTTCGCAGCTCCATCACAGGTCCAAGTTGTTAACTTGTACTTCTGACCAGCCGGATACACATCAGAGGTTCCCATGATCTCCTCCTTGGGTTTGATTAATTTGCTAGGGCATCTCACGGAACTCAGGAAACCAGTTACACAAATCAATACCTAGATGAAGAGATTCCTAGGGCAAGGTCTCAAAGGTCCTTATTGTAGGAGTTTCTGTCTCCACGGAGTTTGGGGCCCAGCATGGCAGCACAGGGTCACCAACCTGGAAGTCTCTGAACCATGTTCTTTGGGGATTTTATGGAGGCTTCATTACTTAGGCTTGGCTGATTAAGTCTTTGACCATTGGTAATGGACTCAACCTCCACTCCCCCCACCACTCTGGGAGTCTAGGGGTGGGATTGAAAGTTCCAACCCTCAACCAACTCTCCCACATAGGGACTTTCCAAAAGTCCCCTCATTAACATACCAAAAGCTAGCTTTATCACTTTCTTCTCAGGAAATGTCAAGGGTTTTAAGAACTCTGTGCCAAGAATGAAGTGAAGGGCCAATACATATTCCTTATTATAAAACACAAGATCACGGTGGCAAAAGATACTTTAAGCACATACAACCATAAGTGTTATTGCTTTACAGGCTGGTGCTGGGTGGGAGAGGTCCCCACTGATTTCTTAGGCAACCAAGATGATCTTGCTTATTTGTCTGAGAAAAAGACACCTAGAACCAATACCAGAGAGTGAGCCTCTTTTGTCAGGGACAGATTTCCTGACATTTGGGATTAGCTGGAAAGAATTCCAATCTCCTGGGTGGGGCTGCAGAAGTATGGTTTGAGTTTGAGTTGGGATGGGAGTAGTTTAAGAAGATGGCCCTGGGAAGAAACCTCAGGTTCTATGAAGAATTTTTTTCTGGGCCTTAGCTTCCTGGGGACAGGAGTCCTGACTGGCAGTGCTTCAAGTTCCAGACTCAGAAAGAGGGAGACAAACTAAGGCGACAGTCGGTGAATTCACGTGTGTTAACACCCTACACCCCCACCTCCCAAATGATCCCAGGTTATTGAGAAGTTCCATGCTTTCATCTATATCTAGCCTCCTTGAGCCAGAAAACTGCTTCAAGTGTGTTTCACTCATTGTTAAGCAGATTCTGCAGCAAAGGCATGTTGGAACCTGCTAGTATGACATAGATGCTTCCAGAGGTTACGTAAACATAGGTAGGTCTGTGATTTGGGAAGATTAGTCCATTCAGAGCAGACGGTCAACTGTGAGATGGGAATTTTGGAGTGGAGAGTTCTGATTGACAAGCAAGTGTTAGACAGGCTGTGGAGATCCTTGTGTCAACTGGACAGCACCTTGCCCAGGTCTTTGGTCTCAGTGGGACTTTGAATTTGAGTCAGGTTCCAGCCTTTGTATGAATTAGGAAAAAGGCAATGCTCCTGAGTGGAAAAATAGCAAAACAGGATTCTTCTTCCAGGTGGATGTCAGCCTGGGCCAGGTCTCACAGTGTGATGGGGGATTTTGGCCCTGATTCATTTCTTGACACAGGCATATTTGGGCAGTACACAAATGGCATCACAGTTCATGTCAACCCAGCCTGAATAAGGTTAGGAAATAGAAGCAGAACCTTTTTATATTATGGAGATAATAATTACAATAGTAACAAAATTTTTATGAAGATCTAAAGAGATGGATAAAGTATAAATAATAATATAATAATATGATGTGTATAATGCCTAGCGCACACTAAATACCAGGTCAGGGTTTGTTCACGAAATAAATCTCAAACTGGGACATTATGGCAGCTTTCTTCTTTACAGTGCTTATAGGAACACTAAAGAGTTTTCCATTTAAAATCTGTAACTACTCAGATTCCGCTCTTGAGAATGTGAAGAATCTCTCTACAACTTAAAAGTTCATCCACTGCAGTAAACTTCTTTTTATTTTTCGGTCCTTTGTCTAATTGCTTTTTTTCCCTGCCAGTCCTACAGTTTTATGAATCTGTGACTCTTAGACTCAGATGTCCATAAACAACACCCATCTAATAAGAGAGACTCTTCAAGCTCTTCTCTTAGGAGCTGAGAAAAGAATATCTTATGGTGTGATGTTTCTAGAAAAGCATTTGCCTTTTCAAATGTCTACTTTCTAGGTATCTAAGTCCTGTTTATCATCATGAGCTGTTTGCAACGATCTTCCTTTTCATTGTGTCCTCAGTCTCCTAAGTGGTCCTGGCTCCATTTCAAACCAGTAAGCTGCCCTCTCTACCTCTGCATCTAGGGAGCCTTATCAGATCTTTTCCCTACACTGCATCTTCCTCAGTTCTCACTTAAGCCATTGAAAGAGTCTCCTTAAAGATCTTTTGCCACAAAATCATGTTTCACTAGTCCACTTTCCCAACTGCCAGAAGGACATTTTTTTAAATTAAAATCTTATAAAACTATTCAATGTCTCCCCATTGCCCTAGGAGGAACAAAACACTATTTACTTAATAAGGTATTTGAAAGTCTCTCCATCATCTGGCCCCAGTTTAACTTCATAACTTCATGACCTCATCACCAGCTGCTTCCTTTGAAGAGTCTACAGGAAGCCTGATGCACTACATACAGTTCTCTACACTGTTTCAGGACTCCATGTCTTTGCTAATTCAAAGAAAGTTATCCATCCTTCTCTTGCCCAAATGATGATCTACTCATCCTTCAAGGTAAGATGCAAGTGTTTATCTCCTAGTGATGATTTATTTAGTCTTCCACTTAATTTCTCTGTCTCTGTTAAAGATGATATTCATCCCCAATTTATACATTTACATTTTTTTCTACCCTGTTTGAAGGAAGGAGGATCCCTTCTAGGGCCCAGGAATGGGCTCTAGCGCCACATGGCAGAGCTATTCTCCCGGGCTCCCTTACCCTGCTGCTCTCTGCCCAGGTGCCACTTTCCAATAGAGTCTTTGGGTCCCCTTACTTCTGTCTCACTCTGATTCCTGATCATATTTCTAGATTGAAATCTCCCAAGAATTCAGCTCTTTCTCCTACTAGATGGTGAATAGTGACCATATTTGTCTTGCTTACTTACCATTGTGGCTTCAGTGTGTCTGGCACATAGTAGAATTCAATAAATAAATGTTTGCCAAATTACTTAATTAAAAAAAAAAAAGTCATAAATAGTAGCCAATGCCAAGAAGCTCAGGAGCCAGCCAAAGCCAGAATGACAAGGGTGGACACTGTTACGTGCCCAGTGGCCACCGGCATTCCTTTACATCACTTTTTTTGTTGTTTGTTTTTTTTACATTTTAGAGCTGTACTGGCAGCATATGGAAGTTCCCCGGCTAGGGGTCGACTCGGAGCTACAGTTGCCGGCCTACACCACAGCCACAGCAACGCAGGACCTGAGCCACATCTGTGACCTACACCACATTTCATGGCAACGCTGGATCTTTAACCCACTGAGCGAGGCCTGGGATTGAACCCGCATCTTCATGGATACTAGTTGAATTCGCTTCCACTGAGCCGCGACGGGAATGCCCTACATCGTCTATTTTATTTGATTCTGATGAAGGTCCTAGGAGGTAGGCATTATCATCCCATTTGAAAGGCTGATGGCCAGAAAAGTTACATTTCCTGCCCAAATCATGCTGCATGACAGCCAAGATTCAAAGCCTTGCTTCTTAGATCACAAACTCCTACTTCAATCCAGAAATATAATCGGGAACCAGGGTGAGACAGAAGTAAGGAGACCGAAAACCCTCGCTGAGAGCAGAGCAGTGCAGTGGTCACCCAAGCTTGGCCTCCTGGTTTAAAGGCCCACACTGGGGCAGCTGCTGGGGACAGGCTGGCTTTTCGCAAGGTGGGCTCCTTCAGGCCACCATGGAAAGCAGATCCCGAAGCCTTGATTTTGTTCATCAGCTTTTCTTCTTCTGCCCACACAACATTTCTTTAGATTCTGGAGTGAAACCAGCACTGCTTTCCACAATCAAGTTTCTCCTGTTACCCAGGAATAGCCAACCCGGCTGGGCTTGTTTCCTCTCCTGTGTTTCAGAGCTTTTGCATTCCCCATTGGAGGGCCTCTTTCCCTTCCCTCTGTCAGGTTGAATTCCCCGATGGTAATCATAATTATAAGCACATGTTGTTGCTCTCAGCCACCATTGAACTTGCAAGCTTTAGTTTTAGAGGCAAAAAAAAAAAAGTCATTTTAGGAATAAGTTTTCTGTCAAGGGGCAGTTTCCGTGGACAGAAAAGTGATTGTCAAATGCATTCTTGGAGCAGATTTGCATACTAAGCACGACTTGGAACCAGGTAGCCATGTCAGGCAATTACTGCATCAGCAGAACAATGTTTTATAGCTTCATGTGCTGGTCACAGGATTTGAATCTCAGGGACTTGCTGGCTTACAAAATGCTAATGGGGAATCGAAAACCCCAACAAGCATCCCAACAATCTTTGCAAATCAGGCCAGGAATTCCTCTAAAAGTCAGGCGTTTCTGTAAACAGTGTCGATTTGTTTAACTCCTTGTAGCTCCCCTTTTTCAAATTCTTCCCCTGTGCAATCAAGAAGCACACGTTCAGAGGCAAGCTCTCCAAATCTGGGTTTGGTTGACTTCTGGCATCTGTAAAGGGATGGAGCTGAGGGAAGCGGGTGGAAGATAGACTGGTATTTGGGTCTGTTTCATGTGCACATTGGATTTTGGTCAGCCTAGCATCCCTTCTCAGGTCCGTCCCTGCACCGCCCCCCACAGTCCCATGTTACAGAGGAAACACAGAAACTGCATATCCCCCCCACCCCTGATTCCCTTCTCTTTATTTGCAGTGAGAGGCACTTGAGTGAGATTTGGAAGGCTGAAGAGATGCCAGGATTCCTTGAGGGGAGCTGTAGTAGCTGTGTACCTGGAGGTGAAATTCACAGAGGCTTCTTGACAAATTATTTTGGGAGAGGTGGGGGAGGGATCGAATCCAAGCTGCAGCTACAACCTATGCCACAGCTCCGGCAACGTGGGATCCTTAATCCAGTGTGAAGGGCTTGGGGTGGAACCCACACAGTCACAAAGACAAGGCTGGATCCTTTACCCACCTTGCCACGGCAGGAGCTCCTTGACAAATTCTTGAAAATCACCTGCTTCAATGCTTCAGGCTGAAGACTTCAGCACTGACTTTGTGACTTTCAGTGATGGCTACTCTGTCCTTTCCTCCCCAGCTCTTCCAATGTTTTTTTCTGATACCTGGAATCCATAAAGCAGCTTCTGGTTTACTGAGTGAACCTTGGTTAAATACAGCATGTCTTTCAGAAAAGCATAACACTTCAGGAAGCAGCAACTTTGGAGCAATTTCTTTTAATTGTTTCTGACAGAATCATAGCTTGTAGAAGCTGGAAGAGACTCAGAGATCACGTAGGCTGAGTTTCTCAAAATTCAGATTCCATTGGCAAGTAAAATTGTTACAGTTTGCAGAACTGACATGGAACTTGCAATTTTTCTTTTGCTATGAATATGTTGATGCTTTTCAGGTTAATGACCACCAGTCATTTTGGAAAGAAGGGGTATTTATCATCCCTCTCCAACACAGCAGACTGTAACATCAGTAAAAGGAACAAAATTTCAAAGTGAGTGAATGTGGCTTTATGAAAAGTTTGCTACAACTTTTTTTTCCACTTTGTTGCAGGCAAATCTAAGCAAAAGTCTTCATTTTAGAGATAAGAAGACACAAGCCCAGAGAAGTTAAGGGCCTCTGCAGCAGAGAGCTTATTCAATGTAGCACTAAGACAAGGACCCAGATCTCATCTCTGGTCTAGGATTTCTCAGCCTCAGCACTACGGACATCCTGGGCAGAATAAATTATTTTCTATGTGTAGGAAATAGGGGTGGGGTGGGGCTGTCCTATATGCATCATAGGAGGCTTAGAAGCATCTTTGGACTCAACTCACTGGACACTATATCATGCTCAAGTGGTAGCAGCCAACATCTCCAATTTTCAAATGTCTGCTGGTTGAGAACTGCTGCTCTGATCTATGAGGGCTTCTTCTATGCTAGACTAATCGTTAATTTATTTTCGATTTGATCACCAGTGACCAACTGGTAAAAGAAGTCATTTTTTAAAATATCAGTTTTCAGGAGTTCCCGTTGTAGCTCAGCAGGAATGAACCTGACCAGTAACCGTGAGGATGAGGGTTCGATCCCTGGCCTCGCTCAGTGGGTTAAGGATCCGGCATTGCTGTGAGATGTGTTGGAGGTCGCAGACTTGACTTGCAGCTGGTGTTGCTGTGGCTGTGGCGTAGGCTGGCAGCTACAGCTCCAATTTGACCCCTAGTCTGGGAACTTCCCTAGGACATAGGTGTGGCCCTAAAAAGACAAAACAAAACAAAACAAATCAATTATTTTTTAACTGAAGATAAACAAGGAGAAGACTTTGTGGGGGGGCATATGATGGAGAAAAAAGCATGTAGAATGTTTGGGACTATGGGAGGTCCCTAAACCATACCTACGGATAAGATTAATTTGCTTTGTAATAATAGCCCCTCCTACTGAACATACTGAGCTGTGTACTTTGTGATATGCGTTCATCCCCCCCCCCCACTCAACAAGTCTGCAAAGTGAGTATTCTTAACCTCTGTTTTGTGGAGATAGAAACTGAGGCTCAGAGAGATCCAAAGCACCCTACCTGGGAATCTGCAAGTAAAGCAGATCTGCCCAGCCTTCTCCTCTCAGCTGCCTCACCAGGTGGATCAAGGGTCCAGGGTCTAGCAGCAGAGGAGGCACTGCCTGGCCCCAGCCTGCTGCCCCAGGTAGCTCAGTGCAGGTCGGGGGACAGGCTGCTGCTCAGGCATGAGATTCCAGGAAGTCTTGGGGGGCTGGGGAGCCCATTGGTGTCCACAGCTCTTAAATCCCCAAAGAAACTTCTGGAGTTCCAAATGCCTTTCTAGTCCTTTCTTCAGCTGGTGTCCTGAATAATTTCTACCTTCCCATTTTATTCACCTTCATGCCTTCTACTGGGACACCCATCTTTTCACTCATCCCTTTAAATACACAAATCCAGTTCTTCAAGAACTAATTCATGTCCCACCTCTTCTAGGCTGGGCTGGACCAGACTTTGTGAAAAATCCTTATAAGACCACACTGATCCTATGGCTCTAAGTACATATTCCACTTATTGTGACTGCTCTTTTGATAGAAACACAACCTTATTATACTTTTCCAACCAGACATACACTTCCAGAGATAAGAACCTAGTATATTTGGTTCCCATCCTGATTCTATCACTTACCAGCCATGTTATCTTGACTATATCACTGAACTTCCAGATGTCCAATGTCCTGACATGAAATATGAGTGTAATGGTATTTCTCCTGCCTGTTGCTATAAGAATCAAATCAGAGGGCAGGTCAAAGTCCTTTATAAGTTGCAACACTCATCACAAATGTTTCTTTTATCATGATTATTACAATTTAAAAAATCACACTCCTAATAGGTAATGTATTATTAATAAGTGTCTGCAGATTTATTAACAGCAACTGTCTTGGGGTGAATGTGCTGCACCAGGCAGGGTAGATCAGGACCTTGGAGGCTGGACTATGCCCACGTGTTCCCTACACTGGAGGGCTGCTGACTGCTAAGGAATCGGGGCAACTATATGTAGACGAGATCCCAGGCTGCTTGTGGAAGGCAGGATTCTAAGGGGGCAACCAACAGGCCATACTTTTGTATAATCCCCTTTCCTTGAGGATGCGTGGGACCTGTGACTTGCTTCTAGCCAGTAAAATACGGCAAAGGTGACACAATTTCACTCCCCAGCATTATATTATATGACTCCATTTTAGCAGACTGGAACGAGGGAGTCTCTTGCTGTCTTTGGAGAAGCCAGCTGCTGTGACATGAAAGGGCCTGTGGAGGGTCATGAGGCAGGGGACCGCCTTGCTGCATCACTCTGTGTTTGCATGTCATGTTCTTTGGGCTCATGGGCCAGGACCCAGGCTCAGCATCTTTCTGCTGTATGGGCACATGAAGTACCTGACCCCCACTCACTACCCAATACAGCTGTTGGAAGAATCAAATGTTGAAAACTTGGTTTCTCCCTGCATTCCTTTCCCCAGCAATTTTTTTTTCCCACCCACACCTGATTCGGGGCGGGGCGGGGGGCGGGCTCTACAGCCCCGTTCCTCGCTCCTTCTCTTTGCCATTCACTTCCTGTCTCTGGAGCATTAGGAGTCTCACTTGTGCAGCTGTGGGGAAAATGGCTCCATGGGAGCAGTGAACAGCTGGGGAAACTGAAGCTCAGGCTAGTGAAGAGGCTTGCCAGGGTCATACACAGGAAGTCAGCAGCCGAGTGGCGTCCCAGACGTCTAGGCCGGCCTTCTCCTGCAGAGCCCCCGCCTCGTGGCCAAGCCACACAGTGTGCGGGGGACTGGTTGATGGCAGCCACCCAGCTTGGCTTAGATGGTTTGTTCGTTGTCTGCACAGATCATACCGTGCTATAAATATTGCTATCCCCACAGCTAAATTAGGGTTGGTGAGAGGTCTTGATTCAGCATGGAGAGGGGGCTGGGAGAAATACAAAGTGAGGCTCAAAGACATAGCTCTTACTTCCAGTACTGAAAAGCAGATGCTGAAAAATAGCTGCAAATCTGTTGAAAACGTGTGTCTGGTCAAAGTGCTTGCTAAGGTCTCAGTGCACAGCTGTGGAGAGAAGATGGACGGAGGCAAGAGGAGGTTCTACAGCCCTGAGAGGGTCAGCGTCCCATTTCTCTGGGGTTGTGGTGGGAGGTTGAGGGAGACAACAGAACCCTTTCATTTTGGTTTGCTTGGGGCCGCTGGACAGCAGCTGGGAACAAGCTGACAGGAAACAAATGTAGGAAGAGAAGAATCCTTCCAAAAAAAAAAAAAATGATGATTACTCCTGAGAACTCTGGGCATGCCCGGGAAATGTGGGAAGGCCTCTTGTGAAGGATGCTGCTGACAGCAGCGCGTGGCCCGCAGCCTGCCACAGCAGTTTCAACGTCACCAGTCAGACGCGTGAATAGATTACAGCCCTTTCAGCATGTGGTTCCTATTCTCCCCAAATGGCCCAAAGAGAACGCAGGCCCATCCAGCCCAGGGTGTAGGTTTGGAGTTGAGTGAAGACATTTGAAAGCAGCAGATTCACGCAGAAGAAGATCTACAGAAAGTAGGACTTTATTTCAGAGAGTGCTGAGACGTCAACGTGGAGAGGGGCTTCAGATGTCTTGGAGTTCAGGGTCTGCTAACAGATTGAATCTTGAGTGGTGGTCCTGATGATTTCTGAGAGTAAGGTCTTGAACGTGGGCTTGGGCTTAGTGGGAAAGAGTGCCGTGATGGATTGCCAACGTCTGTCCGGAGGGCAGGAGTAGGAAATGATGGCAGAGTAGATGTAGACCATTTGTCCTCTCTAATGGTTCAGCCAACACATTTCATAAGTGAATGAACTGAAACCTAGAAAGAGGAGTGAGACAGAAGGAACAGTGGCAGATCAGGTCTTACATTTTATTCACTTGCTACTCTCATCTTGGGCTCGTTCATTCATTTATTCATTTAACAAATACGTATTGAGCATCTACTTTGTGACAGGTGTTCATACAGTTCAACCCTTAGCCTTTAGTGCAAGGGTGTGCTTAGCTCCTCATCTTTTGCAAAGCATCGATGTCCTTGGCTAAGTCCTGAGACAAATCTGTTTCAGTATCCTGGACAGTGGCATCGGATGCTTGCCAGGTAGCAAGAACTACCTTAAACACTTTGAGGGTCTGAAAAAAACATCATGTAATGCTCAGCATCATGGATTCTGCAGCCAAACTTCCTGCGTCCTAATCTTGTCTTTGACTATTTTAGCTACAAGCAAATTATTGAAACCCACCCTGCTTCCATCCCCTCATCTCTAAAATGAGGATAACCATAATGGTATTTTGCTCATAAAGTTGTGCAACAGTTAAGTGAGTTGATCCATGCAAGGCACTTAAAACTCTGTCTAACATATAATAGGTACTTTGTAAATATCAGTTAATACCATTTTAAAATGTAAAAATGGCAAATATGATTAATGTTCCCATTTATGGAACATATTATCTGGGTTTAGCAGAACACATTTTCTGCCAATGATTTGCTGTGTGATCGTGGGCCTCAGTTTCTCAACCGTAAGATGCATTAGTAATAAAACATACATGGTTGTTAAAATAAGTAGATAAGTAAAATGCTGTTCCAAAGTGCTTAAACGGAGTAATTGTCAACAAGCATTACCCGCCACCACCACATCTCCATCACCAACGTCATCATCACCACATCTCCA
>PVHT021183710.1:5065856-5173351 GCA_004024745.2 Catagonus wagneri | reverse complement strand
CACCCCTCCCCCACCCCTCCCCCGCCCCCTTGGCAACCACAAGTCTATTCCCCAAGTTTGTGATTTTCTTTTCTGTTGAGATGTTCATTTGTGCAGTGTTTTAGACTCCAGTTATAAGAGATTTCATATGACATCTGTCTTTCTCCTTCTGATTTGCTTCACTCAGTATGAGGGTTTCTAATTCCATCCGTGTTGCTGCGAATGACATTATTTTATCCTTTTTTATGGCTGAATAGTATTCCATCGTGTATATGTACCACATCTTCCTAATGCAGTCATCTGTCAACGGACATTTGGGTTGTTTCCATGTCTTGGCTATTGTGAATAGTAAACCACTGCATTTTCAATAGCGTCATAACCAAACTCATGATTTCTGTCTTTTCCCCTTCCTGCCTGACTCTGTTCCTCCCTTAGGAAGCTTGATGTCAGAGAATGCTACCACCTGCAAGGAGTGCCATGTCATCATGTTTACTCTGACATCTGCCCCTGGAGATCTGATTCCTTTCCAAATCTGATCAAGTTCATACCCTCTTTCTCGAGTCCCCCCTTCTGCTCCCTCCACTTCATTACCTCATCTCAAGTCCAAGGCAGCATCACCGCTCGCTGGACAATTGCAATAGATCTCTAAAGAGCCTCCGCTTATGTGTTTTGATGCTTCTCCAACACTGTCTCCACACTTTGGCCAAAGAAATTTATGTAAGATGCAAATTTGATTATTTCACACCCTTCTCTTTTGTTCACCCCATCCTAAACACATTCTTAAAGCCTAAACAATTGAAGCCATTCCAAGGTTGTTATGGGGAAAATCATGGCCTATAATAGGGAAAGCTCCATAGTTGCAGGCTCCCAGCTCCTTCTCCTGTCTTACCCTGAGGCTCACTGGCCTTTCTTCCCACAAATATCATGCTCTTTCTCATCCCTGGGTCTTGACATTTGTGCCCTCTGCCAAAAACACACTTGTCCCTATCAAGCTTATTGCATTAACTCTTACTCATTCTTTAGCTCTCAATAGAGCTAATGTGAATCTTACCTACAACACCAGGCTATAAGAAATGGCACATTATTTACTTAAAAAAAACAAGACTTTGAATCCCAGCTCACCTGGTGAACAGGGTCTTGGGTCTTCAGAATATCAAAGTAATTGCTGCAATGCTCATTGTCCAAGATTAGAAGGTTTACTGCTCCATGCTATGCTTTGCATGAGGGTCAGTGCTGAGGCCAGGAGCCTGCTTTCCTGGAGCCAGTCTCCAGGCACACCATTCAGCTGTTTATCCATTGACATCATGTCCTGGCATCTCTTTGGTACTGTGACGGGGTATGCTGCTAACTCTTACCGGCAGCAACCACCCAAACCCCATCCTTTTCCTAACACTGGAGCATCTTTCCTTCTCCCAGATGTGTTGCTTTGGTTTCTTCCCCTCTAAGCCCTTCCTTTGGGTCCCGGGTCTTCTGGGGTGACTCTTACGTGGATCTTTGGAAATGCAGTGAAGACCTGGGAATTGTAGCAGGGGCAGGAGATGTTAAAGTTACTTTTTCCTAGTACCTCCCACCATTACATAACCTTTAAAAAATATCTTTAACCGTTTTTGTGTCAAAGATACCTTTAGCAGTCTGATAAAGTCCATGCACCCCACTCCCAGGAC
This sequence comes from Catagonus wagneri, assembly GCA_004024745.2. Classification (NCBI taxonomy): domain Eukaryota; kingdom Metazoa; phylum Chordata; class Mammalia; order Artiodactyla; family Tayassuidae; genus Catagonus; species Catagonus wagneri. The sequence continues at coordinate 5,171,708 of PVHT021183710.1, read as the reverse complement.
AATATTTTAACATCCATAAAATGCACAGGAGGGCGATTCTATTGAAATAAGTTATCAAAAAATCTTCAAAAATTGTTGTGTAATTATTTGCATATATGTCTTTATTATCTGATTAAGTATCAGTAGAGTTGTGACAGGTATAATAACTATAATAATTTCAAAGTAGTGATGAATGTAAACACTATTTCAAGATCTCTGCAACTACTGGAACGCTAATCTAGTTGATAGCCACAGTTGTAAATGGAAGGAAGTGCCAGTTAGAAGGTACTGAAAATAGAGGTATAATTTTTTGCCTGAGTTCGAGGACCCCTCTGAATTAGGCCCGGATGGAGGAATTCTTCCTCCTGACAGTCTTCTCCGTCCTCTGGCTCATCTGTCACTGAGCACTCTGCACTCTTCTGCATTCACCTTTTCAGAGTTTGCAGCTATGCCTTGATTTGTATCAGTATCTGATTGTATAGTAGACTATAAACACGCTGAGAGCAGAAGACATTTGTTTTATTTGCAATTATATTCCTATATCAAGCACAGTTCCTGGTACTTACTTAATAAATGGGGGTTTAATAAATGCCTGATGAACAAATGACAAAAAATGAATGTTGAATAAATTCAATGTTACATGGCTTGGAGAATAAACTGTGGCATTTCCCTGATCCAGACTCTGTGTTACTTCCCAGATGTCTGACAGCTTCTTCAGGAAAAAATCTGGATGTCTAGGCTGGTGGGGGGGGGTAATCTGGGGAGAACTGTGGAGCTAGAGTCAGAGGGAGGAGAATAAAAGGTCTTGGAGGCTGTGGAAATGCAGAAGGTCCAGTCCTACAAGCTTTTCCAGAGGGGTTGGAAGAGTTCTTGGAATGAATTTTGGAGCTATGGCATTTAGGATGCTTTTGGCTGCAAGGAACAGGATATTGAGCAAAATACAACTAAAAGGTAAAGGCAGTTGCCTACCTGTGTCCAGAGCTAGGGAGTTCTAAGGATGCTTTAGAAGCTCAGCAGTGTCACCAGAGTCCACACTTTTTTTTTTTTTATCTTTCCAGTTGGCCAACTCCAGAGGGAGACATGTAAGATGGCTAGCAGCTTCCTATACCCAAATCTCCAAAAACAGGAAAGAGGAGAAACATCTACTTTATGTTGCCCTGGGGAACTGGGTCACAAAGTAATTTTGAAACCTGTGTTTCGGGAGAAAGAGTATGCTGATTGTTTTAGACCAATCGTATGTCATGCCTTGGAGCAGATTGTCAACTAGTATCTGGAGTGATGAGAGTTCTTGAAACAAGGAAGAATGAGGCGGTGGCTGCAAGTGGACAGATGATCAACTGTGTTGGCTGGAGTATAGAGCCCACACGGCAGGGGTGGGGACGGGGGACATGCAGAGCCAGCACTAGATGATACCCTTTGCCAATGAAGCAGCTCACTCTTTCACGGCTTCTAACCCAACATTTACATTGAAGGGGCAAGTCCCTTGTTGAGAGCAACATAGGCCAAGTCATGGATCGAAACCAGAGTGTTGCTAAAATGATTGCTTTTAAAAATCTGAAGAGTTGTAAGGACTCCTATTTTTTTAATAAAGTGTTTTCTAAAGTTTTTTATATTACATAATGTCTGTGTTTGCATCTAAATCTTCTCAAAATGCTATACAGCGATTAACAGTAATTGCCTCTGGAAAGAGCTGAGAGGTGGGAGTTAAGACAGAGACAGACTCCCTGTTCATGCGTTCCCTTTTGTAGCATTTCAGTTTTTAGTATATGCAGGTCTTATTTTTTCAATTAAAAGGGGAGTTTACTTTAAAAATATTCAAGTGAGGAGTTCCTGTCGTGGAGCATGGGAAACGAATCCTACTAGGAACGATGAGGTTGTAGGTTTGATCCCTGGCCTCATTCAGTGGGTTAAGGCAGTGAGCTGTGGTATAGGTCGCAGACACGGCTCGGATCCTGTGTTGCTGTGGCTGTGGTGTAGGTCGGCAGCTCTAACTGGACCCCTAGCCTGGGAACCTCCATATGCCATGGGTGTGGCCCTAAAAGCAAACAAAAAAAAATTCAAGTGATTATCTCCATTACGAAATTTCCACCAGCAAGGCATACTCACTACAGAAAATTTAGATGGTATTTTAAAGTAGATTTAATGTAATTAGTACCTACTGTGTGCCAATGCCAAATAACTGGTGTTCATTTGATTTTTTATTTAATCCTCACAACAACCTTGCTTATAAACCTGTACTATTTCTATTTTACAGGTCATGAAATTGAAGCTCAGTGAGATTAATGATTTTGCCGCAAATCACACATATAAGTAGTAGAACTGGGATTAAAATCAAGATCTGGTTAAAGTATCTTTTTTCAGTAAGACTAAGGTACCTCTCATAATGCAGCAGTGGAAAGAAGAAGAGTGGGGGAGAAAGATAGCCAATTCTTTGATAGATGTGTTCTTTTTTCTTTGTCTTTTAGGGCTACACCTGCGATATATGGAGGCCTCCTGGCTAGGGATCCAATCGGAGCTGTAGCCATCAGCCTACACCACAGCCACAGCAACGCCAGATCCTTAACCCACTGAGCAAGGTCAGGGATCGAACCCTTGTCCTCATGGTTGCTAGCTGGGTTCATTAACCACTGAGCCATGACAGGAACTCCTGTAGTTATGGTCTGTGAATCCACCATGAACACTGAATTAGTGAATACTGAACCATCGCTCCTGGGGAAACACAGAGTTAGCTTCCTGTGCGTCTCAGCCTGCAATTGCTTTGTTAACTAATCAATATATAACTTTGTTTTATTTGCCTTTTTGTTTACGGACACTTTATGTAATGTATGTTGTTGATTCTTGAGCACTGAACTCTGTCAATAGCAAATGAATGAAGCTAATTCTAACACATGTATTTTCTCCATAAGGGACATCACGGCCTTCCAGAACTTAGGAATACTACACAACAGTTCAATGTCATGCTTCAGTGCCATCTTGAACAACAAATCACCAAGAAAAAGCACAAAAATGTGGAAAGCATGGCACTAAGTAGACTTCAAAAAAGGACATTTGTTTACAGTATGAAAGCTGGAACAAAAAGGCAGAGAGCACTGCCTTGTTGGCTCTCAGCTGGAAACATGCACACCAGGTGATTCAAAATTTTCCACACTCTGCAAAAATCCATGAATGGCCAAGAAAGTGCTGCAAGTATTGATTTTGAACTCACAGATACATTTTAGAAAGTAGGCAAATTTGCAAATACGTTGAGGTCAATTATCTTCCAGTATTTCTGAAGTCAAGAGGTAACTGAGATTCTTTCCCAAACACTGAAACAAAATAGAGTGTCTCCATTCATTGAAAGCCACTGAACCATCTCTTAAGGTGATTAGACTTTTACACGGCACTTAGTGCCCCCGATCCGTTGGATGTGTAATGGCCTGTCTCTTCCACTGGAATATAATCTCCATGAAGACAGCCCCCTTATTTTGTTGAGTCTCATATTGCCAAGGTCTCTAAGAATGTTTGTCCCATAATAGGCCCTCCATCAATATTCTGTTGACTGAGTGATAAATGAATGACTATCATATGCTTGGCGTTTGAAGGCAATGCAGCCTTGGTACAAGCGTTCGAACATGTAGGACGTCTCAAAGGCAGTTTGATGGCACTGCCAGAATTCTTGGCTTAGAGGTCTGTGTAGAAAACATTCCCACCCACCGCCGTAAGGAAAATCCAGCACCGGCTGTGTTTCTGCAACTCTGGTGAAAATACATAAAGGTTAAGCTCAGTGCTAAAACCACTGACATTTGAACAACCTCAATGAGAAAGCAAAGTGGTTGTTGAGAAACATTCATTCGAGATTTTATGATGGAAGTGTGAGCGCCCGCGGTAATGACTCTTAAAGAACCATATAGACTTGCTGGGGATTTGTAGGAGGGGTGGTGGTGAGAATGCCTGTTCATTAAAATAACAACGCACATATGCTAGGTCCTTTTAACTGAAGGTCGGTGGAGCATAGCGAGTGGAGGGTCAGGTTTAATTATCAATGCACCATAAACAATGTCCTTTGCTGGGTAAACTCTCTTTGCACTGATATACAGTTAGAGCTGCTTGTCTTTGCTTTCAAGAACACACTCAAATTGTCTCATTCTGCAAGAAGTCTTCTCAAACTCCCAGAAAGAGGTTTCCCATCAAAAGCTGCTGGTGTTAAGGCACGCCTCCCATAGCGTGACTAGCTCAGCACATCTCTTTGGACAGGAGCTAGTTCTACAGACTTTCCAACCACACTTTCTTCGTCTGTATCCCCAAGTTCAGGCTTGCCCCTTTCTAATCCATCCTCTAAGGTCAGAGTGGTCTTCGCTGAAAAGCAAATTGGACCATGTCATTTTTGTGTTTACAGCCCATCTAGTGCTCCCTGCTGTCCCTTGGGTAAAGTCCCAGCTCCCCACTCTTGGCTCCCCTTTGCCAGATCCACAGAGCAGACAGCACAGGTTAGGAGACAATAGTATTGAACTTGGTTTACAGGTAGATGGAGTTTGTGACAGTATTCTTTCTCCTTTTGTATATGTTCAAAACTTTCCAAAAGAAAGAGAAAAGGAATGCTTCCTGGAGGTTGCTGGGTCTTAGATGAGACTTGAGTTTCAGTTCCCAGGGGGGCAAAGAGGTTGGGAGGGGGTGCTGTGGCCCGAGGGAACAGGATTTACACATCCCTAAATCCTACACTGAAACATTGTACATGCTCCTACACTTGACGGAGCACTCATCTGAAAGGCGATTTGTGGTTCCCCTGTGAGACGTAGCTGTGTCAGCGGGCACCATTAATGCCTTCCCAGTTTCATCAACTTCATCATCTCGATTTACCTGTCTCAGAGGGTAGCAGCATTATATCTATATTTATATCTCTATATATTGGTGCATGTTACAAAAACTGAAGGTTCTCCTGAGAGACACCAGCCTGCTGGGGACCACAGAGGGTCAGGGTGGCTGGAGTGTGAGGTGAGGATCCCAGGAGCTGCATGTGGAGAAGGAACGGGCTGGAGTTCTACAGTGAACGTTTGATGACTGAGTGAATGACGGTAACAAATGGGAAAAAGACATGGAGAGACTTGAAATAAGAGCTCAGTGAGGCAGAAGATGCTCAAAATGTTCGTGATGACTATTAGCATTTTCTTGGCAGGAATGAGGAGGACAGCAGTGTTCAGAAGGACTCACATTTGTTGCGTGTCCTGTGATGTCCTGGGCACAGTCCTGGGTCCTCTCCTTGGGTCTGTTCTTTCAATTTTAAGATTTAAGGAGAAGGGGTCTCTGGGCACCTGCGTAGTAAATAATGCTTCATGGAGCGCCTGGAAACTCAGATGGTCTTAAAGCACCAATTTGAATGAATGAACAAGGAGGGAAATGCTGTAGAAGTAACTGGTCTTTGCTCTCTGATTTGCATAACACGAACTTGACCTTCTTAAACAGGGTTCCCTCAGCAGGGGGGAATTGTCAAGTTGTGGGGTTATTCCTGCTGCTATAGGAGTTATGTTGATGATTTTTCAGTTGACATATCTGAAGAAGAATGGGATTCCATGGCAAAATATGAATGCAGGAAAGAAAAATTTTCTAAAAGTTTAAAACTCAAGTAGTACTTGAACCAGAACAGGTAAAACAGAACTCACATACCTTGCTCTTTTTAGGTCAAATTTTTATGAATATGATTCCTGAGATTTATTCTTTATTCTTTATACTAAATCTAGGCTCCTTAGGAGTTTCTCAATACTCAAGCTGAAGGATGGATTAAATCAAAAAGCCTCAAACGTCTTTAGCCTTCATGGCTCTTCCTTCCTCCCTCCCTTCCTCCCTCCCTTCCTCCCTTCCTTCTTTCCTTCCTGTCTGTGTGTGTGTGTGTGTGTGTGTGTGTGTGTGTGTGTGTGTGTGCAGGGCCGCACCTGTGGTATACGGAGGTTCCCAGGCTAGGGGTCAAATTGGAGCTGCTGCTGCCAGCCTACACCACAGCCACAGCAAACTCGGGATCTGAGCCGCATCTGAGACCTACACCACAGCTCACAGCAACACTGGATCCTTAACCCACTGAGTGAGGCCAGGGATCAATCCTGTTTCCTCACGCATAGCGGTCAGTTTGTTACCACTGAGCCACAACGGGAACTCCCATTTCTTTCTAACCCGACCTCCCATGAAGATTCCTCGGAGCTTGGAGCAACTCTCCCTCCTCTGCTGCCCTTAATTCTTTCCCCTGTAGCATCTATTTGGTCAGTAATCAGCCACTGTCTTTCGGCAATACCGCAAATCACTCTTTAGATCTGGGCTAGCCTTTCTCCTTTTGGGGGGCTATTTCTCAGCTTTCTATCTTACGCAGGTACCTCTACCTTAAACACTCTGCTCTTTCTCTCTGTGCGAACTTCAACTCAACTCCAACACCTGTCCTAAATCTTACCTCTTCCGTTGAGATTTCACCATCTTCCTATCCACAGGGCTAGGTTGCTCCTTATTCTAGATAGTGGAACATTTTGTTTTCATCCCTCCATCCTATGACCGTATTTGCAACAACAAAAATTAGAAACCCTATGGGATGGGTGCCAGAGAAGTCTGGAAATGGATGAGGGCTTGTAACCCCAGCACTCCGCAAATCGCACTGAAAGTACTTCTCGTCATCTCCGTATACAGGGCACTATCTCACTGTTATTTGTGTTTCTCTGGATAGGAGCTCCTTAAGAGTGGGCATCATATTTCATCTTTGATTCCCAGGGCATGCTGCAGTAACAGGCGCAAAATAGACGTTCAATAAATGCTAAATCGATGAGTAAAAGAAGGAATAATGTGGTTCTGTCTTGGAGAGAATGATGTGCTATTCTTTTACAATTTTCCCACTTTAGTTAAACAGGAGTGGAGGATATTTATAGACGTCAACAGAAAGGAGAATCAGGAATGATAAATGTGAAAATAACTAGAATTGTTGACAGAAAAGAAGGTTACCAAAAAAAAAAAAATACCAGAAAGAAAGATGAGCGAATGCACAGAATTCTGAGACACACGGGCCTGGATTACAGCCCTCTATCAGCTCCTTTCTGATTGTGGAACCTTGGGGAAGCCCCTGGATATCTGCATCTATAAAATGAGGAACCCCAAAATATTTTAGTTTCTTCCAACTCTCAAAGCAAACTGACTTGTTTGTGGGTGGTTTAGAAAGCGAGGGGAAAAGTGAAATATAATTATAACTAGCACTCTTGAACACTTACTGTGTGTTATTGTTTTCTTAATTCTCGTAGAAATTTATACGTTGATACTATTATTATTCCCATTTTAAAGACGAGGAGCCTGAGGTGCAGGATCTTCTCTCTTAAGTTCTGTGGAAGACCTTGAAGACACGTGAATCCAGAGGCCTCTGAAGCCTTCAGAGACAGCTGCACGACTGACAGCATTTATGACTTGAACCCAGCCAGAACCCAGATTGGGACTTGAACCCACGGTTTTTAAATTAGAATCACTCACCCAGTGTCTGGACTTACTGAGGTTCAGGACCTTCTTGCCTCAGCGCAGAAGGAATTCAGCAAAAGATGAAATGATGGGCAAGAAATAGCTTTATTAGGATAAGATGCTTGTGAGGGAAGCAAGCGGGCAGGCAAGGAAGTTCTGCCCCGAGGACTGGTGGGGGTGGGAAAAGCCCACCTCTTCCTCTTGCTCCCAGGAATAGCTTCTCCTTGGTATCCAGTAAGAGTATTCAGCCCTGTAAAGTTAAAATAGGACTGTCAAGATGCGTATTCAAATCGGCAGAAGGGTGGTCCTTAAAGGCCTGCCCTTGGTCTGAACCTGAACGCAGGTCTGCCCACCTCTCCCAGCTAATGACCTGAGGCATATCTTGTGCCTCCACTAGTCAAGCCTCCCTGCTCTGATGGTCCCTTGAGCAGTTATTAACTTACAGCGATCTCCCAAAGTCCCCTGGGTTTCCCCTTCTATCTGTGGTCCCTTACTGGGACCTCTATGACAACCTGCTCAATTATCTTACTCCGCCCCATCAACTGTGCACAGGGAAGGGGTGGGTAGGCAGGTCTCTGGCCACCCTTGCCTGCCTCGGGGGCTACCTGAGCAGTTTCCTGTTATCTGTCCCCCCCACCCTGTCCCACCCCCAACACACCTGCTAACCACACAGGGACTCCAGCCTCTCTTCTGAGAGCAAAAACATATCCGTGAGCAAAACAAACTCCCTGCCCTCGGGGGCTGGCATAATGGTAGGGAAAGACAGTCAATAAATAGATAAAGAAATAAAATACTGTCAGAGGGTAACAGGCATACCAAAGAAACATGCAACAGAAAGAAAGGATAAGGAGGAGGGCCAGGAGGAAGAAAGTCACGATGATAATATCAGTATAGGAAGCTCCCTCTCTCCCCACAGGGTGCAGGAGCAGAGGACGCCTCGGAGCTCTCTGGGGAAGAACATTCCAGAAAGAGGGAAGAGGGGGTGAGTGCGACAGGTGGAGAGAGTGCAGGGGGCTGGTGGGATCTGAGATCAGAGAGACCCTCGTGGTGCAGGGCTGGCCATGGGAGTTCATATACCATTTCCATTACTTTAAAAATATCTGCAGGACACAGCCGTGCCAGGTCTAGCGATGGGTTCTGCGGGGCACCTAGACAATAAGGGGCCTGGCCTGGGGGCGGCCAGCTTCCTCTCGGAAACACGCGTGCGCAGTGCGGCACAAGGAAGAGATCAGAGCCGAGACAACAGAAATGAAAAGGGCTCGCTGTGGGGGTTCAGAGCAGGAATCCCAGGCTGGGCGAGGTGGTGGGAAATATGGGGCAAAGCGCCTTTTTATGGAGTAAAACATTCATCCCAACACCCAACCCTTGGCCCTGATTCAGAAGCAGGGGAAGGAAACTTGAGAAGGAAGATCAATGGGCTCTGGGAGCGTGGCACTTGCAGGGCTTCAGGCAGCTGCCTGGTCCTGGGCTTTGAGTGAAATCAGAGGAGGAGGCCTTAAAAGCCATCCCCAAGGGGGTCTTTTCTCCTCTAAGGCCAAGGAGCCGAGTGGAGCGCATAAGACAGAGAAACGGGCCACACGCCTCACAGAGGTATCAGTGAAAAGCATGGGAGCTGCAACAGCGAGATTCCTAGAGCTGATGCCTTTACCTAGGAGAGGTTGCTCACACAAGTCCCCAAACAGATGCTCCTGATGTGGGCATCTCTTCTCCAGTGCAGAGTCTGGGACCTGCTTTGCTCCCCACCGTGTGACAGCCAGGGTCTCCGTAGCCATCGGCTTCTGTTGGAGGAAGAGCAAAGAGCAGGGAAGAGTGTGTTGGAGATTCCTACGCGGAAGCCCTGAGGGTGTGCTCAGACCCCACTGGCCCGATCTAACTGCAGGGAGCCTAGGAAGGAGGAGCCCTGTGCATCCGAAAGAAAAGGGAAGAGTTTGATGCAAAACTAGCCAGTCTCTGCTGCACGGGGTGAGCTGGGAAGTGCTGACCGTCATGCCTGGAGCATCGTAAACAAAAAGGAAGTTTGCTGCTTCCCTTTCCTTCCCAAGCTCCATCGATTTAAATAAAATAAATGGGATCTTGGCTCTGTGGCTAGGAACAGGAAAGCTTTGCCGTTGGCAAAATGTTTTGTTGTAACTAACCTACAACAAGAAGTTGTAACCTGGGAGTTCCCATCGTGGCTCAGGGGTTAACGAACCCAACTAGTATCCATGAGGATGCAGGTTCAATCCCTGGCCTCGCTCAGTGGGTTAAGGATCCAGTGTTGCCGTGAGCTGTGCTGTAGGTCACAGATGCGGCTCAGATACCGCGTTGCTATGACTCTGGCAGAGGCTGGTGGCTACAGCTCCCATTCAACCCCTAGCCTGGGAACCTCCATATGCCAGGAGTGCGGCCCTAAAAAAGACAAAAAAAAAAAAAAAAAGGAAGAAGAAGAAACAGCTGTAAGCTGGAATGGAAAAGCCTTACAAGAAGAATTTAGAAGCATCCCTTGGCACGCACACAGGTCTGTTCCCAGCCTTCCCAGACCCCCACCTCCCCTGCCCTGCGCCCCAGCTCTCCCCCTGCCTCTGCACACACACCTGCACCCGCTACCACATTGGGAGGCTTGCTGTTCTCAAACACATGAGTTTTCACAGTCCTCTCCTTTGCTCTGTTGCTTGCACTCTCGAAATACCTCTGTCCCATCCATGTACCAGACTTTATGCCAGGCATTAGGGATATGGAAACGGAGAGCAAGAATGGGAGAAGAAGAGAAAGAAAGACCTGAGACCTAGTGCCTGCCCACAGGCCACGCCTCCTGGCTGAGCTTCCCCTTGTCCTGACTCTATGTCTCCTTGCTGCCTTTTCCCTCTTCTTTGTACCCAAGTTCCAATAAAAGATTCCTCTCCCACATTCTGAAAACATAGCACACACATCCATGGCCCATGGGTCTCAAAATTTTTCATCTCAGGACACTTCACATCCTTAAAAAATATTTATGGGAAAATCTTCATGACCCAGGGCTAGGCAAAGTGTTTTTAGACTTGACCCCAGAGGCATAATCTGTTAAGAGAAGAAAAATCCACAAATCGGGCTTTATCGGCATTTAAAATCTTTGCTCTGCAAACTTTGGAGGCTAAAAAGGAGTTTCTGTCATGGTTCAGGGGTTAACAAACGTGACTAGTATCCATGAGGACTCTGGTTCGATCCCTGCCCTTGCTCAGTGGGTTAAGGATCCGGCCATGAGCTGTGGTGTAGGTTGCAGACACGGCTCAGATCTGGCGTTGCTGTGGCTGTGGCAGTGGCATAGGCTGGTAGCTGCAGCTCCTGATTCAACCCTTAGCCTGGGAACCTCCATGTGCCTCAGGTACGGCCCTAAAAATACAAAAGACAAAAAAAAAAAAATTAAACTAATTATATGACAGATGCAAACAGTTTTATGAAAGGTATCTGTATTTTGGAAAACAAAACAGTATGAGGAGAGTGGCATTGTTTTACATTTGAACATCTTTTTAATGCCTGGCTTCACAGAAGACAGCTGGGTTGTCCCATCTCCTTCTGCGGTCTGTTGTGACTTTACATGTCATGTCGTCTCTGGAAAACTCCACTGGACACTCATGAGAGTTTAAGGGTGAAAAAGGCAAATACCATGTTCTTTTCATTATAAAAAGAGTTTGGACCTTGCAGACCCTCTAAAAGGGTCTTGAGAAGACCCACGGATCCCTTAGCAAATGCTGAGAACTGGGGATCTAGGTTAAGGCATGTCCTACAATATTTTAACTACTGGGTTTTCTATCTTTGTCCCCTGTGTGACCAAGAGCCCCAGCAGGGCCAGAACCCTGTCTAGTTCATTTCTTTTTCTCTGGAGACTAACATTGTCGAGTTCTTATTAGGAACGTAATGCATATGGCAAAGAGAACAAAGCATGAATGAAGGAAACCATTTGTTGTTCTATTTTTTTCTTCGGTCTTGAAAGGTCTGCAGGTGATTACAGTTTTTGAAGTTTGAAGAGAAAATCTGAGTCTCCAGAGATGTAGGAAGAAAGTCAGTTGGTCCAGAGAGCTGTGGTCAGTGGTTGAGAAACCCAGAGAGCCCAGCCAAGCGATTTGCATTCACACCGTCGCATCTGACTCCTCCCACTCCTTGTCTCCTGCCATTTCTGATTTTTATGTTCCTTGTCAGGACACAGGAGTACGTACAGGATATATAGCATATGCTGCAAGGTCCACAAGGGCTTCTCTGCTAGACCAGGCACAGCCAAGATCAATTAAGTAACAAGGAAGGTAGAAAATATAGCTGCAGCTGGAACAAATCAGTTCGTCAGGCATGCGGGTTGCAAGCCATAAAAGGTCGGCAGGCAACTGGCATGAGGGGCCATGAGTGAGGCTTTTGGCTCCACGGAGCTAGAAGGAGCCAGGCGATCGAGGATCCTTGGATCCAGATTTCTAATTGGGCCGACCGTGGATGGCAAAGACTTTGCAAATGTTGGGTCAGGTCGTGCCCCGGGTACATGTCTCATCTGGCTTCTTCTCAGTTAATTTCTCTCCTGCCCCCCTGTCCCCCAGCCCCATGTGAGTTATTTCACCAAAGTGACAGGTTCGTTTTATGGGTTGGAGGCAGTCCTCAGCTACTAAATTTCAGTGAGTGAGAGAAGCTGGACTTGTGTATGGATTAGGCGAGGAGGAGCAGAACAACAGTAATGCCTAAAAAAAAAAATAAGCAAAACCTCACGCTTCATCTTACTGCACACACGTTACATTCAGGTTAATTCCCAACAGTGGATAACCTCTTGGCAAATCAGTTAGCTACGTGCTCTTCCTTAGTTCAGTAAATATGGGATCCTTATTTCTTAGCCTGACTCAGTTGCCCACCTCGTAATAATCATTCCGTATACATACATATATTTAAATATGTTTCTCGCTCAGGGCAGAAGTCAAAACAGATGTGCAGGAATGTTTTACTGAGTATCCTGAAAAAATTAAACTCATTCTTCCATTATGATCGGAGTTCAGAACACAATTAGAGAAAGAGAGTCCAACTCAAATAAAGGATTTTAACTGAAAATGGAGACGTAAACATGATCCTCATGACCAAATTTGCTGTAAGTTCATGTTTTTATTGAATAAATAATCATTGGACAACTGCATGGTGCTAGACTCGGACTCTAGAAATGAATAAACGGTTTATACGTTAGAAGGGGTCATTTCAAAGCTGCCTGCTTGGGAAATAAGATCATGCACAGTAGGACCATAGAAGAAAGTTGTCACCTCTACCAGGTGATTTCATGGACAGTAGAGTCTTAAAGGAGGGCATGGCTTACAGTGCATTTTCACACATAGTGTATAATTTTGAGATTCTTAAATACTCTTGAGTTATTATCATCTTGATTAGATTCAGAGAGATGATGCCCGTGGTTCAAGTTCAGTAAGCTAGTAAGAGGTAGAGATGGAGCTCCGATGCAGGCCTTTCAACTGCAGGACTTTTCCTAAACTACTATCGGGGTGAGAATTTAATGAGATCATATATGCAAAAGCACTTTGGAAAGGTATGTACAAAGGTCAGATCTTGTCATCGTTAAGGCATTTTTTGTCAAATCATTGCAGTGAAGATTGAAAAGAATATAATCCCTTGTCTTTTCCATACTTTCCAACAAATTTATGCTTAAGTGCATTCCTTCCAATTCAGTATTTATTGAATCCATACTTAGTGTGTCACTCTGTGGACCTCGGAGGATTTAGAAAAGAGGGTACAATAAACCATCCCGGTTCCTTTGTGCTTGAGAAGGAGCATAGCATCCGTGGTGAAAGAGAAGGACTTTGGAAGAAACCTTATAAAGAAGCAGGTAGGCAAGGAAGGGAAATAGGTTTCTGAGAGCAGCTGATTGGTTCCCTTTGGGACATGGGGGATTGGAGGGGACAAGGGATCCTTTGGAAAGAAACACTCGGGACATGGTTGCCGAGAGGGCATTCGCACTGGGCCAGAGGGGTCCCGCTGGAAGATGGAGGAAAAGGTGTCATCCTGAAACCAAGAAAAATTCTCTGAATTTGAGACAGCACCGAGCATGTGGACATTGTGGGTTCGTGGGGAAGGAGAAATGCAGAACGTGTTCTGGAAACACACATCAATTTGCTGGGCTGTGTTGTCTCCTCACCGAATGCTTTTTTTTTTTTCTTTTTGCTGGAGAGAAGGGTGCATTGAAGGTGTCGTGGCACCAGGGCGTAGGTCTGTATTCCCTTTGAGGCTTAAATGTTCGCCCAAATCACCAACCACCTAGAACCAAAGCAATGGCCGCTCTGAACTTGAAACGAAGGGCAGGAATACAAGAGAGAGAAGGTCAAGAAGCAAGGTGAAGTTGTTCTGTGAGGCTCGTGGACTGAGAATCCATGCAGGGAAAAAGCGATTCTGCTCTTCACCGGTAAAGCTTTGATGATAAAAGAAGTTGGAAACATTTCAACCTGGAATAAGGAGGTCTTTTCTATCACAGTTGCTTGGGACCCTCCCTGGCAAAGACTCCCACCTGTCTGCAGAAAGACTCTTGGTGGATTCCTATGTATGAAGCTTGGATGAGGGACTGAGTTTTATAATTAGATACCTGAAGTGGAAAAATGAGTGGGAACCACCATTTTCTTGTCTGTATGTAAAACTGGGAGCAGAAGCACCAGTAAGAAATTCTCTGTTCCCCCTCACCCCCCCTTTTCAGAGTAGGTTGAAGAGATGAAAAGCTCCAATTAGCTCAGGAATGCAGAGGTGGGCTGAAAAGACAGCGTGAGTCAGTGTTGAGTCATTGTTCTTATAAAAAAAAAAAGTTCATGCACATCAGGAATGAAGGGAAGAGAAGAAAACCAAAGCCTGACAAAGACAATAACTCCCTTTCTGGACAAGAGTAAGTTATCAAATGGCCTGACTGTGACCTTCAGCTGCCTGAAATGATCCAGGAAGTCCAGCGCAGGGGGACCCAAACGGCGATCGTATCTGTCACCTGCAAGTGCATTAAAACTAGTTTCCACTGGAGTTCCCTGGTGGCACAGTGGGTTAAGGATGAGGCTTGGTTGCTGCCATGGTGTGCTTTCCATCCCCGGCCCGGGAAATTCCACACGTGGCAGATGCGACCAAAACAAAACAAAATGAGTTTCCACCTCACACCTGCGGAAATCCACTCTCCCCAAGGTAATTCAGGAAGCTATTTATTTTGACAAGATCTCCAAGAAGCTTCCATCTAACAGGAAATCAGTAACTACCCAGAAGCCTTCAGGGCCAAGGTCACTGGGTCAATGACATTGGGTCAATTCCACCACCCCCCGCCCTCCCCTCCCCCAGGCCCCAGGGCCTTTTTCCAGGAGGCTGGACACAGGATTGACCACAGCTCCTAGAGACCTTCCTGGCTGACCACGCCAACACGGACACAAAACCACAAATCCTGAGGAGCTCCCATGGCTCAGCAAAACCACCCTTGGGTACTGGCCACGTGGGGGGAGGAAGTGGCAGCTGTCATGATGTTGAAAGAAAGGCAGCTGGGTTCCACAGGTGTGAACTTTCAACTGACTGACTCGGGGTGCCTTGTAAGATAGCTGTTTTAGCCATGGCAGGCTGGTGGGGGCAATCTAAAAACAGAGCTGGAGGGGCCCTCTCTCAAAAGTCCTGCAGGTGTGGTCCTGCTCTCTGGGACCTCATTAATCATCTCTCTCTCTCTCTCTCTTTTTTTTTTTTATTTTAATGATTTTTATTTTTTCCATTATAGCTGGTTTACAGTGTTCTATTAATTTTCTACTGTACAGCAAAGTGACCCAGTCACATGCATATATATATATCTACTTGTCTTCTTTTTCTCACATTATCCTCCATCCTGTTCTGACACAAGTGACTAGATATAGGTCCCTGTGCTATGCAGCAGGATCTCATTGCTTCTCCACTCCAAATGCAATAGTTTGCCTCTGTTAACCCCAGAATCCCAGTCCATCCCACTCCCTCTCCCTCCCCCTCATTAATCATCTCCTGATATTAAGTGAAATTTCTTTGCTCCAATCATTTTTAGAAAGACAGTAGAGTACAGTAGCTAAGAGCATTCAGGGAAACTACTGAACACCAAACTACTGAACTCTGCCGGACCTGAATGTCCTTTGCTATAAAATGAGGGAGATCCCAGCACCTACCCGATAGGAGGCGAGAGGTAGCATTTAAAATATCAAAAGTGTTTGAAAGAGTGCCTGACACAGACTAAGTACTTATAAACGTTAGCTACAACTATTACAAATACTGTTTTGTCCAAAATGATAGATGAAAAGCAGAACTAGGTACTTGGATCACATGAGGAGTTCTTGTGATGGTGCTGTAAAATTCTTCTGAAACACTCTTCGTGCACCCTTTCTCCTCCTGTACTGCCAGGAGCGAAGCAGAACCCCTGGGTGCCCCACTCAAGACAGAGAACCATCTGGAGATCATTCTCAGCTACTGGCCGCTCAGGTCCCACCTCTCTGTGGGACAATTTTCAAAGTGGAAAAGATCTCAGCTTAGGGAGTCCGACCCCCTCATTTTGCAGGTGAGGATCCCGCGGTACGGGTGTATCCAACTCCAAACTGCAAGAGCTGGAATCACCGAACCCCGGCCCATGAGCCGTCCTGTCTCAGGAAACACAACCAGCCAGGGAGTGCGCCAGCATCGGCTTTCTGGCTGGCTTTCTGGACTTCGGGCCATATTCGTTTTGATACACTGTACGAATTAATTTTGTTTTTTAAATCTGGGGGGGATGGTAAATAAGAATGGCAAGGGGCTTTGGTGCTTTTTACGTGCTCGACATTTATGGAAGTATTTACGGTCAAGGCTGGCAGGGTTGGGGGGGCGCCGAGGCAGGGGCGAGTGGATGCCACGGCAACAGAAGCCAGCGCCTGACCTGCTTCCTTTTGTTTCTGGGCACTTCAGCTAGGGACCTCCCAGAAGCTGGAGGTGTGTCCTGCCAGCTGGCTCTTTCTTTTCCCCATCTTCCATCTTCCGTCTGTCCAGGGGCTTCCCTCTTACCTTGTCCTTGAGCAGAAGGCGCACCGCCCTATGGGGAACTCTCTCCTTTGTCCATGTGCTGGTGAGCCTTGAGGGCAAGCTCAAGGCTGCTGTGTCTGCGTCCTGGGCTGCATAACAAAGTACCACAAGTGGAGTGGCTTAAATGACGGAAATGTACCCTCTCATGGTTCTGGAGACCAGAGGTCAAAACTGAGGTGCAGGTGGTAGGGTCATGCTACCTCTGAGGGCTCCACAGAAGCCTTCTCCTCGCCTCTCCCAGCTTCTGCTGGGTGCTGGCTGTCCTCAGTGTCCCTTCACCTGGAGACCTTTTCTCCAATCGCTGCCTTCATCGCCCGTGACCTTCACTGCAGATCTCCATATAAGTCTTTTTCCTTTTCTGATAAAGATGTCCGCCATATTGGATTTAGGGCCCAGCCTAGTCCATCTTCACTGAACAAATTATACCTGTAAAGATCCTAATTTCAAGTAAGGTCGCATTCTCAGCTTCCGCCTGGACATGAATTTGGTGGGGGGACACTTATTGAACCCAGTACTGCTGAGGTTTCAACAACGCTTCTAGCCCCCCACATCTTATAGCTCTCAAATCTGTTCTTTCCCAGGATAAGGGGGGTTTAGCTCAAAGCCTCCCCAGGTTCAAGTCTTATCCATCACTCCTAAGTCCAGGCTCTTTGTTTCTTACAGACCAAAACCTTTTTAAATTCACAAGTAAAATTTTAATTTAATTTAATTTAATTTTTTTCTTATTTTGGCCCACAGCACATGGAATTCCTGGGCCAGGGATCAGATCTGAGCTGTAGTTGTGACATAAGGCACAGGTCACCAGAGGGAGACCTCAGGGACAAGAACCTAAAAGGCCTGTTTGCCCAGACTAAGGAATCTTCCAGATTCTGCACCATGTAGGTCAGATCTCTAGGGACAGAGGTCCCCATGGGATTGGCACACTGTGGCAGAGACTGCTGGTGGATCCCCAGCATCTGTTCGCTCCTCCCACCTTAATAAGAAAGCTCCCAACTTTGAGCTGAGCTCATCACTGCTCTGACTAAAGAGTTTATTTCCAGCTTCCCAAGCACGTTGTCATTTCCTTACCGTTTTATCAAGCATGGAAGGTCTTAATTCCTCCAAGAAACCTGGCACTCCACTGTTTACAAAGGACTTTCCTGTCCATCTTCTCATTGCAGGCTCTCAGCCTTCCAGGAAGAGCAGGTATTATTGGCCCCGTTTTGTCAGGAAGATCTCCTTGGAGTCACATATCTGGCTGGTGGGACCGAGGCCTCCTGACCCAAGGCCAGCCTCCCTCCATTACGCTCCCTCCTTCAGGGGGTAAGAGCCATCCCTGTGCATTATGGAGTCTCCACTTTCTACTCTTGGGCATGAGATGATGATTCAGTGCCTCAGCCAACAAGGCTCCGGGTCAGATATTGATTCAACTGATTGCCACTAAGCCTTAAGTTGCACTTAAGAATAACTGAAGAGATCTTATCTTGCTCCCGCATCTTAGGTTTGCCCCAGCAGGCCCTTAGCCTGGCCCAGCCTCTTTCTGGGCTTTGGAAACTCTTTACTTCTATTGCTCTTGAAAGAACCGTCCCAGCAGGAGTTCGGGCAGAGGGTGCTGGTCCTACAGATCCTACAGTAAGAGGTGGCTCTGGTGAGAGTCTGTCACAGGGCATAGGTGACAGCTGTGGTGCAATTAGTCATTTGTAATTGTGTCATGCACACGGTGTCTTTTCAAGAGCCCTTCCTTAGATGATGGAATGGGTCTTGCTCTGCGAAGTTCTCATAAGGAAACTGTCCAAAATACACAGCAATGCAGAGTTTGTTTTTGAAGAATTAGACAACCTCGTTGTCCAACAACATGGGAACGATTAAACAAAAGTACAGCAGACTCATGGAATGTTACCCAATGTGGGATGTCACATAACCATGATGAATATTGTGTAGAAATAGCTAATAAGGATCTAAACACTAAAGGCAAAATCAAAGAACACCAAAAATATCCTGACAAAAACAGGATATGAAATTGTGTCTGTACTCTAACAGCTACAATATAGAGAAAAATGATAGCTAGAGAAAGGCTGCAAAGAAAGATATCCAGTTGTATGAAGATGGGGATGTATGCCAGTCATGTGATTATGGATGGGGTCTTTCCTTTGGTTTTTTGAATTTTTCTGTAATGTAACATTTATTTTTCCTTAGAAAGCTTTAAATGTTATTTTTTGAATTCATGGTAATTAATCACATTTTTAAACAATAAATATAATCAAAAAGGAAAAAAATTTAATTACTGATATTCCCATGACTGATATGTTGGTGTATAGCCTCCTTGTAATCTCTATTGCTTATAAATCTACAATATTTTTATAAGCAAAGTAAAATTATCCTGGGCTTATAATTTATAGTCCATATTTTACCCAATAATATTTTATGCGCATCTTAGCATGTCAGTATTCTACTATATTATTTTAAATTCTACTTGGTTTGGGAGTTCCTGTTGTGGCGCAGTGGTTAACGAATCCGACTAAGAACCACGAGGTTGCGGGTTTGATCCCTGCCCTTGCTCAGTGGGTTAACGATCCGGCGTTGCCGTGAGCTGTGGTGTAGGTTGCAGACGCGGCTCGGATCCTGTGTTGCTGTGGCTGCGGCGCAGGCCAGTGGCTACAGCTCTGATTAGACCCCTAGCCTGGGAACCTCCACATGTTGCGGGTGTGGCCATAAAATGACAAAAAGGCAAAAAATAAATAAATAAATAAATTCTACTTGGTTTATATTGTATGGGTGTCTTGCTATCTCATTTATCTCCTATTTTTGGACATTTAGATGACTTCCAATTTTTTAATGTTATGAATTCCAATTGTGGATGCTTTCTCTACTGAATTTATATCACACATTCCTGATTATTTACTTACAATAAATTTTTAGGGAGCTCCCTGGTGGCATAGTAGTTAAAGGATGTGGTGGTGTCACTGCTATGGGGTGGGTTTGATCCCTGGCCCCGGAAGTTGTGTGTGTCATGGGCACAGCCAAAAAAAAAAGTTTGCATTTTTTTTTTTTGTCAGTAGAATTTTGGAGTGCTAAGACATACACATTTTTAAGTTTATATATATGTATATAATATGTGTGTATATATGTATGTACATATGCCAGTTTATATTTATGTAGGTTGTTTAGGAGAGATACTATATACTATTTCCTACACTCTTGCCAAATTTTGATACATATTTTTTTTTTTGCCTTTTGTCATTTTAGGGCCGCACCTGCGGCATGTGGAGGTTCCCAGGCTAGGGGTCTAATCAGAGCTGTAGCCACTGGCCTATGCTGCAGCCACAGCAACACAGGATCCGAGCTGCGTCTGTGAACTACATCACAGCTCATGGCAATGCCAGATCGTTAACCCACTGAACAAGGCAAGGGATCGAACCCGCAACCTCATGGTTCCTAGTCAGATTCGTTAACCACTGCACCACAACGGGAACGCCTTGATAGTTATTATTTTGACAATTTTGCTCATATAGTAGCCATGAGAGGGTAGGTTAGTTAGGTATATTTACATTGCTATTTTTAAAAACCCAACTCAAATAGCTGAAGAAAAAAAGGCAGAAAATGGGGAGGGGACATTGATGACTCAGGTGATGGCAAATACCAGAAGTTGATTTCATTTTAAGTAAAGTTTTAAGTTCCCAAACTCTGCTATACTTCATTTCTGGACATGGCTTCTTCTGAGCTAGTGTTTCCTGCTCTCTGTGGTGACATCTTAACATCTATGTCAGAGAAAGTCCAATACAAGCGGTGGCCTAATGAAACCTGGGAGAAACTCACAGAGAGCCAGCCAGAGGAGGGCCTGGACCCTGACACGTGGTCCTTCCAGAATCTTCTGGGATACAAAGGGGTAAGGGACAGCTTCCTCAAAGCCAAACCAGGGTATGGCTACCAGGAATAAGAGGGATTGGATGTTGGGCTACATGTAAAATCTAGTATAAAGGGGATTCATCATTTGCAAAGGTAACACAAAGCTACATCAGATCACAGCTCTATGTTTTGTGCAGATAGCCAAAAGGCACATGAAAAGATGCTCATCACTAATTATTCAAAAAGTGCAAATCAAACTACAACAAGGTATCACCTCAAACCAATCAGAATGGCCATCCTCAGAAACATTGTAAATAATAAGTGCTCAAGAGGCTGTGGAGAAAAGGCAATTCTACTCCATTGGTACAGATGTAAATTGGCCCAACAGTATGGAGGTGCCTCAGAAAACTAGAAATCGAACTTCCGTATGATCCAGCAATCCCACTCTGGGCATATGTCCAGAGAAAACTGTAATTCAAAAAGCTACATTCACCCCAATAGTCTTTGCAACACTACTTATGATAGCGAAGACACAAGCAACCAAAATGTCCAAGAGCAGGAGAATAGAAAAAGAATATGTAGTATGCAAGGGAATATTACTCAGCCATAAAAAAGAATGTAATAATGCCAATTTTGGCAACATGGATGGACTTTGAGTTTATTTTACTAAGTGAAGTAAATCAGAGAAAGACAAATGTCATATGATATCACTTATATGTAGAATCTAAAAACTAACTATTCAAGGGTTCCCATTGTGGCTCAGTGGTAATAAACCCGACTGGTGTCCATGAGGATGTGGGTTTGATCCCTGGCCCTGCTCGGTGGGTTAAGGGTCCAGCGTTGCCGTGAGCTCTGGTGTAGGTGGCAGACATGGCTCAGATCCTGAATTGTGACTACAGATGTAGCTCTGATTCGATCCCTAGCCTGGGAACTTCCATATGCTGCACATGTGGCCCTAAAAAAGCAAAAGTAAGTAAGTAAGTAAATAAATAAATAAATGCAGATCATATCTGTTTTTCTGTTTTGTTTTTTGTTTTTAAGGACGCACCTATGGCATATGGAGATTCCCAGGCTAGGGGTCAAATCGGAGCTACAGCCACAGGCCTACACCACAGCCACAACAACACAGGACCTGAACTGTGTCTGTGACCTACACCACAGCTCACGGCAACACCGGGTCCTTAACCCACTGAGCAAGGCCAGGGATAGAACCCACAACCCTGTGGTTTCTAGTTGGATTCGTTTCCACTGAGCCATGACTGGAACTCGCATATCTGTACATTTTTAAAACACTCTTTCAAATTTCTCATGGGATAAAAACTTCAAGGAAGACTATCACCCCCCCGCCCCTCCAGCATTTTTTTTCCAGCCTCACCTTAATACTGTCCCTTGATCTGGGACAAGCCTTAATCTCTCTGGGCCTCAACTCTCTCATCTGTAAAATGGGGTTATCAACCCCCATGTTAATCTGACAGAATAGCAGTAAGTCATACAATAAGCTCATCATGGTAATAACCTTACCATCTAATGTTTGAATACCTATTTCCTGCGAATTTTAGGAAGTAGACTCATAGCAAAAGCACTTGACTGTGATTTTTTGATAACCTCTAAAGAAATGTGTTGCGTACACTTGGGAAAGGAACCTAATTATTTGATAACCGTTTTCCCCTTCTGTTTAAAAAAAAAAAAAAAAGCTAGGAATTCCTGCCTTCAAATACATGATTTCAGAGTTTCCACCATGGTGCAGTGGGTTAAGAATCCCGCTATGGTGGCTGGGGTCACTGTGGAGGCATGGGTTTGAATCCTGGCCTTGCAGAGTCAGTTAAAGGATCTGGTGTCACCACAACTGTGGTGTAGGGCTCAGCTGTGGCTCAGATTCAGTCTCTAGCCAGGGAACTGCCATATGCTGTGAGTGCAGCCATTAAAACAAACAGACAGACAAAGAAACAACAACATCATGATTTCAATATAAAGAATAAAGCTCTGGGCAAGCAAAGTGGATTAAGCCATCCAATATGTGCGGTTCTCATTTGTGTGAAGGATCTCAGAGACACTTGATGTTCATTTTGTAGTGGCTGATGTTCCCAAATCCCAATCCCAATCTCCCTGAACTGTGAGAAATACTTTAAGATTCTCACTAAGTGCTGACCACAGAGAAAAAGACTGCAAAAATACACAGAGGCCTTTATATCTGTAGTCCACGAGGGCTCTACGCTCTTTCACCAGCCTCCACTCGTGAACTATTCCAAATGAATTCTTCTTCCTGGTGTCCAGCTGCATCTGCCCCAGGTAGGCACCTGCCTCAGGTAAGCATCTGTCCCAGATAAGTATCTGTCCTAGGTTAGCATCTGTCCCAGGGAGACAAGTTCTTGTGTCCTGTCTCTCTGCTGGTGACAATCTCCGTAGATTTGGGGCTGGTCCATTGCTCTGTGACCTCAGGTCTTTGACTGACAAAAGAACATTCATGAGCTTGCAGCTGGCTCTGCTCATTTGCTTAAGATCAAAAATGGGAAGTTCCAACTGTGGCTCAGTGGCATTGAGCCCAGCTGGTATGCACAATGATGCAGGTTTGATCCCTGGCCTCGATTAATGGGTTAAAGGATCCGGTGTGGCCGTGAGCTGCAGTGTAGGTTGCAGACTGGCTCGGATCTGTCATTGCTGTTGCTGTGATGTAGACCAGCAGCTACAGCTCCAATTCGAGTCCTAGCCTGGGAACTTCCATATGCCAAGGGTGTGGCCCTAAAAAGCTAAAAAATAAAATTTAAAAAATTAAAAAAAAAAGCTCAAGAACAACACTTGTTCTAACACCCTCCATTCCTGAGCAGAAACTGGAAATTCTTCTCTAAGTTTTAGCTTAAATCATAGTACTGATTATAGAAGGAAGGCCCTATTTTTTTAAATGAGAGACTGGCTTTGCACTATATTCAAGGTCCCACATGGCTTAGAAAGAGTGGAGCTGGGTCTTGAACTGAAAGCCTTGTAACCACTACTGCAAACTTACTTCCTAAACCTGTCTTTCAGGAGCGGCTGATCTTTAGTGTGTCTAGACTGTAGCTTACGTGCGGGCGAGTCTGAACAGAAATGATGGGGCTACTTCATAGAAGACTTGGAATACCATGTGAGAGAGTGTGACCTTTAAGCTGTGGTGAGTCAGAGATTCCAGACCAAGGTATGACTTGCCCTTAGGATGAAGGTCATCTGTCCTTCGAATAGTATGGAGGAGGCATCAGAAAGGCTGAGATGGCAGGACCATGGATGGAGGCTGTGGGGATTCAGTGTTTTGAACTGTTTGGAACCAGGGAGTCAACGGTACCTGATACGATGGTAGAGATTAGGTGTTGGAGAATCTGACTGGTGGTTTTGAGAAGAGGAAAGGGACATGAAACGAATGTATTCAGAATCAGGAGAAGGACCTGGTTTGGCAGAGAAGGTGGATGATGAACTTGCTTTTAGACTGAGCAGCCGGTGGCCAGCCCATGGAGGGGAGTCTGACAAGTCCCTGGGAACAGGTGTCCAGAGCCCGGGAACCGGGTTCTGATGACGATGGCTGTTCCAGGTGTGCACCTCTAAGCTGCTTCCTCTCTCCCATGCACCTGCATATCACCAAGCTCCAGCGTTGGGGAAACTTAAGTAAAGTCAACAACCCCAATGGGAATTTTCAGGAGTTTTAATGTAGCTTGTGTGAAAAGCAAGCAGTCCTTCCTTGCTCTCTCAGGCTGGAGCTCATCAGGCAGTGACAATTCAAAATTTACAACTCAGACTTTTAACATGTTTCAAGGAGAACATTATCATTTGAAAACCTTGTAAAGAGAAATGTGTCTGTACAAAGAAGCGACACTATCTTCCTTTTGTAGAGACCCCAATCATTTACA
Source organism: Catagonus wagneri (assembly GCA_004024745.2). Classification (NCBI taxonomy): domain Eukaryota; kingdom Metazoa; phylum Chordata; class Mammalia; order Artiodactyla; family Tayassuidae; genus Catagonus; species Catagonus wagneri. The sequence continues at coordinate 5,147,577 of PVHT021183710.1, read as the reverse complement.
TTTTCACTTTTGCTTCTCGACTTGTGTTAAATAATTCTGACATTTTCTTCAAATGCAAATTATATTTCTGAAAATTTCTCAAATGTGAGGTTTTACTTTTCAAAAAAAAATGTGGGGAGAGAGAGTGTTAGTTCTTTCATGTGACAACTCTGGTCATCTTCTGGGTCTCTAATTTCTGCCCAGTCTGATTTAAAAAAAAAAAAAGGTACTAATTTCATCTATTTTTTTCTGCCTGGCAATGCAACTTCTGTCAGAAATTGGCTCCTTGCATCTTAAGCGGCTGAGGTGCCTAGCCATTCAAATAAACATTCAAAGTATTCAGTACCAACATATGAAACCTTAACCTTGGGGCTGGAAGGACTTTCAAGGTCACCGTGTGGTACTCTCTTCCATCACTGAATTTCCATTAAACCTCTGCACACATTGGGTACTCCGCCAGAGCTTACATATCTTCAAAAGTATTCTTAAATTAAGATAATCAAATTAAGCTTCAATTACATATAAAGTCCCCCCACCCCATTGGTCATAGTTACCACTGTAGCCTTATTCTTGATAAGAGTGACAGCATAGAGCGGTTGGTCATGTTGGGCTTTGCAGACAGACACATTAGAACTCAAATTCTTCACCGGATTCATGAATCATATTTTGAGCACCATCTGTATCACCTGGGATGTTGTCAGACATGCAGAATATTGGGCTGTATCTCAGACTTACTGAATCATAATCTTTATCTTAATAAGATCCCCTGGTGATTCCTATACATTTTAAAGTTTGAGAAGTGTAGCTTGAAGAACTTTGTTAATTACTTACGTGTTCAGTTTCCTATCTGGAAATTAATATGGCTGGACCTGATCATCTCAAAAAAGTTCCCTTCACCTATAAAACATTAAAATAATAAATACAGAATTCATAAAAATCTATTGGCAGGGTCCTTTTAATAAGAGAAAACTGTTAACAATCTAGATAGAAAACACGGAAAAATTTTAAAGTAAACTGTTATCTAGCCACTATTTAAAAATCACAACCGAATAGATAATTCTGGAGAGAATGTCAAGAAAAAAGTCAGGATATGAAATTTAATGATTCTAATTAATAAACAGGAAAAAAATTAGAAAAATACCAAAATGCCTACAGTGGTTATACATAGGTGTGTGATTAGAAATGATTAATGTCATTTAGTCTCTCTTCCTCCCTCCACATTTATTAAGTATATGTGATTTAATAGTAAGGGGGGGGAAAAAAAACCCAAGCACTTATTTTTTGATCAACAAGGATTAAAATAGAAGACATGAATATTTCAAGTCTTAGGGATGAACGCAGAATGCATTTGATAAGGAATGTACCAGATTTATTCTTCATCCTACAGAATATGTCCTTCAGCTATTGTCTTTCAAGGCCCAACTCAAGTCCCACTTCTTCCAAGCCAACTTCTTTTATACTCTGAGGTCAGGGATCTTGTTTGAATCAACTCTGCATCCTCTTTCGACAAAGAAACCAACTCAGATTAGGTACAAAGTGAATGGGAAAGAAAGGAAACAGGGGAGGGAGGGGCCGGGAGGGAGGCGGGAAGAACAAAGGAGTGAAAGCACACACAAGCCTCTGTACTGACTGAACTCCGGTCCCTTTGGAATCCTGTGGATTATTTCTGAGCCATATCTGACTATTAATAAACAGCCTTGCATTGTTCACTCTAGTGTCATGGTCTTGCTTCTCCAGTGAGATTTCAAGTACTGTAAAAAGAGGAAAACATCTGCTTAAAAACAATATCTGTTTGGATTATTCTTTTCTGAAGCAATTTAGTTTGGGAGATATATTGTGTACTCCTAGTCATGTAGGAAGTGGGGGAGTCATGTAGGAATGGGGGAAGGTCATGTAGGAATTGGGGGGAGTCTTGCAGGGATGGGGGGAGTCATGCAGGGATGGGGGGAGTCATGTAGGACTGTCAGCCACGTGTGAGGGTGCGAGGTGGGGCCACAGGATTCTCCACTGGGCTTTTTAAACTTATAAACACACCAGAGCATCTCCGACGTATGTGCCTAATAGCAGTGCTTCAAATACATGAGGCAAACACTAATAAACTTCAAGATGAACTAGAAAAAGCCACATACAGATCAGGGGATTTCAATACTCCTCTCTCAATCGTTGATAGAACTAGAAAACAAATTAAGACGGTTTGAGAAAACTTGAAAAACACTCATGGTCATTTGACCTGATGGACCTTTATAGAACACTCTGCCCAACAATAGCAGATTTAACATTCTTTTCAAGTGCTTGCGCTCTATTTATTAAAACAGACTCTACTCTGGGTCACAAAAAGTCTCAGTAATTTGGACTAAATTCATATAAAATATAACCTCTAAACATACTGGTATTAGGTTTGAAACCAGTAATACAAATATATCTGAAAAAAAATCCTAAATAATTTGATACTAAGTAACACATTCAAGTGGCAGAAGAGAAACCAAAAGGGAAATTAGACAGCATTTTGAATTGAATGAAAATGAGAACACTACCCATTAAAATGTGTGGGATGCAGCTAAAGCAGTAGTTAAATAACCATTTTCAGCTTTAAACACCTATGTTAGAAAAGAAGATAGTCTCAAACCCTCCAACCTTAAGAAACTAAAGAGAGGAGAGCAAATAAAACTCAAAGTAAATAGAAAGAAAATAGTAAAAATTGAAGTGAAAATCAGTGAAATAAAAAACAGAAAAAAAATCAGTGCATTCAGGAGTTCCCTGGTGGTGCAGCAGGTTAAGGACCTGGCGTTATCACTGTAGTGGCACAGGTTTGATCCCTGGCCCAGGAACTTCCAGATGTTGCAAGTGAGGCAAAAAAAAACGAAAACAAAACAAAACAAATGCATTCAAAACTTTTCTTTTTTTCTAGAAGAAAGTTGACTGATCATGGACAAAAAAAATGGAAAAAAATATTACCAATATTAAGAAGGTGAAACATGTCATAGAAAGAGAGTTTATAGATATTAAAGTGATAAGAAGGAAATATAAGAATTTTAGGCCAACTATTCCAATAGCTTCTTTGACAAATTCTTTAAGACATAAACTACCAAAGCTGACTTAAGAAAAAAAAAAGACAGGAATTCCAGAAATGAATCCAACTAGTATCCATGAGGATGCGCGTTCGATCCCTGGCCTTACTCAGTGGGTTAAGGATCCGGCTTTGCTGTGGCTGTGGTGTAGGCTGGCAGCCGTCGCTCCAACTCGACCCCTAGCCTGAGAATCTCCATATGCCGCAGGTGCAACCCTAAAAAAAAAAGGAAAAAAGGAAGAGATGAAAATACATGAAAAGAGGTTCAATATCATTAGTTATCACACAGATGGAAATGAAAGTGACAATGAAATGACACTACACATAGATTAAAATAGCTAAAACTGAAAAGAATAAACATTTTAAGTTTTGGCAAGGATATGGGACAACTGGAATTCTCATACACTGCTGGTAGGACGGTAAAAAGGTACCACTTTGGAAAACACTTCAGCCATTTCTATGAAAAGCTTACACACATCTATTTTATGTCCAATCACTGACTCCTAGGAGTTTATATAAGAACACATGTCCAGAAACTGTCAAGTAAACCTTTCAGGCTTGTAAGCTGAGATCTGCTGTTTTAACGTCAAAGCAAGTTCATACAATAAGCAAATAAATATATTCAAGAATATGGCTGAGTTTGTTGAAAGGTCCAAATAAGTCATGGTCTCCGGACCCCAGCAGACGTCCACAGAAAGATCTGTACAAGCATGCTCAGAGCAGCTTTCTTTTTGACAGCCTCCAACTGGAAACTGCCCAGATTTCTACCGGCTTCTGAACGGATAAAAAGGCAGTGGTATACCCATACAATGGAATAATACTCATGAGTAAAAAATAATGAATTAAATTTATGTCCCACCAGAGTCACACACACACACACAAAAAGTGAATTACTGTTACACACAATATGATTAATCTTCAAATAATTAGGCTCTATGAAAACAGCCAGACCCTTCCCGCCCCAAAAGAGTATATGCAGTATGATTCTATCTGTATGGAAGATTTCAGAAAATAGCAAGTACATAGTGACCAAAAGCAGATCAGTGGTGACTGACAGAAGAAAGTGAAAGAGGGACAGGAGAAATGTGTAACAAGGTACAAGAGTGCCTTGAGAGTGATAGTGTTTCATTATCTACATCGTGGTACTGGTTTCATGGACGTACACATATGTCAACATTTGTCAGATTGTTCTCTTTAAATAGGTTGTCTGTTGTGTGTTAACTAGACCACCATAAAGGGGTAAGAAAACAAAACCCACACCTAGCCTGGAGGGGCAGGGTGCCACTGGCCCCAGAGAGCACCAAAGCTGAGGACTTGAGGCCATTAGGCCTTACTTTCCCTCAACTGACTTCTTCCTGCAGATGGACTTTGCTCTCTGTCCACGTGGAAGCACGAGGCCTTGCTCTGCTTTCTAGAATAACACAAACTGAGCCTTGGATGGTGGCCAAGTGAGTCCTGGAAAGGACGTGGGTGTGGGACCTGAGTGACTGTAGGATTTGCTACTTCCTTTTCTGGGATTCTGGAAAAGAGGAGAGTCTCAGTTTTCCCATCAGGAAAATGGGGGAACTGCTTACTTTGCAAGGTTGCTGTTGTAAGGATTAAAGAGATGAATGGGAAATCCTAAGAAATGGGTGGTGCCCCCACCAAATGTTAGTTCTCTTTCTAGTTTCTTCTTCACCTACCAACCCTATTAGTCGGGGCTCTCCAGAGAAACAGAACCAATTGGGTATATTTATATAAAAAATTGTATCTTAAGAAACTGGCTCCTGGAGGCTGGTAAGTCTGAAATCCACACGGCAGGCCACAGGCTGGAGACCCGGGTCAGGACCCATGTTGCAGCCTTGACTCTAGAGGCCATCTGCTGACAGAATTTCTTTTTCCTTGGGAGAACTCTGTGTTTTCTCTTAAGAACTTCAATGATTGAGTCAGGCCCGCCCACATTATAAGGGGTGATCGGCTTAGTCTCCCAATTTAAATGATAATCACATCCAAAATATACCTCATTGTAAGAGCTGGACTGGTGTTTGATCAAATAGCTGGGCACCACCTCCTAGCCAAGTTGACACATAAAACTAATGATCACACCAACATTTCAACTATTTGAAGAGGACAGTTTTGCTGGCTGATACCCTCCTACCTCGAATCTAAATATTCTTAGATTATCTTTCCCATTCCATGGTTAATGCCTTTTTTTTTTTTTTTTTGGTCTTTTTAGGACCACACTCGCAGGGTACAGAAACTCCCAGGCGAGGGGTTGAAACGGAGCTGTAGCCACCAGCCTACACCACAGCCATAGCAACGCCAGATCCTCAACCCACTGATCAAGGCCAGGGATCAAACCTGGGTCCTCATGGATACTAGTCAGGTTCATTGCCACTGAGCCACGACGGGAACCCCTAATGACTCTTCTTTTGGTCTCAGTCCTAAGCTCTCTCATGTTTTCCTTTGCAGAGACTTAGAAATTTCCACACACACACACAAACCCCAAACCTCACCCAGCGATATTAGATCCAAACTCCTGCATTTATGGACTTAATTTCCTTTGCATGTTGAAGTGGCCCCGCTCTTAGAGTTCAACCAACTGCCTTGTTTAAAGAACTTGAGTTTGTAATGAAGTACCTACTTTTTTTTTTTTTTTTTTTAAGATGCGAAACTCTTTCCTTCCATTAGGGCTCGACAATTTTATGAGAGGTTGGAAAACACAGGATGAGCCCTTGGGCTTCAGCTACGGGCCATATGCCATAAGCCAGACTGCATCAGAGCAAAAGAATTTTAATTCCTTCACAATAAGGTTTAGTCTTAGCTTGTATGGCTGTGCCTGGGCTGGGAATTTAAATGTCTAAGAAGAGGCAAACAGGTTGCAATTTCATTGCTTCTAAACATGAGACCGCCTCGGGGGCTTCTGATTTATTTATTTTTTTAATGGAGTGTGAGGCCATAAACCCTTCCTGCTGGCAGGCAGGCAGGCAGGCAGGCCATGCATTTTTAGAGGTGCACCTAGCTACAGTGAAGAATGGTATCAGGAAGCTGACTGAGCTCGGCAACCCCCACCCCCGACTCCCCATAATTAAAACCATACAAGGCAAATGCTTCTGATTCCAGGGGTCACATCTGATTTCATCTAAAACATTCTTTTTGGTCCCCTCTTAACCCAATCTTGAAGGGCATTCTCATCATTAGCAGAGTGGAGGGCGGGAGGAAATGGGGGGATGGGGTGGCTGAAGGAGGAAGGCGAGTTACACACTGAGAGCTCAGAACCTGGTTTTGTGTGTGACTTGATTCCAACTGGACATTTGCAATACAGTACTGGTGAGTGGTTACTGTTAGGCTGTTTCTCTATCTTGCTGACAGTTTTTTCTTTTTTCCTGGATACTCTGTGAAAGATAAATATAACAATGAGCTATTTAATACAGATGGGTACCCTTTGTCATTCAAATCTCATATCTCACTCGGATCTTTTTCTAATGGAAAACATATACTTTCATTCTTATTCACTTTAGCCAACACACATTTCCAAAAGTCAGCAGATTTTTTTTTTTTACTTGCAGGTATCATCTGTTGAAATTAGACTTGGCCTTGACCTAAATAATTGGACGTACAGCATTTCACTTTGGATTAACATTTTGTTCAGCATCTGAAAAGTCTGTGTTGTAAATGGAATCTTTCACTGTTCAAAATGGGGAGCCTTAAACCAAAAATAGCCTTGCAGATCTGGACCACTCTTTCAAAATCTGGAAGGGGATTGTGTCAAGTATCTAGTTTGATTAGGAAAAAAAAAAGAAAAAGAAAAAAAGGATACTCAAATCTTCACTACAGTGGAATATATTGGACATTTATTTTCTCTGTAACACCCAGTGTTAGGCTTTCTGAGGTTTGGTACATGTTTCCGCAAACGCCATTTTAGTTTAGAATAACTGCTTTATCTTTTTACATTTTCGCATTCATTTTATCAGCAACTTAGGGAGGAGGAGAAAAGAAATTTGGAGGTTAGTTGATACGTACTGAGCACCTAGGGCGTGCCGAGCAGAGCAGTGTGCTGACACTAAAGACCAAATAAACACCCTTCCTCAGAGTTCCTATTGTGGCCCAGTGGAAAGAAATCCCAGTAGTATCCATGAGGACGCAGGTTCGATCCCTGGCCTCACTTACTGGGTTGGGGATCTGGCGTTGCCATGAGCTGTGGTGTAGGTTGCAGACATGGCTCATATCCTACATTGCTGTGACTGCGGTGTAGACCAGCAGCTGCAGCTCTGTTGGGACCCCTAGGCTGGGAACTTCCCTATGCCAAAGGTGTGGCCTTACAAAGTGTCCACTAAAAAGAAAAAACCACACACAACCTGAAAGTTGAGAGTTAAGTTTTATTGGGGGCCAAATTAGGACTTAAGTCTAGGAGACAGCATCTCATGTAGCCCCGAGAAACAGCTTGAGGCGGTGAGGGAGGAGCTAGGGTATATAAGAGTTTTTGCAGCAAAGGGCAGAGAGCAGGAACAAAAGAGGCTTGGGTTCACTGAAATCATTCCTTTGATATGCACCTCCGCTGTCTGGGCTGGTATCCTGAGTTTTCATAGCCTGCAAAAGTCACCAGCTCTCACCCTTGGAGGTGACTGCATTCACGGGTGACTGTGACATTATCTACCCTTAACTACAGACCGGGCTGAAATTCCCCAAGGAGGAAAAGGGGGACCATCAGGGTAGGATAAAGGTGAGAGGGAGCTGCGTGCGTGCAGCACACACACATTTTACAAAAGTTTGTTTCTGACCTCGTGAAGGTTACTACCAGTCACAAGGAGCAGACATCACCATGAAGGATTTAAGTGTTTTTCTAGATATGAAGAGATGCAAGAATTGCACTCATGAACTCTTCTCCTGAAAATATCTCTCTGAAGGCTTGTTCTTGCAGTTTTCCCAGGGCACGGAATTCCTCTCTCCCGGTGCTTCGATCAGGGGACGCTGCAGGTTGGTAGCTGCAGTGGCTCATGTTTTATTCCATGTAGAGGCTGATGGCAAGTGCAAAACTTCAGTTCACAAAGGTGAAAAAATAAATAAAAATAAATGTTTATTCCAGTTCCTGTCTGGAAAACGAGGCCCAGCCAGTGCGAAGCTGGTGCGCCAGCTCTCCAAAAGAATTGCCACGGCCACGGCTGAGAGCATCCTGCAATGGCCAACTTCACTGAACAAAACAAGACAACGTGGAGATGGAAATCGATGTCCATGGTCCCCTGGCAGCAACCTGGGTCATCTCCCTGGGCCCCACCTCCCTGATCCAGCTCTCATGCTGCCTTCTCTCGAGGGCCATCTCAGAGTCTTGCCAACTCTGTCCTCTTTCCCGAACATGCATCAGAGTATCGGGGACCCCAGAGCAACTCATGTCTTTTCGTGGAATAAGTGAATATTAAGTAGGAAAAGAACAACCTAAATGTTGAAAATTAGGTAAAGTCTATATGCAAACACACTCTTATGGATTAAACTCACCGGATCTCCTATAAAGAGAGTAACTGCTCCCCTCTTTTTGAGTTCCTGTGCTTCAGAAGAAATGGCAGCTCCATAATCGTGTTCTCTTGCTGGAGTTTTCCTGGCAGCCCACGCACTGCCACTGGTGGAAACATGACCTGTGGCTTTAAGCCTTGCCTTGTGGTTTGCTTAAAACCTTAAACCAAGCTCTTAAAAGAAGCTACATGAAAAGTAATGATCCTCAAAAATGAATGCATTGTAACAGCAAAGAGGACATTTAATTAGCCACCATAATAGCATCATTTAGGCTTCTTTTTTCTTTTCTTTCTTTTAAAAATCAGTGCAGTGACTAGAAACTGTGGGGCCCCCTGCCTTAGTCCCTTTAACACAATGCCTGGGACACAGAGTCAGGGTGTGGGTGGGGAAGCTGAGTCTATTCTCCACATTCTAATTTTACAAATAGGCTCATCTGATTTTTTAATGGGAACAATAGTAATAATTTTTTGTAAATTACCCCTCAGGCAGGGAGGAGAGTATTGTCAAGACGTAGTCAAGAGCGTAGACCTACAAGAGTTGGGCGCTGATAAATATCTGGGTTAACTTTGGCCACTGTTTTAGTAGATTTGAGTCATAGTTTCCGCTCTGTGTAATGGCACTTCCATGTGGGGAAGGGCCACGGATGAATCTGGTCAGTGGTGCTGGAGAATTTCTGTACTCAAAGGGCTTAGAAGTGGCGACAGAGGAGTTTCCATTATGGCTCAGCGGTAACGATGCCGAGCAGTATCCATGAAGATGCAGGTTCGATCCCTGGCCTTGCTCAGTACCTCAAGGATCCAGCGTTGCTGTGGCTGTGGTGTAGGCCTGCAGGTGCAGCTCTGATTTAATCCCTAGCCTGGGAACTTCCATATGCTGCAGGTGTGGCCCTAAAAGGCATAAAAAAAAAAAAGGTGGTGACAGGGATGTGATATGATCAAGGGTTGTGTCTTTTCATTGGTGATTTAGGGTGGTTTGAGGAGGGGCTGATGGATGGAGATGGAAGAAGTTCAGATCATCTCCACTCTCAGAAGCTGCCATTTCGATCGGCTCTCTCCATCTACAGGCCCCATCAGAGTTATGGTGACTCTGACTTCTTTTCCCCTTTGAGCCCTATGACTTCTTTTCCCCTTTGAGGCTGCCCTTTAAGATCCGTCCGTGATTGGCAACGTTGCTGGTATCTGGGAACGCACGGTTATGAGCAGCTAGTTGTAACCTTGGCTAAGCTGTCTAACCTACCCGGGACTTGGGTTCCTCCTCTGTTAAAAGGCAGCAAGGCAGTCCTGACCTCGGAGGTTGTCTGGACTCTGAAATGAAATAGAGACTGTGATGTGCTTAACACAGAGGAGGACTCGTGGATTTTCATTGAGAAATAATAATGGGAAAAACCGCAAGTGAAAGTTCAGGGCAGGACACTGAAATCTGCAGGACACGGAAGACCCGATTTGAAAGGAGCTTACAAGAGCAGGTGTGGAGGAGAGCAGGGGGATTGGGGAGGCCCATGAGAAGGGGGAGTATATGTGGGGGGGCCCTGCTGTGCCATTTGGTCCGCTTCAGGCTTGAAGGATTTATGCCTCCCGCTGTGGGAAGGTTGTCTCAGCTCTCTGCTCTCAGTTGTCAGCAGCCAAGAACTCCCTCACCCAAGGTGGCCCCTCTTTCCTGGGGCGCCCGGGTCCAATGACTGATGCGGGGATATAGAGACCCAGCTCCTTGTCCTAGTTTGGGACAATTCTGCGGGGCCTTCCCAGTCTCAGGCTCCAGGGGCATTAGCCAAGGTCTTGTTAGACAGCACCTGAGCTGTGATAAGAACCATATATTTGGTCTCTGCCCTCCTTCCCCAGCTTCCTGGCACATGGCTCCTGAAACCCTTGGAACCTCTGAAGTAATAACTATCCTCCATATGCTAATGAGATGCCTGGTGGCTGGGGCTCCTGTGTGGTCTCAGGATAGGTGTTGGCAGCCAGGGAAACAAAGCACGTAAGCAAGGAGATGGAACCATCAAGGCCCACCTCTTGATCCCCAGGGAGGCCAAAGGGACCCGAGGCTGAATTAATCACCAATGGCCAGTGATTTAATCAATCGTGCCTGTGTCATGCAGCTTCCATAAAAGTCCTAAATGATGGGGTTTGGAGGAGTTATGGGTTGGTTGGCATACTGAGGTGCTGGGAGTGTGGTGCAGCTGGAGAGGGCATTGGAAGCTCGGCTCCTCTCCCCACCCACCTAGCCCTGTTATCCGTTCCATCTGGCTGCTCCTGAGCTGTATCCTCTACTCATATAACAAACCAGTACTCTAATAGGTAAACTGTTTTCCTAAGTGCTGTGATTGAACTTGAAGAGGAGGTCCTGGGACCCTTCACCTTAGAGCCAGTAGGTTAGAAGCACTTGGACTTCCCATTAGCAACTGAAGCAGAGTGGGAGGGACAGTTTTAGAGGATGGAGTCCTCAACCTTGTAGGGACTGTGCGGGTACCAGGCAGATAGTCAGAACTGAATCAAATTATAGGACCTCCGGCTAGCGTCAGAGAATCATTTGGTGCCCAAATCTCACACATTCGGTGACAAGAGATGAAGACGTGTGAGTGGTGGAGTTGGACGAAAAACAAAGAAAACCTCTTAAGGTTTTCCTTTCAGCATCAACCACAGTCCAACCTTCTCCTCTGCCCACTGTATCAGGGGTCTCCCACGAGAACTTCCTGACAGGGAAGGATGAAAAATCCAGGCAAGGTTTCTAATGATGACTAATGATGTTTGATGTGAGGGAGAATGTTTTAAGAGGCTGGTTCTCGTTGTCTGCTGGTTGCGACCACTGGGGAAGCTGATAGTAAAAACAAGCTGTTCCTGGTTCTCCACTGCCTCCTCTCCAGAAGCCCCAAACATGGAAGGCCAAGGTTCTTTGGCTGTATTAGGAAAGAGGAACTCAACACATCTCCTCCTTCCATAGCCCCCAGATTCCTTACAGGGACAGCTTAACTGCATGCTGTCAACCAAACCTTAGGGCAAGTTGCCTGTACCCAGTCCTCAGCTTTCTCGATGTCTAAAGCCTAAAGCCAGCTGCCTTTCCCTGAATGACACTCAGCTAAAGGAATTGTAGAGTCTGATGGCTCCCCACCTCCCATTCCAAGGGAGACCACGTGACCCAAAGATGGGCTTCTTTCCCTCCCCTCTCTGCCTTTTCTTTCGCCTACACAAACAGTTATTAAATAGATCCCAGCCCCATCCTTTGTGGAGTTGTTTCTGCATGAACAGAACTAATGATTTTATTTTAAAAGACTTATTAAAGCAACATATGCAACTGAGTAAACAAGTTTGAATTTAAAAAGAAAAATAATGAAAAGTCTTCCTGTTACTCCAGAACTTCCAAACTTACTCCTCAGAAATAACCTCAGTGAACAGTCGTGTGTTTCTTTTCAAAAATTGTCTATGCATAGTCAATTTGCATTCATACATAATTTTTTTTAATTTTGGTTTTCTTTTTTTTAACACAAATGTGTACTATGTTACACACCCATTTTTGCTTCTTGCCTTTTTTTTTTCCTGTTTAATTTGTAAAACATGTTCCATTGCAAGTAACCACAAAACAAACTCATACTGTCCTGAGTAATAAACAGGATTTGTTGAGCTATATACCTGGAAGTTCAGAGAAAGAGCCTGGTTTAAGATTAATTTGGGAGTTCCCATCCTGGCTTAGCAGGTTAAGGACCTTACATTGTCTCTATGAGGATGCTGGTTTGATCCTTAGCCTCACTCAATGGGTTAAGGGTCTAGCCACAAGCTGCGGTATAAGTCACAGATGCTGTTCGGATCTGGTGTTGACATGGCTGTGGCATAGACTGGCAGTTGCAGCTCCTATTTGACCCCTAACCTGGGAAATTCCATATGTCACGGATGTGGTTGTAAAACAAACAAACAGACAAACATATATCTATATCTATCTATCTATCTATATATATATAGATATGACTCAGTGGCTTAATTATGTTATCAGAGGTCCAGTTTCTCTCTTTCTGCTCTGCCATTCAAGGTAAGGTTGCTAAGGCTGGCTTCCCATTTTGACTGCCATGTAACTTGCTAACGTCCCCAAGACTACATGGATGTATGTCCATATCTAAGCAGAGAGAGAATTTATTTCTTGACGTACTCTTAGAAGAGCTGGAAAAACTTAATTTTATTATTTTTTCCCCTGGAGACCCAAGCCAACTTCTTTTCTCATCAGCATAAACTGGATCCTGTATCTTTACCAGAAGCAATCCTTTTAGCAAGGGATGTGGGTACATGGATTAGGCCTGAAACAAGGACCCATCTTAGAGCCAGAGGTGGAGTTATTGGTTCCTAAGTACATGGACTCTGAGTGGTAGGTGTGGCTATAATTGCAAAAAATTAAAATATTCAGCAACATTACCAGCATTATGCTATACATTTCTTTCTACAACCACGTCACTAGATCCATTTCCTTTAAACAATTAAATTGTCACTATAAGTTTCAGTTGTATGGCTACAATATCATTTATGTAACCAATCCTTGTTAATTGGCATTGAGGTTCTTTTCAGCTCTTTCCTAGTATGAAGTGATGCTTTGGTTAATGCTCTGTGTGCATTTTGCATGTACAGATCACAGGTATATCTCAGGGGAAGAATTCAAGAATATAATCCATCTACATTTAGGTGAAGAACATCAAATCCCAAGAAAGAACCTGATGTAACAAACCCGACTAATGTCCATGAGGTGGTGGGTCTGACCCTTGTCCTCGCTCAGTAGGGTAAGGATCCTGTGTTGCTGTGAGCTGCAGTGTAGGTCCCGGACATTGCTTGGATCCTGTGTTGCTGTGGCTGTGGCATAGGCTGGCAGCTGTAGCTCCAATTCCACCCCTAGCCACTCCCATGTGCCACAGGAATGGCCCAAAAAAGCAAAAGCAAAACAAAACAACAACAAAACAAAGCAAAGATGCAAAGCAATCCAACAGAGAAAGGAAAGTTAATTCAACAAGTGGCACTGGAACTAATAAATATCCATATGGAAAAAAAGATATGCCTACATTCTTACCTCATTCTAATATACACAAATTATTTCAGATAGATCTAAACATACAAGCCAGAAAGGTAAGTCTTCCAGAAGAAAACACAGGAGAAAATCTTCATAACATTTCAATAAGCAAAGATTTCCTTGAGGGGCTAGAGAAGTCATGAATCCTCAAGAAAAGAAAAAAAAAAAAGATAAATTGTACTTCATGAAAATTAAAATCTTCTATTCCCTAGAAAATATCATTAAGAAAACAGGACACAGATGAGGGAAATATTTGCATGCTTTTATCTTATAAAGGAGTTCTTTCAAAATATTTAAACTCAGTGACAAAATATTTAAACTCAGTGTTAGGAGTTTCCTTGTGGCACAGAGGTTAAGAATCTGGCATTGTTACTGCAGCAGTTCAGGTTGCCACTGTGGCACGGGTTTGATCCCTGCCCCGGAAATTTTTGTATGACACAGCCACAGTCAAAAACAAAACCAAAATGAATTAATAAATATCCACTAAAACTTGTACAAGAATGTTCATATCAACCATATTTATAATCTCAAAATGTCTATCAATAGGAGAATGAATTTTAAATTTGTGGTTAACTTATACAATGAAATACTATTTAGCAATCGAAAAGAAAAAACTACTGATAGAAATGACACAAATGAACTTTATAGACATTATACAAAAAAAAAAACAACTAACCACCCACACACGTGACTATATTTATATAAAGTATTGGAAGGCAAAATTAATTTGTTGTGACAGAAGTTAGAAAATCACTGAGTTGTGGTGGGAGGATTGATTCAAAGTGGGGCATAAGGAAATTTTCCAGGTTGATCAAAATATCTCTTATTTTGTTTTTGATGGTTATTATACGACTGTACAAAATTATTCAAAATAAGTGAACCACGTACTTAAGATCTGTGCAATTTGTTGTCTGTAATAAAATCTCAATACAAAAGAAACTAAAATAAGGTTAAAATTGCAATGAGCGGTATTTCATGTCATCTTCATCGTGATGGTTCATACCACTGGTTTGCTAATAGCTTAAGCATAACCTGTCCAGAATTAGTAATAATAACTAATGAAAATTTATTTCTCCAGTTGTCTCAACCAGTGCAATTTCATTTCCCCCCACCCAGCCTTCTCATCTGATCTGACAGTATAGACTCATTATTTTCAGAGCGGATCAACTATCATCTCTGACTTTTTACTCATCTTTTATGCTTGCTTTGATACGATGATCTTTAATACCAGTTGGTTTCTTTGCAGGAATCTTTTTGAGTGGCTCATCCATTTTGTTATGTTTAGTTTAGTTATAATTAGTTAAAAATCACCATGATAACAACAAGCCATAGGAAACCCTCAGCAGGTCAAAATACAGTTAAAACAGAGTTCCCTGTTAAGTTTTATATGCGCTGGGGCCCTGGATGGCCCCATCAGGACACTTTTGGTCGCGTGTGGTAGTGACAGAGACCCCTCCCTGACTCTCTCATTTGGGGTCACATGAAGTACCTCAGTACAAAGAAGGGTATTCTTTTGGTTGCGTGTGGTAGTGACAGAGACCCCTCCCCGACTCTCTCATTTGGGGTCACATGAAGTACCTCAGTACAAAGAAGGGTATTACAAATAGGTAAAGCTTATTTTATTCTTAAAAAGAATAAACATAAATGAGGGGGTCTATTCCTATTGAGTGGGCATCCATGTGCTCACCTCATTATTTTACTCTGTTTCTCACCTACCCTGTTTTTATTACCATTTTTCTTTTCTTCTTTCTTTCTTTTTTTTTTGGCTTTTTAGGGCTGCACCTGCAGCATATAGAAGTTCCCAGGCTAGGGGTCAAATTGGAGCTGCAGCTGCCAGCCTATGCCACAGCCAGAGCAACGTGGGATCCAAGCCATGTCTTCAACCCACACCACAGCTCGTGGCAATGTCGGATCCCCAACCCACTGAGCGAGGCCAGGAACTGAACCTGCATCCTCATAGATACCGGCTGGATTTGTTTCTGCTGTGCCCCACAATGGAAATTCCCACTACTTATTATATAGGTCTTAGATCTTACTGCTCTGGTGAGTTTCTCTGATTCTTTAGGACTGAGTTTGATGCCTCAGGGCCTTTACACAAGAAACAGGCCATTCTACTTCAAGTTGGGCTTGTCAACATACTGATCTAGACAACAAAGTAAAGCATACTCCTTAAAATATCCCTTTATTATTTATTCAAGAAATTGATAGCTAATCATTTTCCCTGTTACAGACACCAGGGATTCAAGGGTGAACTGAACAACCAGAAATCCCCCCATTCCCCTGCCTTTATGGTGCTGAAAACTTAGTGGGGCAAACAGACAACCTTAAAACAAATGATGATAACTATACATGAGAAGAATAAGGCCAAAGATGATATGAACTATGAAAAGTGGGGCTGACGATAACATCTAGTAGTCAAGGAGGGCCTCATTCAGCGTGTGGCCTTGAGCCAAGACTAGAAAGAACCACGTGAATATAGGTAGGAAAATTTTTACATGAAAAGAGCATACTTGCTGAGCGAGCACGTGCAGAACCAGGGAGAGAAATGGGCAAGTTCAAGATCATTTTCAGAATGAGAGTCCACAGATCTTTCTTGTGAATGCAGTAGATGTGAGGGATGGCAGAGATAAGGAAAAGGAAGAATATAGGATGGCTCCCAGGTTTCTGCTTTCAGCTGATCGGCGAACAGTGGTGACACTTGGAGAGATGGGGAGGGTTGGGGAGAGCACGTGGGATGGTGTGCACACCAGGTCACGAGTTCATCTTTGACATGATAAATCTGAGCTGTTAGGTACATAGTGGTCATCTATTTTAGCTTTGAGGACGTCCAGGCTCCCAGAGCATAATTTACTTGCAGTAGTACATTGTCTGTGCCTCCCTGCTTGCAATGTGACCTTGAGACACTTCAAGACATTGAGAGCAGGAGTCCATTCTCCACTCTTTGGATGTGGGCTTAAATACGGGACTTGCTTTGTCCAAGTCAGATAGTAGCAGATATGACCAAAAGTGGAGGCTTAAAAAGTCAGGTTTCCAAAACCAGGAGCACTGCCATGGGTACCAGCTGGGGTAGCCTGGTGGGAAATTAGAGCCACAATACCCGTTACGCCAGCTGACATCACTTCAGCCACCAGACACGTGAGCGAGGTCACTTTAGACTATCTGGCCCTGTCAGAGCCCGCCCAGGCTAGAACATGAGAAATGAAAAAACAAAAATGTGTTTGAATCGCTAAGCCATTTCAGCAAAACCTAATTGATATACTTGTCCCAGATCCAGAGCTGATGAATGGCCAATTCAAGAACTGTGGCTTCCTTCTCCTATATTCACTGATCTCCATTATTCCTAGCCTAGACTCTTAGAATATTAGCTCTTAAAATCAGAACCAGGAACATTCTGGGGCCAAGTCCTGCAAGCTGCTGTCTTAAAGCATGTGTACATTAAAATCCACTCCATTTGTTGTTTTTTTTTTCCTTTTAGGGCTGTGCCCACAGCATATGGAATTTTCCAGGCTAGGGGTCGAATCAGAGTTACAGCTGCGGCCTACACCACAGCCACAGCAACGCCAGATCCAAGCTGCACCACAGCTCACAGCAATGCCAGATCCTTAACCCACTAAGTGAGGCCACGGATCAAACCTGCATCCTCATGGATACTAGTCAGATTCATTTCTGCTGAGCCACAATGGGAACTCCAAATCCACTCCATTCGTTAATGTGCAGCGTCTCTCTCTCTCTCTCTCTCTCTCTCTCTCTCTCTCTCGCTCTCTCTCTCTTTCTCCCCACCCCTACCCCCGCCGCTCTCCTAGCCTAGCCGAGACAATGTTGCTGTAAAAGAAACCAAAAGAAATCCAATTCAATCTCTGGGGAAATTTATAGGAAAAAAAATTCTTGCTATGCCAGTGCTTTTTCCATGGCAATATGAAGCATATGGGATCTCAGAAGAAGCATCTATCACAATATGTTGCATTGCTGTGCAGAAATTGGCATTCTTTCCAATTTCTCAAAGCATAGCTAAGAGCAAAATAAAGGTGTGAGGTCCAGGCTACAGCTGACCTGCTGTCCCTTTCAAAGCATTCTACCGGTTTAAGAAAAAGGAAAATTAAAAGTAAAAAACAAACAAAATCAAACCTGAAGCCACTACCAGTCCCAGAAGACTCTGAGCTGAAACCCGAACCCAGAGCATATTCAAAATTATAAACAGTGCCAAGGTGTCTCGCCACTGCCGCCCCAACAAAATTCAGAGGCTGACAGACAGCGATCAGGGGTCCCGCATGGAATGGGAAGGAGAATATAAAACTGCCCATCTTCGGAAGTTCCTGTTGTGGCGCAGTGGAAACGGATCTAGCTAGTATCCTTGGGGATGTAGGTTCGATCCCTGGCCTTGCTCAGTGGGTTAAGGATCTGGCATTGCCGTGAGCTGTGCTGTAGGTCACAGACGCGGCTCAGATCCCGCGCTGCTGTGGCTGTGGCTGTGACTGTGGCTGTGGTGTAGCCTGGCACGTGCAGCTCCAATTCGACCCCTAGCCTGGGAACTGCCATATGCCATGGTTTCGGCCCTAAAAAAAAGCAAAAAAGAAATGATGCCTATGAAGGAGTTTTCTGGTGGCTCAGTGGATTAAGGACCCCGTGTTGTCACTGCTGTGGCTGTGGTTACAACTGCAGTGTGGGTTTGAATCCCCGGCTGGGGAAATTCCACGTGCTGTAGGTGTGGCCCCAAAATGATAAAAATGATGCTTATGAATATATTCTGAAATATGGAAAGGATAACATGGCACTCTCGGGCAGCAAAATGGTAGCTCATTTTAAACATAATTTTAAGTGATGAAATGGATTGTTTCTCTCTTCTTGGTCTTTTCATGGGTCTCACACAGCTTCTCTTTCCTGCTCCTGTGATGGAGAGTGGGACACACAGAGCAGTGCCTAGGAGAATAAAGACCCCAGATGTTAGATCCTGCTTGCTCATCCCAGTGATAAACATCTCAATAATGCAGCCAGCCCAGTGCCTTACTGCTTCCCAGCACCCTGCAAGATCAAGCCTGAGGCTTCTGCGACAGGAGGCAGAAAATGCTGAGAGATGGCTCAGGAGTTGGGAATAATTTCCAAGAGATGCCTGGCCTCAGTTTTAAAAAAAAATTCTTGAAATATAATTGATTTACAATGTTGTGTCAGTTTCAGGTGTACAACAAGGTGACAGTTTATACGTATATCTGTATATATATTCTTTGCTAGATGATTTTCCGTTATAGGTTATTATAAGATATTGAGTATAGTTTCTGTGTTATACAGTAGGTGCTTGTTGATTATTTATTTTATATATATTAGTGTGTATATTTTAATCCTAAACTCCTAATTTATTTCTCTCCCCCTTTCCCCTTTGGTAACCATAAGTATGTTTTTTACGTTTATGAGTCTATTTCTGTTCCAAAAATAAGTTCATTTGTATCTTTTTTTTAGATTGCACATATGCCCAATATCATATAATATTTATCCTTCTCTGACTTACCTCACCTAGCACGATAATCTCTAGGTCCATCCATCTTGCTGCAAGCGGCATTATTTCATTCTCTAAATCACTAATCAAATTTGTATTCCTAACTTTTTCATTAATATTTGACATGAGATGAAACGGTTTCCTTCCAGCTATGCATGTGTGTGTGTGTTTTCGGTACCTCAAGGTTAAATGAAAAGCAACAGAGACCTTATTCAAAATGTCTGCTGTGCAGCAGAAAATGACAGAACATTGTAAATCAGCTATAATAAAAAAGTTTTAAAAGATGTCTACTAGACTCCAATGAAACTTTAAAAAAAATTAAAAAGACAAAAAAGAATAAGATTGTGTAAAATATGCATCAGCACATTCTAACAGACTTATAGAAAATAGTTTAAAAAGGCAAATCCCCAAAATGTTAACTTTCAAGTTCTAAGCTACTTTGAGAATAGCACATAGATAGGAGAGTACACACCATTTTCTTGAAAGGCTGCTTCAGGCTTTGCCTGGCAGCTGGCCTAGGCGGACAGTTAGAAGACATCACGTGAGAGTATTTGAGTCTGCTGAAAGCGGTAATTTTATGACAACGACAAAAAATGATTCTCATTTTTATAAAATGAAATGGTTATAAATCCAAGAGTTTTCCTGATCCAAAAGAGTTACTCGACGTGTATCTCGTAGGTGGGACACACATACACACACACACACGTACAGAGCAACCAATGAGATTAGAAAAAAACACTTGATAGTACGCAGGGGCCAATGGAGTTATAACGAGCAGCCAGGGTATCTGCTAGGGAGTTGGGCGCTGGAAGGATGAGGAAGAGAAAAGATGAAGTAGAGAAACAGTGCAGGGAGGATGGAGGGCCTGCCAGGAGTTTCGGAAAAGGCAGGTACACAAATCAAGAGGGCTTAGATGAGAGTTCTCAGCAAAGCTTTACGAGAGAGTTCAAAGAGGGAGAAGCTCTGAATTCCAGCTTTACCGCTCTCCAGATCTGTGATTCAGGCAATGTCACCTTCCGAACTTCCGCTGACGGCGCCTGCCCGCCTGTGAACAGGGCGAACGGCTTCTCACATGCCAGGGAAATCAGAGCAACAAATGCAGGTAATGGCTTTTCTAAAGCTCTTCAGGTGAACCAGGCGGAGGAGCCTGTCCAAACAGAGTCTCGGGTCCCTTTCTTGAAATGTGTGGATTCGGTCCTTGAACGGTGCTAGTCTCAGCTTCCAGCCCCCTTGCTGGTCTCTGAGTGTCTCATACAGCTCAGAGCAACTCCTGATTGATGTTGTCGTTATCAGCGTACTTCCTTATCTTATCATCCCACTAGACTGTAAATTCTGACCCTTTTATCCCCTGTGAAGGCTTACTGGGCTTCCTGCGGATCACACTGCAGGGAGCTGGCCTCCCAAACACACTGGGGCACCCAGCCTGCAGATCCTCTGATTTAATTTATTACCACTGTGCTAGGCTTTCACTTGTTTTAAGCATCCTCGTATAAAACTGCCATTCCACTCGACGGAGGGAGGCAGCTGTTCTAGACCAGCCTCTTAGGCGAGGCAAGCCCTCCCCTTTGGAGGAAAAGAGAAATGCCCCACTTATTGATCATGATGATTTGGGGTCAAGGTTTACATTTGGGGTACCATCAGTTGCCTTTAGGTAAAAGAGACGAAGAAATTTTAAAGAGGTTGGTAATACTTTCTAGCACTTGGGCTCTTCACATCTTCAAAGCGCTTTATACAAATCAGCTAATGAACACCTCATCACACAGCGTGTAGTCTCCCCTGGGGAATTTGGAAGGCTCTAGGCTTCAGTTCTGTAGCCGGAGACTTGAAAGGGGTGGCCAGTTTTCAGTTAACAATCGCATTTATGATTGCACTTCCTAAAGACAAGCAATCACATCTCCTGCCTTTCACTGAGCAAGTCCTGGCTAGATGTTTGTTGACTGACTGTCTGAGTACAACTGATGGCAGATCTTTAAATGAGGCCCTTCCTCTGCCCTCCCCATTTCTCAGGTCTCATTGAAAGGCAGGGGCCGTTCTAGAAAGCTGTTCTCAATGCCATATTAGGTCTTTTAATGTAAAATGTCTAGGGCCTTTGTAAAAATCAGATGCAGGGTCTGGCGCTTGTTCCCAGGAAAATGCTAAGTGCACTGCAGCATACCCTGCAAAGTTTTGCATGATTTCTCAGAGCCCTGTCTGAAAGCCAAATTAAGACTCTGCTTCAGGTATTGCTTGGAAGCAGCCAACTTTTTTTTTTTTTTTTTGCTTTTTAGGGCCACACCCATGGCATATTGAAGTTCCTATGCTAGGGGTCGAGTCGAATCGGAGCTGCCACAGCAACTCAGGATTCAAGCCATGTCTGAGACCTACCCCACAGCTCACGGGAACTCTGGATCTTCAACCCACTGAGCGAGGCCAGGGAGTGAACCGGCATCCTCATGGATACTAGTCAGATTCGTTTCTGTTGCGCCACAATGGGAGCTCCTAGAAGCAGGCAGCTTTAAAGGATCACCTATGTCCAGTTTGGGAAGAAATTATTTATTCTGCCGAGAATACCTTGGTTCCACTGGTTTAAAAGCAAAATTTCCATTGCAGTTGCACTTTTCAGATTAGGAACCAAGAATATTTTAAAACATCCCATGAATATGTTTTGTTTAAAAATCATGAAGTGAAATAGTGTGCTTTCTGGTCACAACTATTTGCAGTGACTTTAGAGACTTGTTTTTCTTCTTCTTAGCCTCATCTAATGGCATATTCTCATATTTAGGAAAACAAAATGTTCTGCCCGTCTCCTTAGTGAATGGATGTGTAGCGACTAGGGAAGGCTTTTCTGCAAACTCCTTGGCAGCGCCAACAGCAATGTTAACTAAATCCTCCATAAATACTCCCCAACAGTGCTCAACAAATGGTGTTAGGTAGCCTTGACACCCCAAGCCTTAATTTCCAGCCTTATTGAAAATCAAGAAGGAAAATAATTTCTAAGCAATTGGAGGGAAAAGAGCCTCACTCTCTAGGAAAAATGAGCATTTTGGGAAGGAGAAAACAAGGTGATGATCAAAAGGAAGTTGGGTTCTCCAAAAACAATAGCTTGCATTTGCATGATCAGCCTCGAAATGCAGAAATCTAAGCTTCCTTCTAAAAATAAAAAAAAAACAACCCTGTATTATTGACAACTGCTCAAATCTCAAAGAAATTTAGGTTTCCCTGAAACATAATATCAGTAACACCTGCACCAGAGGAAGCTCCTCACTTACCGGTGTTTTGGGGGGAAAGGGAAGAATTAGCGAATCTGGGGCCTAGAGAGTGGATTCCGTGAGTTAAAGCCAAGAATAAAGAGTTTTTCCATCTTCTCTCCAACTGATGTGCAAATTTGCCCCTGGCTGGCCCTGGTGTCCTTAAAGGACTAAAGGGTCAAATTGTTTTCAGGTAAAGAAAGAATACAGGAGTTCAAGTTCATGATGCTTAGCTAAAGATAAAAGTGAAGCAGCTGGTAGGCTTGTCACCCTCCAGAATTTCTTGTCGCGTAATGCATCCTGGATTTTTTCCCTTGACCCATCGCTTCCTTTCCTAACTGTAAGTTACCTGAATCAGTCACCAGACCCAGGCTAGCTGCTCTTTTCACAACTAAAAGGATCAAGTGGCAGGTACGTCAGGCTCATCCGCCTGCCTAGCTCAGCCTGGAGCCACAATGAGATTTGGAGGTAAAGGCTGCTGAGTTAAGTTCCTGCCTGCCCTTCCTGAACCTGAAAGCCGTGGAGTCAGATTTGGGTTTTGATCTTGGCTTGGAGAGGCAGGCAGCTCACTTAAACTCTTTGAATCTTGGTTACTTCATCTTTAAAAAAAAAAAAAAAAGGCTACTGGGGAGTTCCCGTCATGGCTCAGGGGAAACAAATCTCACTAGCATCCATGAGGATGCAGGTTCGGTCCCTGGTCTCTCTAAGAGGGCTAAGGGTCTGGCGTTGCTGTGGCTGTGGTGTGGGTCACAGATATGGCTGGGATCCTGTGTTGCTGTGGCTGTGGCACAGGCTGGCAGCTGTAGCTCCGATTAGACCCCTAGCTTGGGAACCTCCACATGCCTCAGGTGCAGACCTAAAAAACAAAGCCAAAAAAATAAAATAAATTAAAAAATAGAATAAATTTTAAATGGCAACTGTTCCGTTTAATAAATTTATGAGGGGGATTAAATTAAGTATTTAAGTACACGTAAGTACATCTCTTCCTTGTTCCTTAAAAAATTTGCAGTGGAACACCCCAACACACACACACACACAATTTTTTTTAAAGAAAGGAATAGTTTGCTATTAAGCAGAAGTTGACAGAACACTGTAAGGCAAGTATAATAAAAAAATAAAAATCTTAAAAAAATAAAAATAAATAAATAAAGGAATAAAAGTGAATACTAAAGATCTAATTCCTTTCAGGGAGTTCACTGTGGCTCAGTGGATTACACATCCAACTAGAATCCATGAGGATTCGGGTTTGCTCACTGTCCCCAATCAGTGGGTTAAGGATCCAGTGTTGCTGTGAGCTGTGGTGTAGGTCGCAGATGTAGCTGGGATCCTGCAGTGCTGTGGCTGTGGCGTCGGCTGGCCGATTCCACCCCGTATGCTGCAAGTGTGGCTCTTAAAAAAAAAAAAAATCATTTTTCCATTAGAACTAGGCAAACTTTTCCATTAGAATTAGGCAAACTTGAGCTTTGGGGACAATGTTGAGGATTTTTTTTTTTTTTTAACTTCAGGCTAAATGTACAGAGGTTAAAGAAAACACGAGCTACAAGCTTTTCTATTTACTTTTCAATCAATGACTTCTTGTCCCTGGACTGGAAGCTGAGATGCCATCAGTCTGGTTCCACGTCCTGGGTGGTGACACTCAGGTCAGCGTTCCAGAAAGCGCGGGGAGCGGCTGGTTGGTGCCCCTTTCCGTCGCTAAGGCAGATTCCTTGCATCTGAGTGGTGCTCTGTAGCCTCTGTTGTTGCCAGAACACCGCCTCTGTCCACTGGGGCCGAACAGAAACACAGAGACGGAGTTTTGGGTGAAGGAGGGAAAGATGACTTTCATTGCTTTGCCAGGCAAAGGTGGCCACAGTGGGCTACTACCTTAAAAGACTCTGCTCTCCATTGGGAAGAATTGCAGGGAGTTTTAGAGTAAAAAAGAAAAGCAGGTTTCCAGATAAGGAGTCAGGATTGGGGCAAACATGCATTCTTCCTTCTTTAGGGGAACCCTAGTCATCAAAGCTGGCATCGAGGGATCTAGGCAGGATCGTGGAGGTGGTCTTCTGGGTTATTGTCTAGAATAACAGTACATGCGAAAAGGGCATGCTGATCAGAGATTAGAACAAACTAGGAATGTTCCTGAAAAACATCATATGCTAATAATCTTTAACCCTCAGGCAACTGTGCTCAGAGTGCCTAATCTTTAGCTTTGGATGATTGTGTTTAGGGTGTAATTAAGCCAGCAAGAAGGACCTAATCTTTAGCTTTGGATGATTGTGCTTAGGGTGTAATTAAGCCAGCGAGAAGGACAAAGAAGGGCTCTAAGCTAGTCAGCTTTAAAGTATTCATTTCTAAAAGAAGCATAAGGAATGTAACTTTCCTCTTAGGTGTATAAGATGCCTACATCGTCATGCGTGTCTCCCTTGAGAGTGAACCAGGACCTGCCCCAAGCCTGTGCTATGGTTTCTGGACTGTTCCTCCCCTGTCTTTGCATCTTCTTCCTTCCCTGATCAGCAACTGTCTGAACCTGTCCCTTGGAACTCAGGGGAGGTCATGGAGCCTGAATGAGGCCTGTTTCCCAAAAACAAGAAATGGGGACACAGAAAGGCTTTTGTGTCCAGGAAGCCCACAGGGCCCTGCTCGGTTAAACACTAGGAGATATAAGACATAAACATTTTATGCCTATTTATAGATGAGGGAAATGGGCTTGGGAGGGAAAAAAATGGCTTCGCTCAAGTGCTGAGTGGGTTGCTGGCACCCTAAGCCCAGGTCCTTTGCTCAGGGCCCACATAGTGCTGTTAAACTACCGAATCTCTGCTTTGCAGATTTTCTCTACTTCTCAAAGTTTCCTTCCTTGTTCCCTAACCAGCTGTGGTTTCATTTGTGCTCCTGGTTTTGTCCTTTTGGTTTTTTTTTTTTTTTTTGGTTTTTAATGAATTATACCTTTATTTTATCCAGCGATCAAGATCTTAACCTCCTGGAACAATTCTCCTTAGCAACGAGCTGCTGCGAAGATAAGGAAAAATACAGGCCCCACGTCTGTCCTGGCTCAGCTCTCCTCCAGACAGATGGTTGGAGGTCGGTGCCCCATGGAAAGGTTGTTTCTAATGATTAGTCCCAACATATGAGCAATACATCTCACTCACTAAGCAAAATTCTCAAATTCTGATCTTTTTAAGATAATTGAAACTCTGAAGGCCACCCTAATGCTTTCTAAGGAAGAAGTGGGGAAATGCCAGGCTCAAAACTTCGATGCTATTAATTTTCCTCTTCTTCTGTTTCTCCTGTCACTACCAGTGACACTGAACACCAAGCAATGGGCTAAGTGCTTTATGTGCACTATCTCCTTGTGCTGCACGGTAGCCTATGAGATAAGCATCCTTATCACCCCCATTTACCAATGAAGAAATGAGGGTGGAAGGAGGTTAAGGCATTCCAAGTTGTGAAAGTAACAAGTGGCAGAGGCCAGGTTTAAATCCAGAAGTCTCTCCTTCCAAAGCCTGTTCTCTAACCCACTACTCTGCCCTGCTTTCTCTGTTCCATGAAAAAGAAACTACTTACGATTCTGGAATAATTGATAATATATTGTTTTTCATGATCTAAGGTTTTGGTTAGAGTGGAGGAAACGGATAACAGAGGTTACCATTTGAGACTTCCATTCGGGAAAACAAACAAGCAACCACACACGGATACATACACACGTGCCCTCTAAATGTGTGTATTGTCTGCCAGGCACCAAGGATGCCCAAAATGATGAAAATATAATTTTGAACAATTCAGTTTAAAGAGGGGACAAGAAAAGCAAACGTTTATACCTTTATTTAAGAGTTAGGACAGGAGTTCTGGTCGTGGCTCAGTGGGAAATGAAACTAAGATCCATGAGGACACAGGTTCGATACCTGGCCTTGCTCAGTGGGTTAAGGATCTGGCATTGCTGTGAGCTGTGGTGTAGGTTGCAGCTGTAGCTCCTATTAGACTCTTAGCCTGGGAACCTCTATTATGCTGTGGGTGCAGCCCTAAAAAAAAAAGCTAAAAAATAAATTAAAAATAAGAGGACAGAGGCACAATTACAAGGAAGTAGAACACAATTTCTGAGGGTAACAGGAAAGGCTCCCCTGAAGGAGTATCTTCTTGAGCTGGCTTCAGAGTATGTCCTCCTTCAGGAAAAATGTATTTTATGTAGAAGTTTGGGCAAGGGTAAATGCCTGTAGTACCAGCAATAAATTGCATGGCATCAGGGGCCTGGGGCTGGGAGCAGAAATGAGGCTGTGGAAGGGTTCCTTGGCATCAGATCAAGAAGAGTCTCTTATGCTGCATTTTAATGTCAATTTCCAATCCATCTCTGCCAGACCATGTGTTATTAAGTAGTGGTTGTATTAATATGGATTGTCCAGAGAAACAGAACCATGGGGTTTATATTATAATGCTATAATAATCTATATAATTATATATTACATAAGTAATTATATCATGTACATAATTATGTTATATATGTAATTATATTACATATGCTTGTATGACATTATATGTAATCATATTATATTACATTACATTATATTTATAAAGAAATTTATTTTAAGGAATTGGCTCACACATTGATGGAGCCTGAGAAGTCCCAACATCTGCACTTGGCAAGCTGGAGGCCTGGGAGATCGATGGTAGAGATCCAGGCCAAGTCTAAAGGCCAGAAAAAGCCAATAGCGTCAATTACAGTCCACATGGAGTTCCCGTAATGGCTCAGTGGTAAGGAACCCAACTAGGAACCATGAGGATGCAGGTTCGATCCCTGGCCTTGCTCATTGGATTAAGGATACATGGCTGTGGTGAGCTGTACTGTAGGTCGCAGATGCGGCTCAGATCCCGAGCTGCTATGGCTCTGGTATGGGCTGGCAGCTGCAGCTCTGATTCGACCCTTAGCCTGGGAACTTCCATATGCCATGGGTATGGACCTAAAAAGACCAAAAAAAAAAATTATAGTCCACATATGGGTCTAAAGGCAAGAAAAGACTGCGCATGTCTCAGCTCAAAGCGAGTCAAACAGAGAGAGTGTGAACTCTTGTTTCTCCACCTTTTTGTTCCATCCAGACCTTCCTTATTAAAGACTGGATGACCTACTCACACAGAGGAGGGTCAATTTGCTTTACTGTCTGTCTACTGACTCAAATGCTAATCTGCAGACTCACCTCACAGACAACCCGGCATAACGTTTAACCATGTATCTGGGCACCATGTGGTCCAGTCATCACAGTGTCCTGTTTCCTTCCAAGTAAATATGGCCATCAAGGCTAAGAAATTTATCTTAATGTGTTTAAAAAGCAAACTCTTGATTAAACTGCACCATACTCTATGAGCATTTTAGTACTGGTATCTGATTTATCAGAAAGGCAGTGGGTGTGGTGGAAAAACTAGCTTTCAGAGCTTACATCATTGGGCTCACATGGTGGTTAGTTTCTAACCCTCCAGCCTTGGGGAAATGTTCTATTGCCTTAGAGGCTCAGCTTCTTATCTATAAAATGAGGGTGATCAGAAGTGACATTCAAGATATTTAATAGCTGGTTTGTATAGGCACCCAGGGTTGGGGGCATATATCCTTCTGTACAACCTACATATGGTATCTGCTGGAGACGATGACATCCACTTCATGATGGAGAGGTGGGATGAACTGGTGGAGAAACTGGCCCAGAGAGACCCTCACCAGTGGCCAAACAGGTCAAGAACTCATCTTCCATCGTCCTGTGCCTTTGAAAGAGATGCTGTCTTTGTTTTCTAATCAAGTAGATCAGGCTTCTCTCCACCTTGCCTCTTTGTGGCAGGTGGCGATCTGATCATCTCTCATAACCTCTGCATGCTCTGAAGGCTTGCTTGTGGTCTACACAGTCAGAGTGAAGTTGGGCAGGCACTATAGTGGCCATAGAAATTTTAGTTTTACATAGGCAACAAACAGAATTTCTCCTTTGGATCATTTTGGCAGGATGTAGAATAATTAACAGGTGAATTCCCTTATATGTGAAAGATTGGCATGTTTTCTTTCTCCTTCCTGTGTGCCTTCTTGAGCAAAGGCAAGAAGCTAGGATTCCTAAAGCTAGGAATTTCCAAGATTTTTTTTTTTTGTCTTTTGTCTTTTTAGGGCCATACCTGTGGCATATGGAGGTTCCGAGACTTGGGGTCAAACTTTAAAATATTTTGTTCTACTTCTATGAAAAATGTCCTTGGTAGTTTGACAGGGATTACATTGAATCTGTAGATTGCCTTGGGTAGTACAGTCATTTTGATGATATTGATTCTTCCAATCCAAGAGCATGGTATGTCTTTCTATCTATTTGTGTCATCTTTGCTATCTTTCATCAGTGTCTTATAGTTTTCAGAGTACAGATCTTTTGTCTCTTTAAGTAGGTCTATTCCTAAGTATTTTATTCTTTTTGATGCGATGGTAAATGGGATTGTTTCCCTAATTTCACTTTCTGATCTTCTATTGTTAGAAAATATAAATGCAGTTATTTCTGTGTATTAATTTTGTATCCTGCAACTTTGCCAAATTCATTGATGAGTTTTAACAGTTTTCTGGTGGCGTCTTTAGGATTTTCTAGGTATGGTATCATGCCATCTGCAAATAGTGATAGTTTTACTTGTCTTAATCTCCTATGGTCAATTGATTTTAATCAAAGGTGCAGAGCCCGGAGTTCCCATTGCAGCTCAGCAGTAATGAACTTGACGTATCCTGAGAAAGAAAAATGGAGCTGGAAGAATCAGGCTCCCTGACTTCAGGCTATACTACAAAGCTACAGTCATCAAAACGATATGGTACTGACACAAAGACAGAAATATAGATCAGTGGAACAGGATAGAAAGCCCAGAATTAAACTCATGCTCCTACAGTCAACTAATCCAAGACAAAGCAGGCAAGAATATACAATGGAGAAAAAACAGCTCCTTCAAAAAGTGGTGCTGGGAAGACAGGACAGTCACATGTAAAATAATGAAATTAGAACCCTTCCTAACACCATACACAAAAATAAACTCAAAATGGATTAAAGCCCTAAATATAAGACCTGATACTATAAAACTCTTAGAGGAAAACATAGTCTGAACACTCTCCAACATAAACCACAGCATTACCTTCTCAGATCCACCTCCTAGAGTAATGACAAGACCAAAATAAACAAATGTGACTTAACTAAACTTAAAACTTTCCACACAGCAAAGGAAACCCTAGAAAAAAAGATAACTCACAGAATGGGAGAAAATATTTGCAAATGAAGTGACAAGAGATTAGTCTCCAAAATTTATAAACACTTTCTGCAGCTCCATACCAAAAAAACAAACAACCCTACCAAAAAAAAAAAAAAAATGGGCAAAAGATCTAAACAGACAATTATCCAAAGAAGACATACAGGTCAAAAAACACAAAAAAAAGATGTTCAACATCACTCATTAGTAGAGAAATGAAAATCAAAACCACTATGAGGTACCACCTTACACCAGCCAGAATGGCCATCATCAAAAAGTCTACAAACAGTAAGTACTGGAGAGGGTGTGGAGAAAAGGGAACCCTATTACACTGTTGGTGGAAATGTAAATTGGTGCAACCACTGTGGAAAACAGTATGGAGATTCCTCAGAAAACTAAAAATAGAATTACCAGTTGATCCAGCAATCCCACTCCTGAGCATCTATCCAGAGAAAACCACAACTTGAAGAGATACATGTACTCCAATGTTCATTGCAGCACTCTATACAATAGCCAAGACATGGAAAGAATCTAAATATCCATCAACAGAGGAGTGGATAAAGATGTGGTACATATACACAATGGAATATTACTCAACCATTAAAAGGAAAGAAATAATGGCATTTGCAGCAACAGGGATGGACCTAGAAATTATCATGCCAAGTGAAGTTAGTCAGTGAGACACCAACATCAAATGCTATCACTTACATGTGTAATTTTAAAAAAGGACACGATGAACTTCTTTGCAGAACAGATACTGACTCACAGACTTTGAAAAACTTACGGTTTCCAAATGAGACAGATTGGGGGGGTGGGGGATGCACTGCGGGTTTAGGTTGGAAATGCTATAAAATTTGGTTGTGATGATCGCTGTACACCTATAAATGTAATTGAGTAATAAAAATGCTATATAAGAAAAAACAAATTCTTTATATTGTTATGGCAAGCAAGAGTTAATAAAATTTTATTATAAATATGTAAAAAAAAGAAGCAAAAAAAAATCAATTGGCCAGATAAAAGGATCTATTTCTGAATTTCATTCTGTTCCATTGATTGATTTGTCTGTCCTTTTGAAAATATCACTTTCTCTTGATGATTAAAACATTATGGTAGAGCTTAAATTACATAGTATAAGTCCTTTAGTTGTATCTTTCTTGAAGACTGTTATTTTAGGTCCGTTTACATTTCCATATAAATTTTAGAGATAGTTTGCAAATTTCTTTTTAAAAATCTGTTGGGATCACCATTTGGATTGTGTTGAATGATTGGGGAATTATTGTAAATATCTTAAGAATACTAAGCATTTAACTATAAACAGAGCTCATCTTCTCATTTATTTTGGTCACTTAAAAATCTCCATAGACTTGTAGTTTTGAGAAAACGGTTCCCATCTCCTTGATTAAATTTATTACTAAATATCTGAAATATTTTTTACCATTGTAATTGGAATTTTAAAAAGTTTTTTGTCTTCCAATTGTTTACTGATGATACATAGAAAAAAAAAATAATGGTTGGTTGTTGACCTTGCTTGTATTTTAAGACCTTGTTAAACTCACTTACTAGTTGCTATAGTTTTATTGAGAGGGAGTGGAGTTGATTACTTATGATTTTCTATAAAAACAACTACATTACTTGCAAATAAGGAAGTTTTTACTTCTTAATTTCCAATCTTTGTGCATTTTTCTTTTGATGTATTGAATTGGCTAGGGCCTCCAGTGCAATGCTGAATGGAAGTGGTGAGAATGAGTAACCTTACTTTGCTCTTGAACTTGTAAAAGTCAATATTTCACCATTATGTATAAGATTAGTCTGATTTTAATTTTCCTTCTGATTTTAATTTTCCAAGTATCATTATTACACATGAATACAAAATTTTATGCATTTATTGAGTCTACCATATAGTTTATCTTCTTTATTCTATAAATATGGTGAATTATTTTGATTCGCAAATGTTAAACCAAACTTGCTCAAACCGCTCTTAGTCATCATATATTATCCTTTTCAAGTATTTATATTTTATTTCTATTTTTTAAGTAGGTTTACCTATACGTCCACGAGGGATATTGGTGTATATTTTTTTTTTGTAAAGTTTTTGTCAGGTTTTGGTATGAGAATAATGCTGTTATAAAATAAGTGTTTCACTGTCTTCTTTTTGCTTGAATGAATTTGTGTAGAATTGCTATTATTTCTTCTTTAAAAAATAGCACTTTTCTTGCTTGATAGAAATTGCCTGCTCCTAGATATTTTTTTGTGAGAAAAGGTTTTTCATAATAAATTCAATTACTTTGATAAATATAAGCCTATTCAGATTTTGTACTTTATCTTTTGTCAGTTTTAAGTTGCATATTTAAAGATATTTTTCTATTTTATCTGTGTTGCTGCACTTACTGGCATCATGCTATTCAAAATGTTCTCTTATCCTTTTGGTTTGTATAGGATTTTCAGAGGTATCTTCTCTTTCATAACAAATTGCCCATTGATCAATGCCCCTAGGGGTTTATCCATTTTATTCATCTTTTTAAGAAATTATTTTTCTATTTTGTAAATTTTTTAATGTTCTCTATTCCTTGTTTTTTTTTCTGTTTTATTGATTTCTACTATGATCTTTCTGTTCTTCTCCTTTTTTAGGGTTTAATTTCATCCCCCCCCTTTTTTAGCTTTTTAAGATTGAATACTGGATAATTGATTTGTTTTCTCTTTCTTTTTTTAATTTATTTTTAATTGTTTTAGTTTTTTTACTTTTTAGGGCAGCAGCACCTTTGGCATATGGAGATTCTCAGGTCATGAGTCAAATTGGAGCGGTAGCTGCCAGCCTATGACACAGCCAAAGCAATGCAGGACCCAAGCTGCATTTGTGACCTACACCACAGCTCACAGCAGTGCTGGATCCTTAACCCACTGAGCAAGGCCAGGGATCGAACTTTTGTCCTCATGGATGGTAGTCAGATTCATTAACCACTGAGCCACAATGGGAACTCCTGTTTTCTCTTTCTTATATAAGAATTTCAGATATAATTTCACCGCAAACTGCCTCCCCAAATTTTTTACATATTCAATAAAAACATTTTCTATTTAGTCTTCGACTCACAGATCATATAGAAATATATTGTTTAACTTCCAACTATGAGGGGGCCTTTCTCAAATGTCTTATTGGTATTCACTTCTAATTAAATACTATTGTAGTTAGAAAACTACTTTGTAGATATCAATGTCTTGAAATATATTTAACTGGCTTTATGGTGAGTTTAAAGAATATTTTGTCTCAGTTTTAAAATTGTTACATAAAGGAAGGCAATTCAAATCAAGTTTCACTAAGTGCCTTAGTTACTAATTGCTGTGAACAAGTCATGACACCTTTGTTCGTTAAAGCAACATACATTTATTATCTCACAGTTGCTGTGTGTAGGATTGTGGGCATGGTTTAGTCAGCGTCCCTGCTCAGAGTCTCACAAAGTTGCAATTGAGGTTTGGGCTGATCTACATTCCTTTCTGGAACTCAAAGCCCTCTTGCCTGCAGAATTCAGTTTCTTGAGTTTGTCAGACTGAGGTTTCCATTTTCCAGAGACCACTGGTAGTTTCCTCCCATGCAGAACTCTCCATAGGCAGGGTACAGCATGGATGTTTGCTTCTTTAAGTTAGCAAGAGGGGTCTCCCTTCTCTCATGCATGCTAGGAAAACATGTGTAAGTGTGTATTATATGTGTGCATATATGTATTTCATATATATGTCTATACATTTCCAAATGCTCCTGCATCATTTGGTTATATTTTCTCTACTGATTCATTTTTTTTCTTCAGTTGGATATATTTGTATGGGCCTATTTCTGGGTTTTCTATTCTATTCTGTTGATCTATGTATCTGTCCTTATGTCCATCCTTATCATACAGTCTTGATTACTGCAACTATATAGTTGTCTTGAAATAAACAGACTGATTCCTTTTATTTAAAAAAATTTTTTTAGCTATTCTAGTTCCTTTCCTTTTCCATATATATTTTAGAATAATCTATATCTGTATCTACAAAATATCTTGCTGATGTTTTGCTAGAAATTTGGTTGAACATGTATATAGACTTAGGAAGAACGACATCTTTACTACGTTGAGTCTTGCAATCCATGAACGTGGTATGTTTCTCCATTTATTTAGTTCATCTTTGATTTCTTTCACTAGCATAGAGTAATTTTCATCATACGAATTCTGCCCAGGCCTTGTTAGATTTACATATCAGTATTTCCTCATTCTATTATTTAAAATAAATGAAATTGTATTTTTTTAATTTTGACATCACATATTCATTGGTATTATATAGACATACAATTGGTTTTTGTATGTTTATTTTTTTAATCCTGTGATCTGGCTGAACTCACTTATTGGTTCTAGGATTTTTTTTTAAATAGATTTCTTGGGATTTTCTATGTAGAAAATCATGTCATTTTCAAATAGAAACAGTTTTATCACTTCCTATGTCCTGTGTGCCTTTTAACTATTTTTTTTTTGTGACACTGGCTAAGTTCTAACATTTTGTCAAATAAAAGTACTAAGAGCAAAGATCCTTGCTTTCCCAATCTTAAAGGAAAAGCATTCAGTCTTTTACCTTTAAGTATAATGTTAACAGTTATTTTTTTTCTAAGATGCTCTTTATCACGTTGAGGAAGTTTCCGTCTATCCTAACTCTCTGACTGTATTATCATGAAAAGATGTTAAACTTTGTTAACTACCTTTCCTGTATCAATTGATAGGATCATGGGATTTTTCTTCTTTAGTCTGTTAATATGATAGATTACATTAATAGACTTTCAAATATTGAACCAGCCTTGTATCACTGGAGTAAACCCCACTTGTTCATGGAGTGTAATTATTTTATATATTGCTGAATTCTCCTTGCTAATATTTTATTAAGAAATTTTGTGTTTGTATTCATAAAGAATATTGACCTTTGTTTTTCTGTTTTGTACTATCTTTGTCTGGTTTTGGTAATACTAACTTTATGAAATAAATTGAGAATTGTTTCTCCTTTATATTTGAAAGAAATTGTATAGGGTAATTGTTTATTCTTCTTTAAACATTTGGAAGTATTTCACAGTAAAA
This sequence comes from Catagonus wagneri, assembly GCA_004024745.2. Lineage (NCBI taxonomy): Eukaryota > Metazoa > Chordata > Mammalia > Artiodactyla > Tayassuidae > Catagonus > Catagonus wagneri. The sequence continues at coordinate 5,112,999 of PVHT021183710.1, read as the reverse complement.
CTATCCAGGCTTGGAGAATTTTTTTCCATAATTTTTAAATTAAAAATTCAGTTTTCTTAAAATAAATCCATGCATTTATGATCAGTTAACCTACAACAAAGGAGGTAAGATAATAAAATGCAGAAAATATAGTGTCTTCAATAAATGGTGCTGAGGGGTGTTCCTATTTTGGCTCAGCGGTAACAAATCTGGCTAGTATCCATGAGGACTCTGGTTCAATCCCTGGCCTCACTGAGTGGGTTAAGGATCTAGTGTTGCCATGAGCTGTGGTGTAGGTCACAGATGCAGCTCAGACCCCACATTGCTATGGCTGTGGCATAGGCTGGCAGCTGTAGCTTGGATTCAACCCCCAGCCTGGGAACTTGCATATGCAGTGGGTGCGGCCCTAAAAAGACAAAAGAAAAAAAAATCAAGTTTTTGATCCCAGGTGCCAACACGCATTCATCATGACAAAGCTTTCTGATGAGTCTCCTTGGAAAGGAGTCTTTTATTATTTATTATTTATTTATTTATTTACTTCTTCATTTATACTTTTTATGGCCGCACCCACAGCATATGGAAGTTCCCAGGCTACAGGTCAAATCGGAGCTACAGCTGCCAGCCTGTGCCACAGCCACCGCAGCTGAGGGAGGTCAGGGGTCAAGCCAGCATCCTCATGGGTCCTAGCTGGATTCATTAATCTCTGAGCCACGAAGGGAACTCCCTAAGGCGCCCTTTTAGTCACTGTTAAAAGTGTTCTGTGCAAGTGATGGAATGAATGTCCTCAGGGATAATGACATGAGTAAGACAAGCCTTCTAAAGCTCAGGAAGGATCTAGTGGTCGAAAGAGACTTGGGAATAACTTATTTCCACATAGGACAGAATGGTATCAGTGCCAAGTAGTTGTACGTTCTGGGAGCACCAAGTGAAGGGAGATTCCTTTTGATTAAGGGGCTGGCTGGGAATGCTTCATGGAAGAGGTGGCATTTGAGCTGCAAAAGTCTGTGACGATTGGTTGGCGGAAGTATAAGAGATAATGCTTGGCCTAGAGTAAGGTCCATTAAATGCTGGCGGGCAACTCCTGCACCTTGACTCTTCCTTTCCTAAACTCCTGCCACACTTATAAGTCTGTATCACCAAAAAAGATTCTGCCTCACCACACACTCATTTTGGCTTGTTTATTCTTGCCTGCTAAACTAGACCTTCCTTAAGTCCCCGTACTGCATCCTTGTAGCTTGTGTATTGCCTGGTACACATCAGGTACTCAAATGACTTTGATTCTGTAGTGAGGTGATTTAGAGGTTCATTAGCAGCATCCATAATATACCTCTTGGGTACCTCTCAATATTTAATGTAGAGTTGCTTCATCCAGTTGACACATAATAAATGTTGCCGACTATGCCACTAATGGGTTGAGAAAAAGAAACCCACCTTTCTTGAAATTCTGACCCTGTGTCTCTCTGGGCTAAGGTAATTACACAGATAATTAAGGCTAAAAGAAACTTGCTGTTTTCATTTTCACTAAACTACCAGGCGTCTCAGTCTGCAGCGATCAGATTCTCTAGTTGACGATTTAACTCTCTGTCTCCCCAACTTGGACAGATAAAATTAGTGCACTGAGCCATCCTAGAGAGCCCAAAGAGCTGGAGTTAAAATAACAGATGAGCATGAGCCTCAAGAGAAAGAGAGCGAAAGAGAATAGAGATGTCATTTTTATCTTCAGAAAAGCGATCGCCCCGCTTACCGCATTTTGGTAAACGATGGGTAGATGTCTATTAAGATAATGATTGAAAAGCTGAATGAAATTGCAGACAGAGGTCAAGAGCAGACTGTGGGAAGATGGGTATTTGGTCTTTGGTGAGATAAAGGTTGGCGTCCACTCCCAGCTTCGCTCCAGTTTTCCCATTTATCTGGTAGGATGAGGTCTTTTCTTGTTGTCCTTGTTAGAGAACCCCTATCTCCTAGACACTTGGAGGAAAATTGAAAGCCGAGGGGGAAGTGATGCTGCTGGTTTTTGCCACAGGAAAGGCCCACAGAAGTGTGAGGGAGAGAAAACGAGAGATGAACTCTGATGAGGCTTCCTGGGGTCCAGGCTGTCCTTGGAGCTGCAGGTTGGTCGGTATGGTCAAGACGTGTCACTAGGCGGTCTCCTGTGCCTGCAGGGTCTTGTCCCACACAAACATCAAACAAGGCGGCCACTGGCCCACACTTTCCTTTCATCGTCAACCGAGGCATTTATTAAGTGTTTTTATAACGTGTCTACACATGCATAGTTTAAGAGCATGTGTATATGTAAACACCGCCATGCCAAATTTAAAATTACAATAGGCTTTGTCAAGGTTGCATCGGAAAATGTCAAATAACCACTATGAAAACAAAATTGTGTAGCTCTTCCTTAATGCCACAGGTATTAACATTAATTCTTTTGCATGTTTAAAATAAGCAGCATTGCCAAAAAAACAAAAAGAGCACTCACGAGGTTACAGATCTGGTGTTGCCGTGAGCCGTGGTGTAGGTCGCAGATGCGGCTGGGATCCGGCGTTGCTCTGGCTGTGGTGTAGGCCGGCAGCTACAGCTCTGGTTTGACCCCCCACCCGGGGAGCCTCCATATGCTGTGGGTGTGGCCTTAAAAAGAAAAAAAAAAGGCAGTGAAACATTCAATCTGGCCCTGGGCAATGAGTTAATGTTAATCAACAAACTCACATACATTTACTGAGCGCTTCCTATGTGTCACGTAGAAGCCAGCAGCCTGGCAGCCTGCCAGCGCTCCACAGTAGTTTCAGGAAAAGGCATACGTCTGTATCCATCCATCCCTATCTATCTGTCTGTCTGTCCGTCTGCCTATCTATCTAATCACCTATCTAGAAATATCTCATCCGCAATAATGCAAACGTTATTCACTGATTTATTCAACCAACGCAGTTTGAGCATTGCATGAACTTGCTAGGGCTGCCATTACAAGGTAGCACAGAACAACAGAAATTTACTTCCTCATAGTCCTGGACACTAGCAGTTCTGGACACAGGTAGAGGTCAAGGTGTGGGAGTGGTCGCTTCCTTCCAAGGCCTCTCTCCTTGGCCTGTAGATGGCTGTCTTCTTCCTGTGTTTTCGCATGATCCTCCCCTTGTACGCATCTATAATCAAATCTCCTCCTCTTCTTCTTCTTTTTCTTTTTCTTTTTTTAATTTTATGGCCACACCCATGGCATAAGGAAGTTCCTGGCCCAGGGATGGAATCCAAGCCACAGCTGTGACCTACTCTGCAGTTGCAGCCGTACCAAATCCTTTTACCCTCCACGCTGGGCTGGGGATCGAACGAGCCTGCACATCCCCGTTGACCTGAGCCGCTGCAGTCTTAACCCACTGCATCACAGTGGGAACTCCCAATCCCCTCGTCTTCTCAGGACACCAGTCAGATGGTTTAAGGGCCGATCTTGATGAGTTTATTTTTTTCCTTAACTATCTCTTTAAAGATCCTATCTCCAAGTACCATCTGAGATTCCAGGTGTTAGGGCTTCAACCTGAGATTTGGATGCAGGGCAGGGACGGAAAAGACACAGTTCAGCCCATAACAAGCATCTATGCTGTGTTGGACACTGTCCTAAGATGCTAAAGATACGGCAGCGAATGGACAAAAAAGGAGGGAAAAGATTATTAATAAGAAGAAGGGAGAGAGAAGAAAGGCGGCGTTCTTGGGGTCTCCTTAACGGTGAGGAGAGGTTTTTGGCAAGTCTTGCCCCTCTGAGCCACGTGATCGGTTTCCTCCTGAAGCTTCTTTCTTACTTCCCCTCCCCCACCCTCTTGATGAGCATCATCTGTAGCCCTCTCTGCTTCCTGATGAACTTCTGTCACTGCCTTATAATGACTTTTTTATGCCTGACTCCCCCCTACACCAAGAGTTCTCTGAGAATAGAAATATTGTCTTATTCACCACTGGTCCAGAGCCTATCGTGGTGCCTGGCATGTAGAAGACGCTCAATAAATGTTTGATGAATAAATGAATAAAACCAGAGCAGCCTCTGCTCTGCAGGCTTTGCAGTCAGGGGCCTGTGGGATCAGGCGATGGGTGAGAGAGAATTTTAATCAGCAGCAGAAAATTCAAGAACCCGAGACATCTAAAGGCAGCTGGTCTGACTTTCCTGCCATCAGCTGCAGGATTTTTGAAAGGCAAAGACAGATTAAAAATTTTGTGGGCTGGTTAAAATAAAACCCGAAGTGTGAATGTTTTATTTTAGTTTTTAATTGTGAGGCTTTCTGTGAGAACCATAGAAAGATAGCATGGCTTACCCCCAAACGGAAGCCGAGACTAGGATTTGTTGTTTCTTTAATCTTGAAAGTACAAGGCAGGAGGTGTGAGGGAAGAGGTAAGACTGAGATATTAGGGGGGATAATAAAACTACAGTTTATCGAATTCTTACTTACATGCTTGACACATCGCTCAGCTTGTTACATACATGATCCTATTGAAACCTGACATCAACAGGCAATGAAAGCTTTCATTTCAAATGAGAAAACTGCACAGAGGGGGTGAATAACCAGCTCCAGGACACACAGCCTTCAGATCCCAGAACCAGAGCCAGGACTCAATCCCAGAACCTCTTGACTCCAATGGCCTTGCTCTTCTTTTTTTTTTTTAGAAACTCTTTCTCTTAAGATGCCTCAGTTGCTTTGTCTCATCCCTCGAATTCTTTCCTCACCATGTTCTGCTCCTGCACATTAGCTCGTGAGCTATGCACTGAGACTGCATTTCAACCAAGCTCCAGGTCTCACAGATTCTGAGTCAAAAAAAAAAAAAAAAAAACCTAACCAATCTGGAGACCCAGCAGTGGAGCCAAGTGGTAATTTTCAGTTATTTGTTTGTTTTCCAGTTTTTAACTTTGTGGAGTTTGCTATGCAGCATGGAAGGGAAAATATCAAGGCAATTAACTCTCAAGAAATCATAGCATCAAATCTGGCTCTGTGAAAGATCAATGTGTGAAGCTTTTTTGGAAGGTACGTTCCCTGTCCCAGTCAGCTTGGGCTGCTCTAACAAAATGCCACAGACTAGATGGCTTAAACACTGTATATTTCTTTCACATAATTCCGGAGTCTGGGAAGTCTAAGATCAAGGACTGACTGACTCGGTTCCTAATGAGAGCTCTCGCACCAAAGTCTGCCTCTTTGCTGTGTCCTCACATGACAGATAAGGAGGCCTCTGGTCTTTCTTCCTCTTCTTCCCAGGGCGCTAATCCCTTTATGGGGGCCCCATCCTCATGACCTCATCTAAACCTAATTGACTCTCAGAGGTCCTGCCCCCAAGTAACATCCCCAATGGAAGTTAGAATTTCAACATAGGAATATTGGGGAGACACAAACATTCAGTCCATAATAGTCCCCTTGGCTGATTTTTAATAATTTAGACCAGATTTTTATCTATGGCAAAAACAAATATATCCTGATCCACAGAAAGCTCACTGAGGCGTGCAGGAAGCCAGTCCTGTCCAGATCTGTGCTTGAGGCTGAATATTATTTTGATGGGTTTGTGATCTGATAGGACAAAATGCCCAGGAATGTGGTAGCTCAATTTCATTAAAGCTTTCATCTTCAAGGTGAATGCCTGCTTCTCCCGAACAGCCTGTCCTATATTGACACCACCTCAAAAACATCTTTTTTCTTCTACTACACTATTTGTGTTGCAAGGTGAAAAAACTAAATATTTGATAGAAGAGACTCATTTACCCGAGTTAGGAGGCCTAAGGTGATTTCTCTTCTTGATATGTGTTCTGGCATCTTAGTGAACATAATCACCTGACATATTCATGAAGGTTAGAGCCCCTATCAATAAAAACGTGCCCAACTCTGTCATCCTAGATGTATATCCTTTCCTTGTGCAGTATTACCAATCAAGGATAAGCATATTTAGAATAAGAACATGCAAGGGAAGTTCTGATTTCAAAGGCAGGGCTATTTTCTGAGCAAAGGTAGGAAAAAAAGTGATTTGTTCGTGTGACAATTATTTTTCACTTGTTTTAAAAGTTTGCATTGTTCACAAAGGTTCTGTCCCTAGCCCCATCCTCCCAAGATTTTATATCACGTCCCTTCAACAAGTCCAGTCAGATGCATGTCATGAGGGATATAACCTTAGCAGACTCAAGAGAGGAAATTGCACGTGTATGATGGAATTGTGCTCCCTTGTAAGGTTTAAAGAGCCTTGAGTTTTGAGTTAGGTATAGGTTTCTCAGCCCTCAGCCAAGACTCGAGGATCAGATGTGTTCCAGAATTCAGAATCACAGAAATTTTAGAAGGTAACTCAGGAGTTCCCATCATGGCTCAGCAGAAATGAATCTGACTAGGATCCATGAGGATGTGGATTCAATCCCTGGCCTCACTTCATGGGTTAAGGATCCGGCGTTGCCGTGAGCTGTGGTGCAGGTCACAGATGTGGCTTGGATCTGGCGTTGCTGTGGCTGTGGTGTAGGCTGGTGGCTTCAACTCCCATTAGACTCCTAGCCTGGGAACATCCGTACACCACGGGTGGGTAGCCCTAGGGAAAAAAAAAGGAGATGACTCAGTGTACACAGACGCGATGGGGAGTTACCCAGTATCCTAACCTTACCGCTTCTGCAGGAAAATATACTACTAATCCCACCAGGTGGAATAAAGACCAACAGCCGGGGTTAGATTTGAAGCCAAATAAATTTTGAAGAAAACTTCCAGTTTTCAGGGAACCCTGGATTTCAGAATTTGGAAATGGGACTTGTAAAGCTGTGGTATACAATTAAAAGAAGATAGACCCTATAATCTCAACTTTAGGCCACCAGCTGCCTTGGAGAAAAATCCTGGGGTGGGAGGAAATTTCTCCAAGACCTTCTCTCCCCATCCAGATACTGGACAAAGAAATGCATTAGGAATCTGTGTCATTTGGATTAAATCTCAGGGAAATCCCTCCCCATCCACCACTCCTCATCCTGTGTGTCCTACCTCAATTTGAAATCATAGGAATTTAGGAAAAGGAGGAGGATGTTTTTGGTTTGGTTTTGCTAGTTTATTGTTCTTTTTACAAAATTCATAGAAATTCATGGAAAATCAGATACAACAACAAAACCAGCAAAGTTTCAAGCTCCTGATCCCCCAAAGAATATGACAACAGTTTGCGCTATATCTTTCCAGAGTTTTATTTTTCTAAGTGCTGAAATAGTTTCATTAGCAAAATGAACAAACGCTACACCTAATTCTCCAATGGAGGACATCTAGAAAAAAGGATTTTACAAACGTGGTACGTGTATTTTCAGCTGGCGGAAATTAAGAACAAAAACATCTGTAATTCCCCCATGCTCATTTTCAGTTGGAAGTCACCACTTTTTTTTAACCCTACATTTTCCTTGGGGTTTTATGTTAACTTCTTGTGCTTGAGAATGTATGTATATATAAACTGATCTGAGAAACCCACTGCAGACCCTCAGCTTGGAGCTGCTTTCCTCAAAGCCTGAGAAGGTTTTTGGCTTCCTCTTTAAAATTTGATTGAAAACCAGAGAGCCAGAGAATTTCATAAACTATGGAAAGAAATGTAGAAATGAGGTTCCAGGGTCAATCCTCTCATTTCACAGACAGACATTGGGGCTGGTGGGGTCCATTCTAAGTCAACAACATTGGGTCCCGATGCCTGGATTCGAGTCTCAGGTACCCCAGTGGGCAAATCATTTAACTTCTCTGAGCCTCAGTTTCCTGGGCTGCAATGGGGTTAGGACTAGTACCCACTTCATCAGGCATCCTTATGCCAACTGGAGGTTGGCACCTGCCATCAGCCTCTACAAGGATTGAATCATGAGCCACTGCCTGACCCGCAACAGCCCCCTCACTCCAGGTGGAGACCAGGAGTGAGGTACTCTGTGCTCTGGGAAAACTGGCAGAACAGGTCTTCAGATAGTTAAGTATTATCAGAAGATTTTATGAGCCCAATTCTTGCATCTTCTTATATCTAAAAAAGCCCTGGAGTTCCCATCATGGTTCAGCGGTTAACAAACTCAGCTAGTATCCATGAAGATGCAGGTTTGATCCCTGGCCTTGCTCAGTGGGTTAAGGATCCGGCATTGCTGTGAGCTGTGGTGTAAGCCGGTGGCTGCAGCTCCAATTCGACCCCTAGCCTGGAAACTTCTCCATGCCGTGGGTGTGGCTCTAAATAGACAAACGAGACAAAATAAAAATTAAAAAGCACTAAATCCTTTCATGGTGGGGTCTGCTCCTTATAACTAGCAGTAACCTTCACAAGACTAGCAACAACTTTCTGTAAAATGTGGCCTGGTTGCAGGTACCTCCCCTTTCACCAAAATCACATGTTTCCTGACACCCCCCCCCCCATCTCTTTGGAGCCGTATTTCAGAGCTATCTGAAATGCTGCCTCCTGGACTAGTGTCCTCATTTTGCCCCACATAAAACTTAACTCATGACTCTTACCTGGTGCATTGTTTTTTTCTTTAAGGCAACGCTAGGAATTGTATGAGCTGACAGGCTTGAGGGCCAAGCCCTGTGCACAGCCGCTAGTGTCAGTGACAGAACTGGACCTGGGACTCAGGCCTCTTGACTCCCGGGCCAGGGATTTTCCCCTGACATCATCCAGGGAGGACCGGCTGGTGAAGGGGAGCAGCCTGCAAAGCCTGGGGCTTCCGGAATGGTGATGTGGCGGCAGAGGGTGGGGACAAGGCCACTTGATTATTCTCACCTTCTCTCTTCCTTTAAGATAAGCATCGGCCGGGTGAGCAGCTGCAGGATCCATCTCCCTTTTGCAAGTGGAGCTTGAACTGCCTGCAGGTGGTCATGTTCCTCAATGACGCTTTCAGCAGGAGATCGGGGAGGGGCGAGGCCTGGGAGGCGGGGGAAGGGAGTAAAGATGGTTCCAGAAAGGAATCATTGCAGAGGGTGGGAGGATATCCATGAAGTAGGCACTTGCCCTGAGAAAACCGTTTTCCGCCTAAATGTGGCTGATGTTTTTTCTGAAATGAAGATGAAATGTAAAAGCTGCGGTCACCATGCTGGGCAGTAATGTATTGATTCCTCAGTATCCCATGAACGCTGGAGTTGAATGTCAACTTGCTACTTGAGACATGTAGAAAACACAATAAAAGTTGGCTTAAACCTGATTACTGAAGAACTAGACATAGAACGTTAATACAGATGCGTCTGGCTGGAGGAAAGATGAACCGTCCTTGGGTGGCTTGAAACAGCCAGGCACACCTGCACTTGAGCACATACACAAACACATGTGCACACATAAATAATACACCCATGCATACCCACACATGCGTATATTTACCCCCCCCACACACATATGAGCGTCCCCTCCTAAATTCCTGGTGAACTGACGGGTTATGATTTGCTGATCAGATAGTCTCTTTTCTTTGCTGAAAAAATCCCTCACTTAGAAGACCCATCATCTCATTTCTATTATTTTTTTAAGGGACCCGGTCACAAAAGGGAAGCTGTGGTCATAACAACGAGCCCTGTCTTATAATCATATTTACTACTTAGATTTCAGGAAAATTTCTAGGTTCTCTTAATTTGGAGGATTCAAAGCACCCACACCTCTTGGAAGACCGTGATCTGTATATAACCTTAATTTACTTCCAAGAAAATTCTAATAGGGTCCAATAATTTCTGGCCTGATACGAATTTTTCATGCAAGGTTGAGATGGCTATTCATTCTTCTCACTAGGGGGGTCCCGGGGTGGGGTGGGGGGTACCAAGACCCTTTAATACACAAATGGAATTAGTTTGCGGGCTGGAATGGTATTTTTGCAAGAAGAAAAATTCCACCCCATTTCTCTTCATTGCCTTCGTCGTTGTTCAGAAGAGGCCGCTTGGTGATCCCTGGGGAAGAGCGAAAAGGATTTAGGGTTTAAATATAGTTTGAGATGAGTAAAAAGAGGAAAAGGAATCTAAGACTCAACTCCTGTTTATTAAAGAATTGGGGAGAGGCTGAAAACAGAGGGGAAAGGGAAAGCCTATGCTTGTCTATTTAAAGAAATGCCACCCCCATTTAAACAATCAAACATATCCTCTGCTCTTTGCAAGAATTCATCCTTTGGGGTCCTTAGAAATTCCCTTTTTGGGTGTGTTGTCTTGAAACCTTTGGAGCAAGTGCTAGTGCAAACGGAGAATTTATGAAAAAACTCCCAAATGAAAAAAAATTTTTTTTTTAAATGCAGCCTTAACAGGCTTTCAAACTTGCATCAATCAAATGTGAAATGGATATAGGGAAATAGCTCCTTTCCTTTTCACAAGAATGAATAGACAGGTAAACCCGGTTCCTCTTCTCCTGGAAGGGAAGAAAGCCCACTGCCACTGCATTTCAGGTCCTTTCAGAAGGGCGCTGGGAACCAGACCCACGCCTTGGCTGCTGTGGTTTTAAGCGCGCCCCCCTCCCCACCCCCGTGCCTCAGTGGCTGGGTTCCCGCCTGCCTTTCCGAGCCGCGCAGGCACATCTAATCCGTCGGTGCAAAGCTGCCGAGCCCTACCCCCAGGAGGCTCTGAGCTCCCGGCAGCATCTTAGCTTCGCTGAATGAGATGGAAATTTATTAGGAGGAAATTATTCTGGTGTCTTCAGAAATACAACATTCCTGATAAAAATCTTGCTCCTGACAGCCGACTAACAAGATACATTTGTTAGCGGTTTCTGTTCCCGGGAATCCTCGTGAATGCTCTGTCCTTTTACGGCACCGTTTGAGGGAGATGCATGCAGTGACAGACTTGACTGGAGTTTTTCAGTTGGCGAACATTTGAGCTGTGGACTGTGGGCCTTCACTCACCCTGCCCTGCGCTCTACGAAGAGACGGAGTCCTGAGGCGCGTGCATCTGGTCAACACCGCTGGCTGAGCACCTGCTCGTGCCAGGAACTGGGCTATTCATAGGGGTACAGGGTGGACTACTGCCTACAGCGAGGTGTCATTTCCTTATCAGTTCTGGACCAGTCACCTCACCTCTTTATCTCAATTTCCACTTCTGTCCAGCGAGGAATGGAATAACTACCTTGGTGTGTGTGTGTGTGTGTGTGCACACGCGTGTGTGTGCACGTGTGTGTACGCGCATGCGCTCGCACGTGGACGCGTGAGCACATATGCAAATTAAATGAGATTTCTAAGCACTTTACACAATGCCTGATACATGGTTAGGTACGCATGAAATAGTTACTACTTGCAGTTTTTATTAAAGGTGCAACTCTTGCCTTCAGAGAGCTCATAGCCTGACAGACAGACAGATCCATTCAGAGACTGCTGATCAGCCAGCTGGACTTGGGCATAACTAACACTTATGTTTCCAACTCAAACAGAAGTGCTTACGCACTTTACTCATAAGAAAGCCTCTTAGAAAGCTGAGTTCGTATGTTTTTCAGAAAATATTCATACAAGCTTAGTCTTCTGATTGCCTATTTGTTTGTACATTAGAAAGAGCAATTATGAAAGTCCTAAAAAAAAAGAAAGAAAAAAAGAAAGTCCAGAACACCTAGAAATTATCAGGCTAAGTGAAGTTAGACTGTGAGACATAAACGTCATATGCTATCACTTATATGTGGAATCTAAAAAAAGGATACAGTGAACTTCTTGGCAGAACGGAAACTGATCCACAGATTTTGAAAAACGTATGGTTACCAAAGGAGATGGGTTGGGGGCCGGGGGTTGGGATAGGCTAGGGGTTTGGGATGTTGTAAAATTGGGTTGTGATGATGGTTGTACAACTATAAATATAATAAAATTCATTGAGATAAAATAAATAAATACATAAATAATTAAAAAAAGAAAAGAAAGGCTAGAGCTTGCTAAAAGCAACATGGAAACGGCAGTATAGAAGTAGACCAGGCAGCTTGAGAGCGAGAGAGAAGGCAGGATAATTACAATGATCTGGCCGAAGAATTCAGACGTCACAGAAGTTCGGGGGGGGATTTGCAATAGACGTTAACAGCTCTGTATTACATCTCAATACACGAAGCACATTTAAGGACCTGGTCCTACTTTGTACAATCACATTCATGACCCTCACTTACAAACAAAATGAAAATTCAATTCTGTTCAGGGTGGTGTATTGAAGAAGATTGGGCATATATGATTCTTTTAAGAGAAACAGTAAAATGGTAAAATATTAAATTTGGGGACTTCAAAAGGAAATTTCAGTATCTGGACAATTTGCTCATATGCTTTTCCATTATCCAGTCTGTCAGGTTAATAAGATTTCACGGTTATTTGAGACACAGAGGTAGATCCCTGCTTTAAGTAGGGTTTAGCACAAGGCATATTTGCAGGAAAGAGGAATATGGATTATTTTCTATGAAATTACAGTCAGTAGAACCCTCTAAATACTTCCTGCAATTATGCAAACAGTTACTGAATTTTTTTTTAGAAAAATGTGTTAGTTTCCTGTTGCTGCTGTAACAAATTAACACAAACTTAGTGACTTAACACAAATATGTTGCCTTACAGTTGTGGTAGTCAGAAGTCTGCCCAGCAAAAGAAAGTCAAGTTGTTGACAGGGCTGGCTCCTTCTTAAGGTTCTGAGAGGACAGTCTGTTTCCTGGGTTTTTCCAGCTTCTCCTGGCCTCTGCTCTTCCTAGTTCCTGCTCTCTTCCCCTCTCCTGGAAGCCAGCGGCTCTGCATCTTCAAATATCTCTCCATTTTCCCCAGTCTATCTATTGTCATGGGGTCTTTTCTGTTCTATATCAAATCTGCCCCGCCCCCCATAAGGATACTTGTGATTCCATTTAGTGAACATTTAGGATAATCTGGAATAATCTCCCCATCTGAAGATGTTTAACTTAATCGTATCTGAAAAATCCTTTGGCCATAGAAGGCGATACTCACAAATTCCAGGGATTGAGATTTGCATCCAGGGATTGAGACAGTTTGGGAACACTTCTTCTGCACACCCGACCTTACTCCCTCATATCACCTTGATCTCACTCGGCCCCCTTGCTCTTTCCATCCCAGCCGTGGAGGAAAAGTGACTTAATCTGATTGGTCAGTATGAAAGGAGAAAGAGGCATTCTTGTGTCAGCTCCCCCCAGGCAGCAGTCTTAGCCTTAAAGACAAAGTCCCAAGGCTGGGGGGTGGGGGAGGCTGGTACCTCCGAGATGAAGTCCATAGTCAGGATGCCATCATTTTGAGCCCTGTTTTCATGACTGTTCTATCCTCTTGCACAATTGGTGTAGGACTCGGGCAAGAAAGAGGGGTGCTCTTCCAGGAGAATCTGTCTGTAGCATCACATACTAATTATTAAAATTAAAATGAAACACCTTTCATAAAGCGGACTTCATACTTTTCCCCTTAGAGGTAATTGCTGTGAATACTCTGAAGTATGTAATTGCAATGCTTATATATATTTAAACAAGTATATATACAATATCTGAATCTTCCTTTTTTCACTTAATAATGTATCCTGTTTATCTCTTCACGTCAGCATATATAGATCTATATCATGCTTTTCAGTAGTGGCATCCCATTGCGTAACTCTGCCTTTATTTGTGAAATTACCTAATCTGTTAGGTTGTACCCAAGTTTCTACTATTATAAAAAATAGTACAATAAGTTTTTGTTTATAATCCCCAAGGAACTTTACTAAATTTCTAACATCTCTAAGAAATTTTTTCTTAACTGAAAAATGGGAATAACATCAGGATCTGTCTCAAAGATTTTTTTCTTTCTTTCTTTTGTAACTAAAATAGTTAATGAATGGAAACTGGATATCATAGTGATGATAAATAATTCAATATATATCAGCTATTTTTTCCATCATTATTTTCACTATTACTACTAAGCATCTTTTCATATAATCCCTATGGATTCCTTCGGATAACTTCTTAGAAGTAAAGTTACTGGATCAAAGAGTGTGCATTTGATACATATTGCCAAATCCCTCTGGTATGTGAGATTGTGCTTCCATGCCACCTTTCAACATGGGGCAATTTTCAGTCATTGAAAATCTAATTAAATTAAAAATACATCTCAATATTTATTTTCCATTTAGTTGATTAATACTGAAATGGCATTCCTTTTATGACCATAGCCTTCTTTATTTCTTCATTTATGATTTTCATAATTTTTAAAAAAGAATATTTTTTTCTTAGTGATTTAGGAAACTCTTTACATATTAAAATTTTCTTATCTTTGTAGTTCATCCATCTTATAAATATTTTCTGACATTTTTCTTTAGTCATCAAACCTTATGTATATTCTATTTTCAACACCTCTAAGACTTCAAAACTTTACAATGTCACACCCTTAGAAAATCTGTATTACTAGGAATATTCTGAATACTAATTTAACAACCAGTAAGTAATTCAGGTAAATGTTCTGTTACTACACCTCCAAAAGTGAATGAATATAGTCTTTTCCCATTCGCAAAAGATAAGAAATAAGTTAACGGATGGGTTTTCTTAATTCTTAGTTATTTTCCTTTAGCTCACTAGCTTATTGGCTAGTGAGAACTGGCAAACAACAAAATGCATGAAGAATGCAAACACATACTAAAGAGAAAATTTAGAAAGAATCATGATTAGTTTGATGGTTACTCTTCCATGGATGTATGTGCTTTTTGGAGTGTTTTCATTTTGGATATTTATCTTGGATGCTTATCTTGGAATTTATACGTATAATATTTATATTCTTAGAGCTTATATCCTTTAAAATGTTTGTTTAGTAATTTATTCGGTTGGTATTCATTGAAGACCTATAATGAGTTAGGCTCATATTTGTAGTATATGCTTTCTACAGTGTGGGATTGAGCGCTGGGCTTCCAGATCTTTGCAATCACAGTTAGCTTCTTTTCCTCTGTTGTTTTATTGTATATTAGCTTTTTTCCTGCACCGTGTGATTTTACTACCTTCTGTCGTGCATCAAAGGCTCACTCCAAGTACACTGAAAACTTCTCCAGGGCAGATAAATACCTCCACAAAGCCTAGGACAGTGATTTGCTCATGCAAAGGGCTCAGTGGAAAATTTTCACTGGGTGTACTGAAAATTTCGTAACAGCTTCTCTCCTTAGCTGTGTGATTCTTCCTAAGTCACTTAACTGCCTCCTCAGTGTCCTCATCTGTGAATTCAATGGTTCAGTTACTGGAGAGATGGACCAGTGATGACATTTGTCCTGCCAAAGCTGATGGTTGTGTCATGTCTTCTTGGAGCGGAGGATGTGACTGAGACTGGCATTGGCATTGAGAAGCTGTCATTGATTACTGATGTCTACCATGGGAAAGTAAAGAGAAGGAATGGACCACGATTTCCCGCCAGTGGGCTAGAACAGCCCTGTTTCTTTCTAGCTGGACAGTTCTACAATTTCATGTGATCTGTTTATTAATCACACTATCCCTTCACTTTCATTTGACACATAATGAGCATGCAGCCTTATTCAAATTTTGAAGTAGCTTTTTTCCCCCTCCTAACTATTCTGAAATTCCAAGGAACTTAACAGCCTTTGGGAACTTGCCCATTTAAAGTCAGTGACACCAGATGGTTCCCCAACCAAATATATGATTACTTCTGACTTGAGCTAACAAACCAGGCAATGAACTTGTGAAAAAGTAATTGTGAGACATTTGTATATGATAATTTTGAAAATGACTTTTTTTTTTAGTAAATAAATAACTTTGGCATTTTTATCAATAAAATAGGAATATACTCTTATTGCAGACTTTTAAAATGTGCATGTAATCTAAAAGAATATTTAAAAACACCCATTATTCTACCACTCCAACACAGCCACTACTAAATGTCCACACTACCATTCCAGACTTTTGTTCTATTTTAAAATGTTATGTACAAGTAAATATATGTATTTTATTTTATTTAGTTAATTTTTTGCTTTTTAGGGCCCTGCCGGCTGCATATGGAGGCTCCTAGGCTAGGCTTTGAATCAGAGCTGTAGCCGCCAGCCTAAGCCATAGCTACAGCAATGCCAGATCCAAGCCCATGCCTGTGACCTGCACCACAGCTCACGGCAACACCGATTCTTAACCCACTGAGTAAGGCCAGGTATCGAACCCACAATCTCATGGCTCCCAGTCAGATTTGTTTCCACTGAGCCATGATGGGAACTCCTAAATATGTATATTTCAAACAAAACCAGAATCTTGGTATACATTCTATTTCTTAATCTTTTCCCCTAAGAACGTACAATGAATGTCATTCTATACTTCTCTGTTGGTAAACGTGCATCTGTTAAAGTGGTTTAAACTTGTAGCATGATGGAGTTCCTGTTGTGGTGCAGCAGAAACGAATCCGACTAGGAACCAGAGGTTGTGGGTTCGATCCCTGCCCTTGCTCAGTGGGTTAAGGATCTGGCGTTGCCATGATCTGTGGTGTAGGTGGCAGACATGGCTCGGATCCCGTGTTGCTGTGGCTGTGGCGAAGGCCGGGCCCTAGCTATGATTCGATCCCTAGCCTGGGAACCTCCATATGCCGTGGGTCAGCCCTAAAAAGAAAAAAAATAAATAAATAAAAAATAAACTTGTAGCATGAATTCCATGGCATTATGGTGGAGCTTTGAGAACACCTGCAAAAGAGCCACCAACTTTCCTTCCTGTGTTGCGAGCTATCTGAAACATACGTATCACCTTTATCCCTGATGAGGCTGATGTTGGACCTGGCAGCTAACTGTTGAAGACGGGTAACCCTCTTAATACGGAACCCCAGAATAATACAGACTCTCGTCCCCAACCCCAGGCAGGGCTGGACAGGCTGTTCCTGCCCCCGTGGAGATGGACTCCTGTGAACCTCTCATTCCTAAGCGAGAACAGGGAGGGGCCAGCTAAGCCCGCCCAGTTTATTTTGCCCAAACTCACCATTTAGAGAAGGTACCACCCCTTTCCTATTGAAGAAATGCAAAGGAGATCAGGATGGGTAGAGATTATCCTGGGAAAGCATCTTTCACATCAAAGGAAACATCAGAAACGGGAAGGGGCTCTCCAGGGGTGGTTGAAAACGTAGCCATATACACATTACATACCATAACGTATATAACCGGCCCTTGCAGAACATTTGGCTTGCTTCCAATCATTCCATTACAAAGAAAATTATTTTGTCTGGACATGATTATTGTCCCCCACAAGTACAGAAAGGGATGCTCATAGAGTTTCCAGGTGTTTTTCCAGGATGACAAAGTTAGCGTTGGACCTGTGCTTTGAACTCTCCAAAACTTGAAATCCCACATCAGCAAAGCAGTTCAGAAGTCCCCCCTGCCACTGTTTGAGGCAGCTAAGTGAAAGGCTGGGTGGCAGCGATGGGATTTGTTGGGTATTAGCTATAGAGACCGAACCACCAGGAAATTACCCAAATACGTGATGATTTGGCCCAGACCAGCATGTAAACGTGGCAGATGAATGCTCCCAGCCGGATGGAGTGAGGGAAGCAAGATTCTGTAAAGAGGAGACTTGTTCTGTATGCTGCCACTGCCAGCCTGTAAACAGCAGCGTCTGTTCTGGCAGCATCTCTCTAAAGGACGGCCCTGCTTCAGTTCAACTGACAGTGACCACGTCCCATCTTCACTCCGGAAGATGACAAGAGAAATTACAGACGTGTGTCTTCAGAGCCCAAGTCCCGGAGGCTTTTTACTGGAGACTTTGTCAAAACTGTAAAGTAGAAAAAGCAGCACGCGGGTGTCAGTGATGAGATTCAGATGGCATGGGTTGACCGTCTTCCTCGTACACTGCTAGTTTGATCCGAAGATGGATGTTTCGTTGACAGCAGGCACTTCTGGTGTGTCACATCCCACACTAACGGATCACTCTCATTTCCTAGTTTCTGGCCTAATGGTCTCAGGGTGCAAGTTTTTTTCTCCTCTTTTTCCTATCTCAAAGCCATGCTCTTCACTCTAGCTTGAGGTAGAGACAAAGTCATGCTTTTTTTTTTTTTTTTTCGGTTGTGCGATATGCTTTGGTTAGCTGGGATCTGCTAAGATGCAGGAGATAATCCTTTGTCCAAGTGTTGCTGGGCTGGATTGTTTTGTAGCAAGTCTGGATTTGATGCTGGTGGTTTGATACAGGGAGAAAGACTAAACTGCCCAGTAGAAGATGGTAGCAGATGATTATGAAGAGGCAGGCGGGGGGATGGGAGGGTGGTGTGGTTGGTAAGAGACCACAGGCAGACATAAAGGAGACGTGGGGCAGACTCACAGGAGTGGGAATGCTGTAGGATTCATTCCTCCGCTTCTTTATTCCTTCTTCTAGCCTGTAGGCAATAGGTGCTTAGCATATGGGAGGCTCTGTATTAAGAACAGCTTTATATAATAGGCTTGGATGATACGAAAAAGAACAAAACACATTCCTTGTTCTCAAAGGGCTTAAAAATAAGACATGTATAGAGCCATAAAGTAAAACAATGTGCCAGGCAGCCTGTTGAGATGTTAATTTGTATCTCATTTCCCTTCTATTTCCCCCTTCCTGCTGACCTTGGGGGAACCTTGTATCCTTTCTTGCCCCAGGAAAGGGGGCCTTGAGGAGAGATAAGTGAACTGTTGACCAGGTGGGTATTGGCCAACTTGACTTAGATCTTCTGCATCATAGGGGAGGAGATTAAACCCACTGGACTCGTTAAATAATCTGACAGATTTGAGTTTCAGTACCATTTATGTATTGAGCAGCACTTCAAAACCGGGTATTTCATTCCTGAAACCTCATCATTATCGCAGTAATCGCTGTTAATGTTGCCCCCTTTCGAGAGATCAGTAAACTGAGACTCAGAGTTTAAGAATCTTGTCCCAGGTCTCGTTGCGACCTTAGTGGCAGAGATGGGACTGAAACCATGCTCGCCTCCGTTCCAGCCACTTTGTATAAAGCTCTGGGTGTTGGGACTGCAAGCCGTTCTTTGCATTCTATCAAGTAGTCAAGCTATTGTTCCAAGGGTGTGGACTCTATAACCTAAGGATTTGTTTTTAGCGCCCTGATGCAGTTGTTTTCATACTTTCATATAGCACTTTATAATCTAAAAATGTCAAGTTGCTTTCAATATCTATTGTTGCCTTTCTCTGGAAAAAAATAATGTTGGACAATGTTAAAGACAGAAGGCTTAAATTCCCATGGTCTCATGGACTTCTGCTTTCTGAGGACGGTGACCTTTGAGCTGGGGAATATTCTATAAAGTATTAACCAAGTATTAAGACAAGGTAGCATGACATTAATCTAGAAAGTCGGTGATCTCAACTTTACAAGTATACAAGTTAAGCTTCCCTTGTGCGTATCATTTCTAAGCTCTCAGTATACCAAGCTTGTGATTCCAAATTTCATGCTCTTTCAAATCTACTGAAACATTTCACCTCTCTGTCATCTCAAATTTTGTTTCTCAGTGTTTCCTGCTGAAGCCCTACCATCTCGAAACCCAGTCTTCCCCGAATCTCAAATTCTACCCAGAGAGTTTCAGCTAACGCTGGTATTTCCAGCAGCCCATCTAAAACTGAGCACAGTGTGTGCAGTTGGAAAATTTGATAGAAATCTGTAAACCAGCTATAACGCAAAAATAAAAAATAAAATAAAATATAAAATAAAATAAAATAATAAAATAAAATAAAATAAAACTGAGCACAGGAGTTCCCAGTAATGAGCTCAGCGGTAATGAATCCGACTAGTATCTATAAGGACACGTGTTTGATCCCTGCCCTTGCTCAGTGGGTTAAGGATCTGGCACTGCCATGAGCTGTGGTGTAGGCTGCAGAGGCAGCTCGGATCCTGCATTGCTGTGGCTGTGCCGTGGGCCAGCAGCTGCAGGTTCAGTTTGACCCCCTAGTCTGGGAACTTCCATATGCCATGGGGGTGTGGCCCTAAAAAGACAAAAACAAACAAACAAATAATAAAATAACACTGACAGATCATCTGTCACTTGAAATTTGCTCTTGTCCCTAGTTTCCTTTTTAAGTAAGCTTCACCACCATTTACCAGTTATTCCCTCTTCACCCACTCTTTGCCCACACCAGCTTTCTGAAGCAGGACTTTGATTCCTTTATACCCCTTGCTTTCCCCAGCGGGTCAATCACCTGGTAATAGCTCTCCCAAATTCATTGATCTGGTACCCTGCTTTTGTGAATTTCATCTCCCTATAAATGTGTTTAGGTCCTAAATCCCAGTACTTGTGAATGTCACCTTTTTTAGAAATAGGGTCATTGCCAGCATAATCAGGTTAAGATGAGGTCCTATTGAATTAGGGTAGGCCTTAATTCAATGACTGGTGGCCTCATACAGAGTCATTTGGAGGAGTTCCTGTCCTGGCTCAGGGGTAACGTACCTGACTATTATCCATGAAGACGTGGGTTCGATCCCTGGCTTCGCACGGTGGGTTAAGGATCTGGCATTGCTGTGAGCTGTGGTGTAGGTCATAAATGTGGCTCGGATCCCACATTGCTGTGGCTGTGGTGTAGGTCGGTGGCTGCAGCTCCGATTCGACCCCTAGCCTGGGAACTTCTATGTGCCATGGGTGTGGCCCATGTCACTGTGGAGGCAGAGATTGAGTCTACAAGCCCAAGAGGGAGAATGTCTCTCCCATCCCTGGATTTCAGACTCCTAGCCTCTAGAATGGTGAGAGAACACGTTTCTGTTGCTTTAAACCACCCAGTTTGTGATGCGTTGTTACGGCAGCTTTGGGAAGACTAGCACACTTGCCCACCATTTTTCTAGCTCAGGTTTCTATTGACTCTTGCCTGGATGGAGGGCCACAAATGCTGCCTAGGAAATCTACCTGGTCCTGCCTTGCCTCTCCTCTTCCCATCAAATTCCATTTCGCATGTGGCCACCTGAGTAATCAGTCGCATTAAGATGCACACAGATTGTGTTCCATTTGGGATTAGAACCCATTGTTCTCAAGATAGAGCCTCTACACATTTCAGCGTAGCTTCTGGGCTCTCTGCCCCTTTCCTCCAACTCAGCTCACCCTCTGTTCGTAGCTTACATGTCTACTTTCCTAGTTGAGGGCAGTTGTCATCCTTATGGGCTTTTGGAAGACTTATTTTTTGTGATCGTTGTTGCTTTTTTGGGCCACACCTGCAGCCTACGGAAGTTCCCAGGTGAGGAGTAGAATCAGAGCTACAGCTGCAAGTCTCCATGGGATCCAGGTTGTGTCTGTGACCTACACCACAGCTCATGGCAACACCGGATCCTTAACCAGCTGAGCGAAGCCAGGGATCAAACCCGCATCCTCATGGATACTAGTTGGGTTCATTACTGCTGAGCCACAACAGGAACTCCTAGAAGATGCTTTACTGGACCAAACATTTCACATGATATTGGAGTTGCCAGTTTGCTTTTCTTCACTAGACAAGAAACTCCATGAAGAGAAGCCTGGGTCACCTTTATCACCGCCACTTCATCACTGTGCTCAAGCCCTGGGCACAGCATGGTGCTCAGCACACAGACGTACAAACATGTGTTGTGTTAATGAATGCGTTATCCTCTGAGTATGGATGTGGAGACTGAGGCTCAGTGTTTGCGTGGAATTCCAGATGACATGCTATGGAAACGTCAGCATCATAGCTATTCACAGCCTGAGTTTATTTAATGGGATATCTTGGCAACAACTCTTTGAGAGGTGGGTTTATTCTTATCCGTCCTTGCAAATGGAGCAAAAAAAGGCACAGGAGCTTTAAAGAGATTTATCTAAGGTCATAGCACAAGTTAACGGTGGAGCCGAGCTGAGCCCGGAAGTCTAACTGTAGACCTCACAGGTTTAGCAGAACTCCATTTTTGCAAGATACCTTCTTGTTTTTTTTAGGGCTGCACCCACGGCATATGGAGGTTCCCAAGCTAGGGGTTGAATCGGAGCTACAGCTGCTGGCCTACACCACAACCACAGCAACTCGAGATCCAAGCTGCGTCCGTGACCTACACCACAGCTCACGGCAATGCTTAACCCACAGAGCGAGGCCAGGGATTGAACCTGCATCCTCATGGATGCTAGTCAGATTTGTTTCTGCGGAGCCATGATGGGAACTCCCTACCCTGATTCTTATCTGTGACCCTATTTTCTACTTCCAAGCTGTAAAACCTCTTCTTACTCTCTCCCAAAGGGGGCACAGTCTTTAGGACGTTAGCCTGCTGCGGCCTCCTTTGCCTGGCAAAACAATAAAAGCTACTTTTTTTCTCTTTCATCCAAAATTCTGTTTATATTCAGCACCGGAGGACAGAGGCTGAGCTTTGGCGACAGTTTTATGGGTTGAACTCTGTCCTCCCGAATTCGTATGTCGAATTCCTAATGCTCAGTATCTCGAAATGTGACTATATGCAGAAGTAGCGTCATTAAAGTGCTAATTTGGTTAGAATTAGGTAAGAGGGATGGCTTTAATCCACTGTGAATATTGTCCTTATAAGGAGAGCTGACCAGGGCACAGAAACCCACAGAGGGAAGAACATATGAGACTACAGGGAGAAGCCTGGCATCACGGAGCCAAGGAGAAAGGCCTTAGAAGAAATCGAACCTGCTAACACCTTGATTTTAGACTTTCAGCCTCCAGGATTATGAGAAAGTAAGTTTCTATTGTTTAAGCCCCCCAATTTGTGGGGTCTTGTTACATTGCCCTAGCAAACTAATATATCTGGGGTGGAGGGTGGGGGGATTAGTGCATTTTACTATGCTCTAAACAAGTTTCACTAATATAGTATAGTTCTAGTGCATAAACCCCCTAATAAGAGCCGTCTCAAAACTGAAGGAACAGTTTCACTTTTCACCTAGCTTTCAGTCCTGTTCTCAGAGAAGTCCCATGGTATGTCAGGTGAAGTGAGAACCTTGAATTTGATGGGATAAGCACTTAGAATGGAGAAGTAACATATGCCTAGCCACTGTGTTCCTGGCAGTCAAATACAGCCCCCTTATAGCTAATAATATTTCTGCTTCTTCATCCAAGGAGGATGTCCGTGGTGGGGTCACTTGTGTGGCCCACAGAGAAAGCTTTTGCAGTTTCCATGGTGCCACACTAAGAATTCTGGATTGTGACTGCAGCCAGAGGAGTTCAGATTTCAGGGATGGCCGGCAGTTCTGCACTGATGCCTAAGCAAAAGAAAACTCAGATTTTTCAAGGGGATCACAGAGCCCTCCATCACAGGGGCGCACCTGGCAAAAGACCTGGAAGGTGTGTCCTTCCACCATGAAACAACAACTCTCTCTTGCTATTGTCTGAAATTCTACTACTAGCAACACGTTCTTTTGTGTTAAGTATTTTTTTCTCTTTCTTTAAATTCAAGTCTAATTACATAAGGTAAAACATACAGATCTTAAGTATAGAATCTGATGAGTTTTGACAAAGGTATACACCCATGTAACCAATAGCCCATCACGATAATAGAACATTTCCAGAGTTCGCATTGCGGCTCAGTGGAAGGAAACGAATCTGACTACCACCCATGAGGACACAGGTTCAATTCCTAGTCTCACTCAATGGTTAAGGATCCATCCTTGCTGTGAGCTGTGGTGTAGGTGGCAGACCCGGCTTGGATCCTGTGTTGTGGTGGCTGTGGAATAGGTGGCTGCTACAGCTCTGATTTGACACCTTGCCTGGGAATTTCCATATGCAATGGGTGCAGAGCTAAAAGGACAAAAAAAAAAAAGATAATAGAACATTTTTGTCACCCATAAAATTCCCTCCTACCCTCTTCCATTCATCTTCTGACAACCACTCTTTTTTCATCCCTATACCTACAGAATAATTTTGCCTGATCTCAAAATTCCTAATGAAATTCCCAAGCCAGGCGTCCAGCCACAGCCACTGAGGAAGCAACACCGAGTAGTTATGCTGCGAGCCACATGGGAAGTCCTCAAAATTCCTAATGAAATAGTATAATATGCATTCTTTTGTATATGGTGTCTTTCATTCAACACAGTGCTTTTAAGATTCATTCATGTTGTTACGTTTAACAGTAGCTTGTTCTATTTTCAACGCTGAGTAATATTCCATTGTGCAATTGTTAGAGTGGAAAATCAAGGAAGAGGCAGGAGGCCGGAGCACCAAGCGAGTGTTATTGACCAACAGATTGGTGAGAAGCACTGAGAGAGAATGCAGCTCCCCACCACTTAGAGAGCAGTTAGTTATTATACAGGAAAAGGGGTACTTTCTATTTTTAGCACAGGTGTGTTCTTGGGCTAAGTCAGTATTCAAGGCTTAGGGGGGAGAAATCTCCTTAGGAATGTGGGTAATGGTTTGGGGTCGGGGGTAGAGGGAAGTTGTGAAGAAACATCCCATGACAAATGACTATTTAAGTTCAACTGGTCTCCAGGGCAGCTCATTGTTGGGGGAAGGATCAGCCTTCTAGATTGGAAGTCTGATGGCACCTAGCAAGTCATGTCCAATTCCCCACCTAAGAGTAATATGCTATTGTTTCTTTATCTGTTTTCCTGTTAGTGGACACTGAGTTGCTTATTTTGCTTTATCTTATTTTATTAATTTCTTAGCTACCAAGAACCTTCTTGCACAAGTCCTTTTTTGGATAGATGTTTTCATTCCTTGGGGAAAATGCCTTGGAATGTCACTTTGCAAAGGAAGATATTCCAATAAATGCCCAGTAAGCACATACAAAGATGTTCAACACCATCCATCATAAAAGAGACTCAAATTAAAATCACTAGCAGGTACCACGACACCTTACAAGGAGTCTGCATTTTCCAAATATTCTCTTTGAACAGGCAGATGAATTGGGAAAGAACATTCTCTTATTTTTTTAATGCTATTGTTAGGAAAATTTTGAAACACAAAGGTAGAAAGAAAAGTGTAATGAACTACCATGTACCCATCCCACAGATTCAACACTTACCAATATTTTTACCGCCATTACCCTGAGTCATTTTTCACCAACAACCAATTCTCCAACACTATCTGGGTGTCCTACAGTTCAATTCAGTTTTGTCACTGACTCTCTGGAGTTAGCACAGGCTTCACCAGTCTAGGGCTCAGTCCCCTGGGCCTGGCTCCACTTCAGATGTCAGCTGCAAATGGGGTCCCCAGGTTACTTGAACTTCTGCCTCACTGACTGCAGATTCAAGGGTTCCCATGCTAGCCCATCATGTTTGATAATTCGCTGACATGACAAACAGAATTCAGGAAACTGCCTTACCTACAATTACCATCTTATTATAATGAATACAGCCTAGCAACAGCCAAATGGAAGAGAGGCATGGGACAAAGCGTAGGGAGAGGGGTGGCCCAGCGCTTCCCTGCCCTATCCAGCTGTGCCACCCTCCTGTTCATCAGTGTGTTTCACCAACCTGGAAGCCTCCCTAAATCCTGATGTTGGGGGTTTTTACATGGGATTTTGTTACAAAAGCATGATTGATCAAAACATTGGCCATTGGTAACTGAACTCAATTTCCAACCCTTTTTTCTCCCCAAAGGTTGAGGGTAGGACCGAAAACCCTAACTCTCTAATCACATGGTTGGATCCTCAGAGGACCAGCCCCCATCCTGAGGTGACCCAAGGGCACCTCATTAGCATAAACTCAGGTGTAGTCGAAAGGAGCTCTTTATGGAAATGAAAGGCAATCATCACTCAGGAAGTTCCAAGAGTTTTAGGAGCTCTGCGCCAGGAACAGTGGACAAAGAACAAAGACATATATTTTTGTGTTTATACTACACAACTCAAGTATCCCTTATTTGTATGTCTACTAGTTTTTTAATTTTGCTATAGTATTTTAAAGAAATCCTTTACATTTTTCTACTCTTAAATAAGGACATTTCACACATAACCAAAATGCTGTTCATACCTAATGAATAATAATAACAGTATTACCTAATATCCTCTCCATATTCAGATTTCCCTAATCAATAGTGTCTTTATAATAGGTTGACACATTGCAATTGGTTGTAATATATTTTTGTTTCTTTTCTCTGAGTCCCCCTCCTACCTGCTCCCTCCTTTCCATGTTATTAATTATTAAGGAAACTATATCAAAGAAAGACAAACATATCTATGTGTATCAATTACATGTAGAAATCTAAAATCTGATACAAATGAACTTGTTTACAAAACAGAAACAGACTCACAGATATAGAAAATAAACTTATGGTTACCAAAGGGAAGTGGATTGGGGGATAAATTAGGAGTTTGGGATTAACAGATTCATACTACTATATACGTATATATGTACTATATAGATAAACAGAAAGGATCTACTGTATAGCACGGGGACTATATTCAATATATTGTAATAACCTGCGATGGAAGAGAATCTGGAAAAAAATGTATATAACGGAATCATTTTGCTGTATACCTGAAACTAACACAACTTTGTAAATCAATTATACTTCAAGCTAAAAAAAAAAGGGAAGCAAGATCAGCTGCCCAAAGGATTCACATTACGGTTATTTCTTAATAGAAAAATTTTCCTTCTTGGTCCTCCAGCCCTGTCATTTATTTAAACCAGAAGTGAGATCTACAAGGCTCAGGTTCATGTTCAACATTTTTAAAACAAAAACTCTTCATAGGTGGTGTCATTTATTTTTGAAACGGTTCCCCCCCACCTCCAGTATCTACCATGTTTTCAGTTCTGGGAGTTGCAAAGGTAAATACCATATGTCATAGTCTTACCATTAAAGTTCTCACAGCCTCATAGGAGAGAAAGGCATGTAAACCAATCAATAGCACAGTCTAAGGGCCATGGAGCATTTGGGTGGGGATATAAATTCTGATAGGGGCATCAAGGCTACACAAGGAAGTGATAAATGAGCTGGCTCTGGAGGGAAAAGTAGGGTCCACCAACCAAAGCAGAGAGGGGTGGGGGACGCTGAGCCGAGTCCTGCACTTCCAGAGGAGAAGACGCATAACCATACAGGAACAGGCTGTGCGGGGCTTCAGAGGCCAAATCAAGGAATTTGGACTTTATGTTTTGAGCAATGGCAAGCCTGAGAAGGATTTTAATTGAGGGAGATTTTCAGCTCTGTGTATAGTTTTTAGTGCCTTAGTGTGAAAAGATCTGCCAGGAATTGCCCTCCCAGCTCAAAGTGGACTCCACAAGGCCTGTTTCTATTCCTCAGCATGTGGCCCCAGACAAAAGCTTGACATTTGGCATTTTAGATGTTCTGATGCCATGTTTACTCTGCCCTTTGCCCCATTAAGTGGCCTTCGTAACCATGGCAACAGTTTAAATTCTCAATCCAGCAGCATATAAAGAACAGAGATAGATTGTTCTGCGGACTATGCAGATAATAGTATCTTCCTTTTCCCGCATTGCTCAGTGACGCTAAGCAAGTAGTAGTGGCAGCAGACAATCCGATAGTCCCAGTTGCCTATTTTTCAGGTCCTGTTTGCTTGTTAATGGTTGCAACAGTAATTGTGGCACAGGCTCAGAAGAGCAATAAACAAAAGGCAGGGCCCCAGCTCTGGAAATTTGTGAAAGTGACTCAAGAAAAAAAAAAGAAAGAAAGAAATGAGAGAGAGAGAGAGAGAATCTGATTGGAAGTGCTAGAGCAGAGACAAGACAATCGTAGGCCACTTGCTACAAAGCCATGGCCTCTGATTCATTTTTCTTGGCCACACACAGAGGCCAGAGGCCAGATGCAAGACCTTTATAAAATACTGCTTTCCAGCCCCTGTGCACCAATTTTTCAAAATTCCTGGATGATTCTAAAGCTACTGAATTTGCAAATTTGGGAGAAAGAAACAAAACCCCAAACTTTCCTGTATCATATTAGGTTCTGTATCTGGGGTTTGTGAATTAAATTGACAAAAACAAACAAACAAACAAAAAACACAGATTAACAGGAGAAAAGGCTAATAGTCAGTGTATGTGGAGACTTCAAAGAAAAGAAGTAAAGGCCCCAAAGAAGAGCTCGGACCAGGGGCCTACCTACCGTTTTAATAAAAAGAGTCTAGACAAAGGAAAAAGGAGTTTGGAGCTTCCGGGGAGAGTAAGTTATAAGAAGAAGACTAGGAGATGGAAGGTGTATGGTAAGTAAGAGGTTTTTGGTTTGTTTCGCAGACTCGGGTCCTCTGAGGTGGTAAGGGTTGTCTCCTGAGTCTGTTTGCTCTTCCTGGAAAAGCAAGGTGAACTTTATAAATGCAAATGTTCTTCACAAAAGGACATTTTATGCCCTGCCTTTAGGTAGAGAAAGCTAAGGCCAGAGAGCTCCTCCTGTGTTAGCTGATTCTTAATTGACCTTAAACTCAAAATAATCCCAATGCCAAAGTGGCACGTTCTAGGATGGTGTGTTCTGACCCCTTCACACATGAGCACAGGAAAGTCAACGCGTGAGCTAAGAAGAAAGCTCAGTACTCCAGTATTTATTTCTTTTCTTTCCTTTCCTTTCTTTCTTCTCCTCTCCTTTCCTTTCCTTCCCTCCTTCCCTTTCTCTCTCTCTTTCTATTTTTAAAATTCTTTTATTAAACTCTTGTTGATTTATAGTGTTGTGCCCATTTCTGCGGCACAGCATAGTAACCCAGTCATATATATATATATATATATATATATATATATATATATATATATATATATATACTTTCCATCATGTTCTGTCCCAAGAGATCGGATAGAGTTCCCTGTGCTGCACGGTAGGACCTCATTGCTTACACATTTCAAATGTAATAGTTTGAATCTGCTAACCCCAAACTCCCTGTCCATCTCACTCCCCCCCCAGCCCCCCTTGGCCGATGTTCTTTAAAGCTAGTTACATCTTGGAGTTCCCTTCGTGGCTCAGTGGTTAACGAATCCGACTAAGAGCCATGAGTTTGCGGGTTCGATCCCTGGCCTTGCTCAGCGGGTTAAGGATCCGGCGTTGCCGTGAGCTGTGGCGTAGGTTGCAGACGCGGCTCGGATCCCGCGTTGCTGTGGCTGTGGGGAAGGCCGGCAGCTACAGCTCCTGTTAGACCCCTAGCCTGGGAACCTCCATATGCCGTGGGTGCAGCTCTAGATAAACAAGGCAAAAAGACAAAAAAAAAAAAAAGCTAGTTACATCTAACTGGGTGCTACAAACACATTTTTTTCCATTTGGGGGATTTTTCTGTTTAGATCCTTGGAACCTGTTTTACTTCGTTTGTAAACTAACACAGTGAAAGTTGTGATCTGTGATTATTGGAAGAGTAACTTTAGAATTGAAGAAACAAGAGTTCTTTAAGGCTGTAGATTGTTAATTACCTCAAGAGCAGTGACCCAGTTTTGGGGTGGGGGTAGCACACAGAAAGAGTTTTCATATATACATAAGTACATAAAATGGAACCAGATAACTTGTCCCCAGTTCAGACAGAAAGATCAAGATTTGATCTAATCCATTCTTTTTCCACTGCCCAGGCTGACAATAATCATGATTCCTGATAATTTTCTGAGTGTTATCTATGTGCTAGGCACTGTTCTAAACACTGTATTTTTTAATTCAAGTTCCTGGTGAGAAGGAATTTAAATCCGGTCTCCCTCCCCCAGGGCAGGAGGACGTTTTCATGTCCATGAGACTGGCTTTTGTGCCTAGAAAACACGATTCAGGAGCTATAGTTTGCCTTAAAGAATTTGCATTCAATTTATTAAAGCTATGGATTTACAAAACATAGTTCTTCCTTAGGATTTTAGCTTCATCTTGTAAATTTAGGCTTCATTTATAAATCTAGCAAGGGAGTTCCCATTGTGGTTCAAAGGGCTAAGAACCTGACTAGTATCCATGAGGATATGGGTTCAATACCTGGCCTTGTTCAGTGGGTTAAGCATCCCGCGTTGCATCTGGCAGCTGCAGCTCCAATTTGACCCCTGGCCTGGGAACTTCCAAATGCTGAAGGTTTAAATATATAAATCTAGCAAATATTAGTAATCCCTTTATTTACTTTGATAAAGTAATTTTTGCTTTTCTACTTTTTTATTTCTTGGAAAATTTTAAACATATACAAAAATTCAATTTGGATAAAATTATAAATTCACAGGTACTCATTGCTCAATTCCAGTGATTATCAACTAATGGCCAGTTTATTTCATCTATGCTTCCAACCTCTTCCGCTTCTCTTACTACTATGAGCTAATCCTCACTGCTGTATTATTTTATCCATAAATGCATCAATATGTTAAAAAGGTAAAAACTCTTTTAAAAACATAATCCTGTTTCATAACTATACATAAAAAAGCATTACATTATCAGTGGCAAGTATCCAGTCTTATTCAAATTTTCGTTTATCTCATAAATGTCATCTTTTAAAAGCCATTTTTTTGTCTGAATCAGAATTTAATAAGGTCCGCATATTGCCGTAATTTGATGTGTTTTAAGTTTATTTTAATCTACAGGTTGTTTCTCTCTTTCCTACTATTTATTTTGAAGAAAATGGGTCATTTGCTTCATAGTCCTTCCTTCAGTTATGGTGAAACTTATAATTCGCATAACTCAATTGCATTATTTCTCAGAGTAAATACAACAGTGTCAAATTGCCATAAGCAATACCATTATTTTTTAAAGTTTACATATATTGAGGGGTCAGTTCTGTTTGTCCTTGGGCTTTATTCCACTAGTGATAAAAGTCAGATCTTACTGTCTTATGATTACTTGGAATTCTTTTTCGTTTGTGGATTTGACTCAAACCGAATACACTGAAGTTCATCTGTTTCATTTTACTTCCCGTTATTAGTTTTTTTTTTTTTTTTTCAGCTGCACCAGTACCATGTGGAAGTTCCTGGGTCAGGGATAAAATCTGTGCCACAGAAGCAACCTGAACCACAGCAGTGAAAACACCTGCTGAGCCACCAGGAAACTCACGTTATTGACTTTTTTTTAATAGCCGCACTGGGGGCATATGGAAATTCCCAGGCCAGGGACAGAATCCAAGCCCCAGCTGTGGCAACACCAGATCCTTTGACCCACTACACTGGGCTGGGGGTCAAAGCTATGCCTCCACGGCAACCCGAGCCACTGTAATCAGGTTCTTAATCCACTGCACCACAGCAGGAGTTCCAGTGATTGATTTTTAAAAGTTAAATTATTTTTTAAATTCCATAAATTATTTGCATGATTTGAGAGCCAAATCTACAAAACCAATCCCTTTTAGCGACACATTTTCTTTTAATTTTATTATTTCTCCTTCTATCGTTTGCTTTGTATTACTATAAGGAGATATAGCCCTCTCTCTTTATTTAAAAATAGCACACTACTCATACTTTGCTTTTTTGCATAGTATATCTTGGATATCACTCTGCAATAGTATGTAGATAGGGCTATTCCTTATTGGTCTATAAAGCTGCACATTACTGCATTGTATGACTAAATTATAAAATTCAACCAATTCCCCATTGATGGACATTTGGGTCATTTTTCCTATTTTTGCTATTGTAATTAATCCTGAAACAAATAACCTGGAAATTATAGTCTTGTCTTTCCTTCCTGTATTTATTTTGCCAGTCTGTCTTTAGGATACATTCCCAGAAGTGGGATTGTTAAGTCGAACTTCAAACGCAATCATAATTTTGTTAGATATTGCCAAATTCTCTTCTATAAGAAAAGTAAAATTTTGTAGTTTCATAAGAAATACACAAAATGCCTATTTGCCAAAAGATGCCTTGTCTACAGAATGTTTACCAAACTCATAAAAAAGTTTGGATTTATTTCCAAATAGTTAAGAAAAGGTATCTCCATCAATCTGAAGCAGATTTCTTTTATTATAAGTGAAATTGAGCAAATGTCCATGAGATTGTCTTTTAAATATATTTTTCTTTGAGTCATTTGTTTTTTCTCTAGTTCATTTTCTATAAAATTTACAGCATTGGAAAAAATGTGCTTCTATGTATTTTAGCAATATTTACAAATATTAATTTGTTGTTATATAAGGAGATAATATTTTCCCAATTTGACATTTTCCCACTTTGCTTTTGGTATCTTTTTCCATGCAAATTTTTTTTCTTTTTATAGTTTAGGGTTTTTTTTTTTGGCTTTTTGTCATTTTAGGGCCACACCCACGGTATATGGAGGTTCCCTGGCTAGGGGTCCAATCAGAGCTACAGCTTTCGGCCTACACCACAGCCACAGCAATGACAGATCCGAGCCACGTCTGCATCTTACACCACAGCTCACGGCAACGCTGGATCCTTAACCCACTGAGCAAGGCCAGGGATCGAACCCGCGACCTCATGGTTGCTAGTCGGATTCGTTTCCACTGCGCCACAATGGGAATTCCAGTTTAGTTTTTATTTATAGACATACTGTGTTGTGCGCAATAGGAACATTTTTCCTATCTCTAAGTTTTAGTGGCATTCACTTATGTTTCTATTTAGTACTTGCGTTAATTCTTTGTGTTAATTCTTGTGTTAGTTCTTTCATACTTAAATCTCTTATTGATTTGGGGTCTATTCTGGTGTCCGATGAAAACATAGATACATTTTTCATATGACTATGCTGTTATCCCAATGTTACTTATCAAAAAGTCAACATTTTCTCCATGGATTAGAGATAAAGGTGCCTTTATCATAAACTAAATTGCAGTTGTAGTTGTGTCTACTTCCCTGTCTGCTTTTTCTGTTTCATCGGTCTGCCTGTCCATTCATGCCAACACATCATTTTAGATAGATAAAACTTGGGAGTATGCTTAAATATCTGATAGGGTTAATATCCCTCAGGTTGTTCTTTCCCAGGGTTTTTCTGGCTATTCTTTCTCATTTATACTTCCAAATGGATTTTGTAATCAACTTATCTAGCTTGAGAACGAAACACCAGCAGATATTTTTATGCGGACTGTATTGTCTTTGCAAAAATACAGAGATGAAGGATTAACATGAAAATTACCTAATCTCAGTTGGATTCAAAGAACTGTCAATTAATATAAATATATAAGTATGCAATTACTACACACGTGCAGTGCAAATGTTGGTAAGTACTGTTTATTTTATGTACCATTTTCTTTTTTGTTTTGTTTTGTTGTTTGTTCACTTGTTTGTTACTTTTTTGACTGTGCCCACAGTATGTGGAAGTTCCCAGGCCAGGGATTAAACCCTTGCCACAGCTGTAACCAGAGCCACAGAAGTAACAATGCCAAATTCTTAACCCACTGAGCTATAAGGAAACTCCTTTTTCTTTCTCTTAAAGATTTGCAAAATTAATATATATATATATATATATATATATATGGTTATTAATTCTTGGTTATTTACCTTGCAAATATTTTCATCAAATGTTTCATTTATTGTTTACCTTGCTTTACTGTGCCATACAAATATTTAACATTTTTGTTGCCAGATTTGTGAGTCTTTTCTCTATTGGCTTCTGAGTTTCATGCTCTGCTTTGGAACATCTTTTCCATTGAAAAATTTTTTCCTGTTGCAAAGTTATAAGAATATTCACTTTGAAATATCATCTCTATATTTCTGTACATGTAGCTCTGTATCTGCAATTTACTTTTGCATGTGGGATAAACTCAGAATCTCCAGCAAATTGTCATCTTGATGCATTGGAAAGAATACCACAGAGGATTAATTCTCTGCCATGGATGTTGGAGGGGAGAGTTGCAGGATCGATTCGTTAATACATGCGTACCAAGCCCCTCTCTATTCTGTGCCAGGCACTACTATAAATACTAAAAATATGGAGCTGAAAAAAAAAAAGAAAGTCACTGGTCTTGTTTGAAGCTTCCATTTAAGTTGCAGAAGAAATAACACAAAGATGAACACGAAAATATCAAGTTGCAATGAGTACTGGGAAGAGCTTAATGAAATGTGGCCATGTGATGAAGAAAGTGGGTTTCTGTAGACTGGGTAACCAGTTAGGGAAGACTTCTCTGAAGAGGCTGAATCTAAGCTGAGACCTCAGAGATGAGCAGAAGCTAGACTTAAGGATTTCTGTCGTGGTTCAGCGGTTAACGAACCCGACTAGGATCCAAGAGGATGCGGGTTTGGTCTTGCACAGCGGGTTAAGGATCTGGGTTTGCTGTGAGCTGTAGTGTAGGTTGCAGAAGCGGCTCAGATTTGGCGTTGCTGTGGCTGTGGCCTAGGCTGGCTGCCGCAGCTCCAGTTCAACTCCTAGCCTGGGGACTTCCATATGCCCTGGGTGCAGCCCTAAAAAGCAAAAAAAAAAAATAGAAAGAGATAGAAAAGAAATTAGACCTGAAAGGTCTGGGGAAGAGAGCTCCAGGGAATAATGAGAAGCAAGTAGAACAAAGTTCCTAAGGATGGTTCTAGTTTGGAATATTTGAAGTCAGAATGAAGGCAGAAGTACTGACAGGAGGAAAGAGATGAACATCAAAGTAAACAGAGTCCAGATAAATTTTTGATCTTATTGATCCTGGTAAACAGCTGAGTTTTATTCTAAGTGATAGACTGAAAGAGTTAAGAGCATGGAATGGAACGAATTACAACTTACATTGTGTACCTGCCATCCCTGAAGCTGCCGCTAGAGGGAGACAGGCAAAGCTGGGGCAGCCAACTGCAAGCTATCGAGTTCACGTCATTTCCCTTTGAACCATCTACTTTGATTTGGATGTGACCTGCATCCAAGGAGGAGGAAACGTCCAGAAGGCGAACAGACTGTGTCTGGTTAAGAAAAGAGGCCAGCAATGGTGTCAAAATTTTAAAAGATGGATTTTTATAGGTAGCTTTCCAAGATTGTTTCCAGTAGCAACTGAAGAAAAGTGTGTCCTCAGGACTGGGTGGCCAGCAAACCGTACAAGGTGGTGGTGGTGGGGGGGGTCTAATGACTTCTTCAGGGCTCTACCCCATAGCTCGGGAAGTTTGGGCTTTTAGTGCTGTATCAGGGCTCCCAAGGCACTGGAATGAAAGAGGCTGATCTTCAGCCACCTCAAGAGAGAGGCGAGAGCTGCGTACCAGCTTACAGTCCCGTCTGACAGGCAGGCTTGCCCTGGCACATGCTTCCTTCAGTAAAACAGAACTGGAAGTCAGGTCTTCGCCAGCCACAGGCTTGGTGAGCAGATCATAAGCAAAAGGGAGATGAGTGAGGAAAACAAAATGTTTCACACTGATTTAGTTAAGACTGCTGTCAGGTCAATGTGACTTTTGAGGGGCGGGGGGGACCCCCTCTGCTGACAGTTCTTCAAAAGGCACAACCACTGTTTGCCTCAGTGACTCTCTTGGCTGCAGGTGGCACTTAGCGTGCTGCCTAAGAAAGCAGAGTTGAGCATTCATCTTGTGGCTAAGTGGTAACTGACTAGTATCCATGAGGACATGGGTTTGATCCCTGGCCCCGCTCAGTGGGTTAAGAATCCCACATTGCTGTGGCTGTGGTATAGGCTGGCAGCTACAGCTCTGATTTGATCCCAAGTCTGGGAACTTCCACATGCAGTGCATGCAGCCCTAAAAAGACAAAAAAAAAAAAAAAAAAGCAGTGTTGGAGGAACACAGGTGAGTTCCAGCTGTGGCTGAGTCACCCACTGTGACTCTATGATCTTGATCAAGGGACTCAGCCTCATTGTGTCTTATTTCCCTCATCTCTAAAAGGAGATTATGGGATAACCATGCCCGATTCCTAAAATCGCTGTGGGACTAGATGTGATTGCACATGTGGTGATGACATGGCCCCAGCATGTGGCAAACACTATAAAGTGGGGGCTTTCAGCCTGTGGCTAATGTCCCTTTTTGATCGACAGAGTCTTTCTTTCTATATGCTCAACTACTCTGTTGGACCGTGTTTGTTGATTTTCATTATTTGATTCTAAATGGGCCATCATAATCCAAATATGGGAGTGGGCGGGTCACTTCCTATTTACTCCATACTGACCATACCAACCTATGGTGCCATTGTCCCCTCCCCTGTCCCCACTGAGTCATTATCCCCAAAGGAGAAGCCCCCTGGGCCACTCCCACCACCACTTTTCCAAATCCTACAAACTTGATCGTGGGTAATTATTCAACTTGACCACAACCCTATCAATAGCAAAGGTGTTTAACTCCAGTCACCTTAGAAGAACCACGCTGGAAAGAAAAATGTGCAATCAGATTAGGTTCCAGTAGATTACAAGCTTATTTTTAAAACTACTGAAATGGATACATCGCAATTCCCATAGAGCAAAATACTTGGAATTCTGTCTTAGATCGTGACACAGCAGAAGCTGAAACAAAGCACTCGGTATGAAGACCTATGGCAAAAGAGAAATGTCTTCAAGATTTTGAGATCAGAAGCTTATATTCGTCTCAAGGGAATGTGATCTAAGATCTGGGTCACTGACCACGCCGACTGCTGAAGCTCGACATAATGGGAAGTTCGAATACAACACTGCTGCCGTCTGTGTGGAGACCAGAAGGGATGCTGAAGCTTTTCAACTGTTGGAGGAGATACACTGCTGGAATAAATACTCCAAAGGAAAAATGTAAATTCCTTAGAGAAGAAGTAACTGTACCCATCCTGGAAGCAGAAAAGGAAGTGACAACCCACGTTTTCTTCTTAAGTCAAGCAAAGAAGTGAGTGTATTTCTGTTTAACACCGCTAGGAGCAGGTGGCTATACAGCCTGTACGGTTCTAGTTGACCAGGAGGAGTTGGTATTTAAAACACTTCAATCCATAGTCCAGCTGTTTCCTTACATGCTGAAACGTATTCTACATTTTCAAGTAGAAGCTTCCAAGTTAATCAATAGAATGCCTACTAGTACTGTGAGGTAATTATAATTAGACTTGCAAATACCCCAACTATGCTGCCCTCTGGCCTCTCCCCCCAATGACTGCGGTGGGCAAGAAGAAAATGACAAAAGAACCCACTTATGTCAAGAACACGTAGGACAAATTGATCAGTCAGGGTTCTCCAGAGAACCAATGGGAGATATAGACATAAATATAGGTATAGGTATAGGTTTAGGTATATAGATATAGATAGAGATATGATGCATATATAGGCATAGATATAGATTTAAGATGTACATATAGGTACAGATATAGATATAAGAATATGTATAGATACAGAAGGAAATATAGATCTAGGTATAGATGTAGGCATAGATATAGACAGGTGTAGATATAGTATAGACATAGATGTGAATATAGATAGACACGTAAATATAGATATAGGTAGAGAGAGATGTAGATACAGGAATAAATACAGCCATAGGTTTAGCTCTAGATAGAGACATAGGTATAGATATGAATATAGATGCAAATATACACATAGATATAGGAATAGGTCTGGCTATAAGGATGGGTATACAGATACAGGTATAGACATATGTATGGCTACAGATGTATATATAAATATAGGTGCAGCTACAGATACAAGGATAGGTATAGATAAACATATAAATATTGATGATGTAGGTATAGGTATAAAGATAGAGGTGGATATAGGCGTAGCTCCCTCTCAGGCAGGGAGAGACGGTGCTGCAGATGTAATCCAAAGGCAGCAGTCTGATGGAGAATTCCCTCCTCCTTGGCAGAGGCCAATCTTTTGTTCTCTTGAGGCCTTAGGTTAACTGGATGGAGCCCACCCGCACTGCAGAGGGCAGTCTGCCTGACTCAAAGTCCACTAACTTAAAGGTTAATCTCACCCAAAAACAGCCTTATAGAAACACCAAGAATAATGCTTGATCAAATATCTGGGTATCTGAGGCAAGCTGAAACATAAACTTAAGCATCACAGCAGCCTCCTTGAAGACAGCGTCCCTAGGTAAGACCACGGTCTGCCCAGCCTTCTCCACGGACCTCAGCATTGATGCTGAGCGAGACAGCTCAGCTCAGGCACCACGATGAAGTCATCAAAGAAAGATGCTTCTGTGTCTACTAAATTTAGGGATGCGGCTAGAGAGAAGAGCCAGGGCAAATGTTCCTTTAGTCTGCAGCAGACATGCCTGAGTCTGCTTACTCAGAGGTGTGCATATGACTGGGCATCTTAGAATTTTTCAACTGTAAGCGAAATGTCAGAATATAGGACCTGTTATTCGTCAGTGGGTTTTGGGCAAGATCAGTTGGGCTCACCGTACATCTGAGAGAGCATTTTAGAAGGATGTTCAGCCACCTGGAGTGAGAGGTAGTCGGTTATGAGTCCATTCAGTTCAACAGTTGCAGATGACATTTGCCTTTACGTGCAGGAGGACGTCGAATAACTTGGAGTGAATTTCTGATGGTGAGAATAGCTGTGCAAAAGCACGGGAACGGGGCGGCACAGTTTGGAGCAGAAGACACAGCCTGAGGACTTTATAGAGCAGGGTCTCTAACATGGGTGAGGAAAAAGATCCACCAGGCAGGGGTTCAAATTCTAAGAGCATATACAATTTTTAATTTTGAAAAAAAAAATGTACTTGTGAAAATTTGCAAGAGCGGTACAGGGAGTTCTCATATTCCCTTCACCAGCTTCTCCTAATGTTAACACGTGATCTGATTGCAATGATCCAAACCAGGAAATTAACACTGATACAACACTGTCAATCTACAGACTTATTTCGAATTTTGTCAGTTTCTCTCCAAATTTTTTTTTTCTGGTCCTGGATCCAATTGAAGATCCCGCATTAATTTAGTTGTTCTGTTTCCTTAGACCCCTCCAGTCCGAAATGGTTTCCTAGTCTTTGTTTTTTATCTTTGAAGACTAGTGATCACTTACTTTGTAGAATGTCCCTCAGTTTGAGTTTGATGTTTTCTTGGGATTTGTTTGAGATCATGTATTTTGGCAAGGACTTCACAGAAGTGACACGCTCTTCCTAGTACATCCTGTTGGGTGGCGCATGAAGTCAGTGGGTCTTAATTACTGTTAATGTTAACTCTGATCACTTGGTTAAGATGGTACCTACTGGGGAATTCCTGTTGTGGCTCAGTGGATTATGAACCCAACTAGTATCTCTGAGGATGAGGGTTCGATCCCTGGCCCTGCTCAGTGGGTTAAGGATCTGGTGTTGCCGTGAGCTGTGGTGTAGGTCGAAGAAACGGCTTGGATCCTGCGTTGCTGTGGCTGTGGTATAGGCCTGCAGCTGTAGCTCCAATTCAAGCCCTAGCCTGGGAACTTCCACATGCCGCGGGTGCGGCCCTAAAAAACAAAATAAATAAATAAATAGATAAATAAGTAAATAAAATATGAACTTGTATATCCATTGTCAAAACCATAAAGTCTTCCCAAGTGCAATATGGCACAATGTTTGCTTTGCCAAAATAATTTTTCAGTACTGACAACTACAGTAATCAAATATTGAAATCAACTGAACTTAAAACCTGGTTTTCAAACATGATATCTCTGTGTTAAACTGTGATTCACCAAAACAGTGAAGAATAATTGAACCCATTATTATCACTAAATATTTAGCTGTCATATTTTAGAATGATTTCCCCATAATGATATAAATAAAGAAGTAAATATAATTTTTTGTTTTATCTTTAACCCTTTAAAACTGCTATTTTGGGAATAGTGAATTCTCAGGTATAAATTCAACCTATAAAATACATTTTTGTAGGTACTTATGAGAGTTTTTTTCCCTTACAAAGACATATCAGCAAAAGATTTTGGAGTTCCCTTTTTTTTTAGAATAAGTAGAATTTCAAAAATTTTTCAAAAAAGTTGCTAGTTTTTCATTTTATCCTCAAAAAAAGTATTATTTACTCTCACTCTATACTAAAACAGTAACAGAGACTGTTTCAATATAAAATGATAGGGAGACATAATCAAGTACTAGACTTTGAATGGGATACATTTAATTTTACTTAAAATCTGTGTGACTAACTTCTCTTACTGTTCATAGTGTTCACTAGGAGAGCCTTTTTTTTTTGTGCTTTTTAGGCCTTTTTAGGGCTACACCTGTGGCATATGGAAGTTCCCAGGCTAGGAGTCCAACTGGAGCCGCAGCTGCCAGCCTACACCACAGCCACAGCAACGCCAGATGTGAGCCACGTCTGTGACCTACACAGCAGCTCACGGCAACACTGGATCATTTACCCACTGAGTAAGGCCAGGGATTGAACCTGTATCCTCATGGATACTAGCTGGATTGGTTTCCGCTGAGCCACAACAGGAACTTCGGAGAACTTTCTATAGAATCCCAATATTATGGATTGAATTGTGCCTCTTTCCCCCAAAAAATAAGTTGAGGTCCTATAACCCCCAGTACCTCAGAATGTGAACCTGGAAATATATTTTTACAGGTGTGATTAGTTAAATTAAGATAAGGTGGGCCTCCAACCCAATGTCGCTGTCCTTGTAAGAAGAGAGTCACGTGACGTCAGAGGGCAAAGGCCTGTGCGACAAAGATTCGAGTGAGCATCATGACGTCAGGGGATGCCTGGGACTGCCTTGGAGTAGGAGGAAGGCAGGGAACAGACCTTCCTAAAGAGCCCTCGGAGTGAGCCAGCCCTGTCGACACCTTGATTTTGAACTTCAAGTGTCCGGAAGTGTGTGAAAATGAACCTCAGTTGCTTTAAGCCACACAGTTTGGGGTAGTTTGTCAAGGCAGCCTGCTTTGTATTCTTTTAAGAGACGGCCGGTCACGTGGGGCCACAGGGAGAGACAGAGGAGAGGCTCAGGGAACAAAGTTGATTATAAAGTCCCAGTTCCCAGAGCCAGGAGGCAGGACGTGCCATGCAGGGCCTCATGGAAAGGCACTGAGGTGGTCAGGCGCAGAGAATGGGGGTCTGGGGGGAGGAGGGGGGCGAGGACTCAGTCCACAGGGGCCTTTCTTGGAATTTCTGAGGGCAAGACAAGGTTGGGCAGGCAGTTTAGGGTGGCCAGTCTGACTAGTTCTAGCTGCTCTAAGCTATAGGGGTGGGCTCTGGTGGCCTGGTACCCAGCCCTGGGCTCATTCAGGCAGAGGAATCTTGCTTCCTGGGATTGGACTGGTCATCAGAGAAGGTAGGACTCTGGATGGGTTAGCTTGCACATCAAAGTCCTACTCCAGGCTGAGTCATTTTCTGGCTCTAAAAACTGGCTAGTCCAGGGAGGGGCAGTCTTTCCTTAGTCTGAAATATTTCTTAATATCAAAACATCATAATATAAAATATACATATGTTATATATAAATAAATAATACATGAAAATAATTCGTATATATTATTAGGAAATAAATATACACAAATGTTATGTCTCTATATCTGTCTACACACACACATACACACATACCCACACACACAGCCCCTCCCAAGCATTCCTAGGAAACCAATACATCCAAATCCAATCATTAGCAATGTTTTGGGGAATCTGGGTGAGCACTAGAGTGTGGAAATCCCACACTGAATTTATATTTCTTTTACCCTTGGAATACTTCTGAGCAGAGATGTGCCAAGTTAGAACTGAGTTTGTTTTTTTTTTTTGCCTTTTGTCATTTTATGGCCGCGGGTTTATGGCCGCACCCGCGGCATGTGGAGGTTCCCAGGCTAGGGGTCTAATCGGAGCTGTGGCCACTGGCCTGTGCCGCAGCCACAGCAACGCAGGATCCGAGCCACATCTGCAACCTACACCACAGCTCACGGCAACGCCGGATCGTTAACCCACTGAACAAGGGCAGGGATCGAACCCGCAACCTCATGGTTCCTAGTCGGATTCGTTAACCACTGCACCACGACGGGAACTCCAGAACTGAGTTTGAATAAAGTTATCCTGCCAGTGGAGTGCAGGATAGATTACTGAACAAAGCATCTAGAAGTGGAGGGCATGACCAGATGATGGCAAGGATTTTCCTAAGAGGAATCAAGATCCCAGCCTTGAAGGGGATCTCTGAGAAGGAAAAGAATGTCCTAAAATTAGAGACATCGTGGAGGTCTTTTTAAAAAAAATTCATCAGAGTATAGTTGATTTACAATGTTGCGTCAATTTCTGCTGTGTTGCAGTGACCCCGTCATACAAATGCATACATTCTGAGATTTTTTTTAATTAAAATTTTTTTGTATTCATAATTGTCAGAATGTTTATCAAACAGGAAAGGAATTTATTTTATTTTTAATGGATTCCTTTTTTAAAAATGTATTGGAGTAAAGTTGACTTACACTATTGTGTTAATTGTGTAAGTTGACTTACACTATTGTGTTAATCTGTACAGCAAAGTGATGCCATTATACATATACATATAGCCATCCCTTCTCAGATTCTTTTCCCGTATGAGTTATTACAGAATATTGAGTAGATTTCCCTGTGCTCTACAGTAGGTCCTTGTTAGTTATCTATTTTATATATAGTAACGTCTGTACGTTAATCCCAACCTCCTAATTTATTTAATGCTATGCAAAAGGCTTCAGATTGGGTCTGCCTCGAGAATGGAAAATCCCATTCCTGGGACCCTCTCCCAGGACCGTCATGAAAATGCGTTTCCCAGCTCTCTGAACGCCTGGAGCAGAACAAATTGACAGCCCCAGCTGCGGCACTGAGATCCACCACTGCTGCCCGGCTGCGGCCACGGTTGCTGCTCCAGCCACCGGCTGAATGCAGGAGAAATGCTTAGGCAGGGTGCTCCCGCAAGGAGTTGCAGGCTGCCTCTGCTGGGCAACTCTGGCTTCAGGAAAGCCCATTGAACTTGTGGAATTTTCTTAGACCTACACTTCAGAGTTTTCTATTCAACCTTCCTCTCTTCTCTGCTCCTCGGCAGGGGTTAGACCTGCATCTGGACAGCGAAGCTGTTCCTGCCCCCCCCACCCCACACAACTCATTTTCCCTCAGGCACTTTCCCTAATAAATCTCCCGCATTTCTAATCCTGTCTTGTGTCTGCATCTCAGAGGACCTGGCCTAAAGGAAACAATCAGAAATAAGGCTGAAGATGTATGATGAATATTCATCACAGTATTATTCAAAAAGAACGAGAAAATAGAAACTTCCTAAAAATCCTGAATAAGGAAGTGTTTCAATCGATCATGATACCCCCATAAACTAAAGTATTATAGGTATTTAAAATCATGTTTTTAAGATTAATGTTATAAGAAAATGGCCCCAAATGTAATAAGTGAAAAACATAAAATTATATATATCTTATCACAATCAAATATAAAAATAATCTATGTATGCATAAACAATCCTTAGGAAAAAATATGTCAAAACGCTAGTGATTATTTCTCTGAGTGGTAGAATTGCTAATTTTCAATTTTCTCTTTATTGTCTTTTCATTTCCTTAATATTTAAAATGTTCTATGTAAAATAGATAAACAACAAAGACCTACTGTATAACTATATTCAATATCTTGTAATAACCTATAATGGAAAAGAATCTGAAAAAGAATATTATATATATATATGTATATACACACACATAATTAAATCACTTTGCTGTACACCTGAAACTAACACAACATTATAAATCATTGATACTTCAAAAAAGAAAACAAAAACAAAACAGTGTAACTGAGAAGAATGTACAAGCTTTTAAATAAAAACCATTAAAAAGTCTATAAGGTGGGAGTTCCCATTGTGGCTCGGGAGTTAAGGACCTGATGTTGTCTCTGTGAGGATTTGGGTTCCATCTCTGGCCTCAGTGGGTTCAAGGTCAGGCATTGCTGTAAGCTGCAGCATAGGTCACAGATGTGGTTTGGATCCAGTGTTGCCATGGCTGTGGTATAGGCCTGCAGCTGGAGCTCGGATTCAGCCCCTAGCCTGGGAACTTCTCTATGCTGCACTTGCAGCCGTAAGAAGAAAAAAAAAGTTCTATATGATATTATTACAATTTTAATTGGAAAACAATTATACAATTTGAAAACCAGATTGATACTTCAGTCTTATTTAATTATAATATATAATTAAACTTTACGATATTACATGTGTATAATAATATAAGATATAAGATGTATCTATGAGATTTTTGTCTGCATTTTCAGGTGCTCTCTCTCTTGATTCCTTTTGCATCTCTTGACCAGGGCTTGTGCAGCTCTCTCAGGGAAAAGGACCTGGCATTTGAATAGAAGTTAATAAACATGAGTTTTGATGGTCCCATATGCACGGACCCACAGAGTCACGCTCACTGCTCCAGGAAGACTTCCTGCATTCCAGAGCTTGGAATGAATTACTCTGTACTTGCAGTAAGGACCCTCAGTCATTATTCTGACCATTGAGCAATTCTCACTGTGATCACGTTGTAGACACACCAACTGCCTCGTGAGCTTCTTGAGGGCATTCATTGTGTGTTCTCCCCAATACTTAGTGCTCAACTCTAAACATAGCAGCATCTAACCATAGCTTGGATCATTGAATTGAATCATCCTAAATTGACTATAATTTAATTTGATAAGACCAAAAAATAGTATATAACTTTCTTTTTTTGGTCTTTTTAGGGCTGTACCCACGGCATATGCAAGTTCCCAGGCTAGAGGTCGAATCGGAGCTGTAGCTGCTGCCAGCCTACACCCCAGCCATGGCAATGGGATCCCAGCCGTGTTTGTGACCCACACCACAGCTCACAGCAACACCGGATCCTTGAAGTCACTGAGCGAGGCCAGGGATGGAACCCTTTGTCCTCATGGATACTAGTTGGATTTGTTACCGCTGAGCCACAATGGGAACTCCAGTATAGAATTAAAATAATATTATTTTCACATCATTTATGTCGTTCCAGAAACCGTATATGAATAATTGTGTCTCCTCTGCCTCCCTTTTTGTTGCCCTAAAAAGCAAATAAATAAATAATAAATAAATAAATAAATAAATAATAAAAACAGTTCATATAGTTCAATATTAAACAAAATATCCAATCAAAAAATGGGCAGAACACCTAAATAGATATTTCTCTGAAGAAGATATACAGATGACCAATAGGCACATGAAAAGATGCTCAATATCACTAATTATTAGAGAAATGCAAATCAAAACTACAATGAGGCATCACATCACCCCAGTTAGAATGGCTTTCATCAAAAAGTCTACAAATACTAAATGCTAGAGAGGCTGTGCAGAAAATGCAACCTTGCTACACAGTTGGTGGGTATGTAAATTGGTACAACCACTACAGAGAATATTCTGGAGATTCCTCAAAAAACTAAAAATAGTGTTACCATATGATCCAGCAATCCCACTCCTGGGTATATCCAGAGATACACACACACACACACACACACACACACACACACACACACACACACACACACCATGGAATATTACTCAGCCATTAAAAATGAAATGATGCCATTTTCAGCAATATGGATGGAAGTAAAGATTGTCATACTAAATAAGTAAGCCGGATGGAGGAAGACAAATATCACATGCTATCACTTGTATGTGTAATCTAAAAAAATGATGAAAATGCACTTATTTATA
Source organism: Catagonus wagneri (assembly GCA_004024745.2). Lineage (NCBI taxonomy): Eukaryota > Metazoa > Chordata > Mammalia > Artiodactyla > Tayassuidae > Catagonus > Catagonus wagneri. Next base: position 5,068,020 of record PVHT021183710.1, on the reverse strand, counting down.
AAACAGATAGGCTCACAGACATAGAAAACAAACATATGGTTACCAAAGTGGAAAGGGAGGTAAAGGATAAACTAGGAGGTTGGGATTAACAGATATAAACTACTATATATTAAATAGATGAATAACAGGTCGTACCGTGTAGCATGGGGAACTATATTCACTATTTTGAAATAACCTGTAACAGAAAAGAATCTGAAAAAGATTGGACATATGTGTCTGAATCACATAACTGAACCACTGCGTTGTACACCTGAAAACTGTCAATCAACAATACTGCAATAAATATATATACTAAAATCTAATCAGACTCGAAAGCCAATTCCAGAAACTACAGAACCAATTCAGAAAACTCATCCTTAAACCTCCATTTCTTTAGAACAGTTCTCAGTACCAAAACATGTCTGAGTCAGGGTTCTTCAGAGAAAAAGAACTAATAGGATGAATTCCACTCTGCTCATTTCTATCTAAAGAGATTTGTTGTAAGAAACTGGCTCACATGATCATGGGGCTGACAAGTCCCAAGAACCCCCAGAATGAACTGGAAAGCTGGAGACCCAGGAGAGTCAATGTGTTAGGTTCAGTCTAAAGGCTGACAGGCTGGAGACCCAGGAAGAGTGTGATGGCAGGAAAACTGATCCTTCACTTGTGAAAAGGTCAGCTTTTCTTTTTCAGGCCTTCAACTGATTGGCTGAGGCCCACCCACATTAGAGAGGGCCATCTGCTTTATTCAGTCTACCAATTCAAATGTTCGTGTCGTCCAGACACACCCAGAATCATCTTTGCCCCCATATCTGTGCACCCGTGGCCCAGTCAAATTGACACATAAAATTCACATTTCCCGTCCCCAGTACTTGACTAGTATGTAATGCATTGTGATGTCAACAACTGTGTGTTTGACTGAACTGAACCTACAAGTCGTTGTGTATTTAAAATACTGATTCATTTTGGGAGTTCCCGTGGTGGCTCAGTGGTTAACGAATCCGACCAGGAGCCATGAGATCGCGGGTTCAATCCCTGGCCTCACTCAGTGGGTTAAGGATCTGACGTTGCGGTGAGCTGAGGTGTAGGTCACAGATACGGCTTGGATCCCATGCTGCAGTGTCTGTGGTGTAGGCCGGCGGCTACAGCTCCGATTAGACCCCTAGCCTGGGAACCTCCACATGCTGCGAGTGCAGCCCTAGAAAAGGCAAAAATAAATAAATAAATAAATAAAATAGTAATTCATTTTGAAATTAGGTGTAACTGATAACACATCTCACTATATGTTGTATGTTTTGAAATTTTTACTGCATACCTCGTATCAGTCATTGCCTCCAGACCTAGTTTGTTAGGATGTGCTGCGCACGTGATCCTGTGTGGATACTAGTTTCTATGCTGAGGGCTGGGGGCCTCTTAGTCTAGTTAATGTGTCAAAGAAAAGTGGAAATACAGATTGAAGAGTCGAGGGAGGGCCTCTAAGGAATGATATTTATATCCAGACCTGAAGGCTGAACATCAGATATGCATTGTTCTGTTTTCGTAAGATTGTGAAAAATGAGAAAAGAATCAGGGACTTGTCAGCCACAGTTTTGTACTTCCACACAATGGAAACTCGCCGACCAGCATCCAGTGCGGGTGTGGCAGCTGGGGGCTGAAGCCCCGATGACTTCCTGGGTCCTTCTGCAGAGTACAGGCAACGGAGAAAATCAGGTACATTGCACATTTTTCTTCATACACTGGAGTATTGTGAGAATGTCCTCCACAAGTATGTATCATGCTTACTAACATAAAAATAAAGTCAAAATTAGAAACTGCTGGTGAAACTATATCCATCTAACTCATTTATAGGGCAAATTGGTTACTTGTAACCCAAAGTTGATAAAGCACATAGCTTTTGCCTTAAGACAATTCTATTTTGAAAATATTGTTGTGGATAAATGTGGGTGTGCAAAAACATTTGGGGAGTTCCCATTGTGGCTCAGTAGATTAAGAATCTGATTAGTATCCATGAGGACGCAGGTTCCATCCCAGGCCTTGCTCAATGGGTTAAAATATCCGGCAGTGCCCCAAACTGTGGCCCTTAAAAAAATGGGGTGCGGCCCTTAAAGAAAATTGGGATCACCACACCCATAGAGAGCTGGTGATAAATGTGTTAATTAGGAGTTCACACTGTGGCTCAGTGGGT